>CM053601.1:192115638-192219264 GCA_028646575.1 Pseudocheirus occidentalis | reverse complement strand
CTGTGTGTCTCCCCTTGTTTCAGATTGTTTCTTGTAGACAACATATTGTCGGATTGTGGTTTTTAATCCATTCTGCTATCTGCCTCTGTTTTATGCGGGAGTTCATCCCATTCACATTCACAGTTATGATTACTATCTGTGACTTTGCCTCCAGGGCTGAGTTTTTAAAAAAAAAAGGTTCTGATATTTGAAGAACTATGCTTATAGACAGAAAGCCTATAGATGCTAAGGATGATGCAGAGTAAGGTTTTATGGTGGTTGAAGATTAAGGATAAAGGAGAATTTTTGGCAGAGGGTGAGGAGGAAAGGACTTAAGGAGGCCCTCTAGGTACTGGCTGCAGAATGAGCCCAACCCCTCCTTAGGAGGGTCTTCACAAAGTGCTGGAAAAGCAACCCTTAATATTCCTTTTAACCCTTAGGGCACCGTATGCTATATCCCCATCAGCACCAGTGAGAGGTGATAAAGGCAAGTGCCAGGGGGGTGGCTATGTGATTAGAGAAGGGGGGTGTCTATGAGAGAGCGGCTGGAATGACCACAAGTGGTGACAGATTCAGTATGTAGGGTCAGTGCCAGTGGGGAGTTGAGGATGAAACCAGGACAGTGAAAGGATGGTGGTACCCTTGCCAGTTAATGGGGAAACTGGGAACAAGGGAGGTTTTGGAAGCAAAAATACTGTAAAAGAAAACGAAGATCACATCCTACCCATGCCTCCGCAGCCCATAGGACTAGAAGAAGGAAGTAGGAGATGGGGCTTTTATTCATGTATCACTGCCCTGCAATGGGGGCCTACTGTAGCTCTGAGGTGACTGGAGAATAAGGGATAGGGATGCCAGGACGGGAGAATTTTCCACATGGCCTTTGAGCGTCTGCTGCTGTGGATACCAGGGTTGCAAGCTTATGCAGTGGAGGGATCTGAGGGAATAGGAAATTTGGGGGAAGAAAGAGAGGTGTGGTTGTGTTGAAACAGGTCCCAGGATTGGCTGTTGCTGGGCTGGTAAGACGCCCATGTCTTCCCAGCCTCTGGCTGGTTGATCATATACCCCTTTGGCCACCATTGACATGAGGGTCTCCTCAGAGGAACGTAAACTTCTTGAGAGAGGATCATGTGTTCATTTTTGCTCTCATATCCCCTCCATGGTGCCTGATACATAGTAAATGCTTAAGGAATAAATGAATTGTGGGATGTGAATTATATTCATTGTGGAATGAAGGGGAATGGCCCCCCTGATGTCAGCAATGTTCCCCCGACTTAGGGAACCATCTGCAACATGGACGGGTCTGATGGCGTGCCCAGGGTCAAAAGGGTCAATGTGTGGCTGAGGCTGGCATGGAGATTCTGGGGCTGACCCCCATCCTCTCATCCCATGATCTCTATTAATGCTCAGCATTCAGTTCAGTAAAGACATAAGACACCCTGTCCTGGGTGACACAAAAATGGAAAATAAAAAGTCAGTCTTCTCTCTTATATTCTACATTGGAGGAATATGGCATGCATACTGTAAGTATGAATCAGCGTAAAATGCCATGTGGAAAAAGGAACTGGCCAAGCACTTCCTCTAAGTCTACATGGAAGGGAGCAATCTCCATGCTGAAGGCCAGTTTACTCTTCCCCACACTCCAGCAGTTCTTCCGGCTGCTTCCATCTGCCTCCATCCTCTGACCCTTCCCTCTCAGCTGAAAACTTTGCCTAAATTGAAAAAAATGGCTATTCGACAGGAGCACCCCTCCCTCCTTTCACGTTGCTCAAATGCTGTCCCCTAATTTGGGTGTCCAACTCAAATAGAAATGGAGCCCTACAGGCCACCTATTGATTTGGAAAACTACAAATTAGCATTATCTATATTGTATTATATTTTTATCTGCCTTATAATGATTTCCAAATTACATTTTAATCTGATCCAATCAGAGCCTGCTGGAGGGCCTGTAAATGACTTGAGGGTGTTGAGTTTCACTTCTTTGAACTTTTCTAGTCCTGTGACCTCCCCTCCCACCTGTCCATTGTATCCAATCCCCTTGCAAATCATTCCAGTTGTCCCATTGATCTCCAGTAATTTCGAGTCCATTAGGCTCCCATCTTAGGTTTCTAGCATCCTCCCAGCAGTTGGACTTCAAGATGTGGGTCTTGCTTAACTTTGTCAGGTTCTCCAGTTGGCTTGGATGTTTTTACCTGGAATTTGGAAGGAATTACATTGTAAAAATTAACTGTGAGCTATGTGGTAGTGCTGTCCGAGCCCCCATAGTGTCTGGACAATTCCACCCTGCCTCACTTGGTGACTGTGCTTTTGATAACTAGGTGTGAAGTCAGAGCCCCTCAGTTCATATCTTGGCTGTGACATTTGCTGCTTGTGTGACCTCAAGAAGACTGCTTTTCTTTAAAAGGGGAGGCAGTGAATTTGGCTCATCCGCACGGTCCCTTCAAGCTTTCATTCTGTGATGAGAAGATCTCATCCTGAGAACACCTGGACCTTAGAGTGAACAGAGACCTCTGGGGTCACCTCTGCCAACATGTACCTAAGCTCTCCAATAAATACAAGTGATCCCTCAGCTTTCATGTAAAGATCATCTCTATTAGAGTTCTCAGCACCTCCTGGGATGGCCCATCCATGTCTTCATATTAGGAAGTGCTTCCGTATGTTGGACTGAATTCTGTCTTCCTATATGTTCCCCATGTTGATCCCTTCTCTGCCTTCCGAGGTCAAGCAGAACAAATTGAGCCTCTCCTTCCATGCCGGGCCTTCCTTTATTTGGAGTAAGGGTATGCGTCCCTTTGTCATCTTTTCTCCCATACCTGCTGCCTGTAAAGTCAGACACACTGAATCCTGTGAAGAGGTGGGTGTTGGGATCATCTTGGGATTATATGAACCAACCTGCATAAGGATCATTATGGTCATGTTTGGCTTCTGTGAGAGGTCTGGGAACTAAAGACTAAATGAGAAAAATGTTTGGGTACCTCCTACACACATGGTCCAGCCTTACCTTTGACCCAGTTTGCAAGTCACCAAATGTTCATCAAGTTCCCATTGTACACAAGACCCCTTCCAAAGCACCAGCTGGAAGCAAGGGATGCATCATTGTCTCTGGGTACTGGGAGAATCAGACCTTTTGTTAAGTGGAGGAAAAAACTGAGAACTTCCTGAGAGCCGTAAGGCCTTAATTCGAATTTTGTTGCCACCACCAAGTCCTTCTGGATCCTTGTGTAATAACTTCTAATCCCTTTGCCTCAGTTTCCTCATCTGTATAGTAGGATGATATTTGGGTCTTGTTGAAGGATGTAAAACAATTGTAATTAAGTATATATTTAGTACAACATATACTTGCACCCACAGTTTTCCATAAGCATTGATTTTTATCTTAAAAAACATATTTTTACTGCCTGTGAGTTTTGATGGAAGTTTTGATAGAAATAATGGGGTATCTGCCTGCTGGTTCAGATTAGGCTTGGCCAGGAAATAGTTTTCTCTGATAAACAGAAATGCATTATTTCCTTTTATTCTCCCATGAAGGAAACTGTGTTTATGCCCTTTACGATGGAGCCATCGATACACATTTCGAGGTTGCTACATTTAACAGCGCAGAAAACGTGTGCACACCTGCCTTGGGGAGGATTTAAAAGCATTAGTCTTTTGTGACCTACTTTTAAAAGGGCAACTTAGAATGGGGGGAAATGAAAAAACATTATCAGCTTTGTTCTCCATTGATTTTGAGCTTGGCACACAATGTGCCTTGGACCACATGCAACAGCACAAGGGTGATAAGAACCTTGACTAAAACATATTAGCCAATGTATCCTTTGGCTACATTTTCTGATCCTGCATCTCCCAGCACTCTCTGCAGGACAAAGTTAATTGAGAGTCAGGAGTCCCATTTCAGGGGGGTGAGTATGAAGTCCTAGTGGGGAGCTGATGGTCTGAGCCAGGATTAGGCTCAGGGAGGAGACACATTTTAAATGAAGGATGACAAATCCAGCCCTGGGCTCATCCAAAATGCTCATTCTGCATCTTCTGTCCTTCACCCCTGGCAGGAGGGGGCTCCTAACAAGCTTCCTCCTCAGGTGTCTGAAATGGTGGTGAGTCATTCTGAAGTATTTCAAAGTTATCTGTCTTCATGCATATTTATCATGAGGGTTTGGCTTTTCTTTTTTCACTTTGGGAAAGGAAGGTGCAAGAGAAAATAGATATTTGTTCAGTGAAAATTAAATAAAAGTGTAAAATTTTCAATGAAGGAAAGGGCCTGGCTTTTTAATAAAACCCCACAGGAAAAACCTTCTGGTGAAAGAGATGTTCTAGCATTCGCTGGACTAAAGGTCCATCCAACTTGATGTTCTGTGCTCTATATTTTTAGGGTCCTCCGATCTGTTCCATGGAAAGAAATGCAGGCTGGGACCAGAAGGTTTTAAATGTCAAGTTGAGAGTTGATTTTTTTTAAGTGGGCAGTAGGGTTCCACTAGAAGGTTTTGACTAGGGCAGCAGCGTGATGGAGTCCTACAATAGAGTCTTGTCCATGAGAGAACCGAGCTCAGACATTCTGTGTTCCGTGTTCTAAGCTTCATTTTCATGTTTTATATTGAAGTTTCTGGTTAGCTTTATCTTTGCCAATCCAATGAGGTACCTGTCAGCTAACAATAACAGAACCTTCTCTTAAAAATCACTCTCCTAAGATCAAAGGGACTGTTAGAGACCTTAGGAATAACTGAGTTGATCTTCCTTGAGACCTTATGTAACTTGACCAGGGTCATACTGCTAATAAGCTTTAGAAGAGTTTCCGTAACCACGTTGCTTTCCTATCTCCCATGCCCTCATTCCATTTCCATTCCTCTCAGAGGTAGGCAGTTATTATAATGGGGAGAGGGCCAGATTTAGAATCAGACCAGCTCATGCTTATTAGTTATATGATTTGGGTCAGCCCACCTTTTTGTCCCCATTTTATTGGTTTTTAAATGGTATTTTATTTTAACCCCAATTACAAATCAAGAAATTTTTTGGCATTTATTTTTACAAGGTTTTGAGTTCCAATTTTTTTCTCTCTCCCCTTCCCTATTCTGAAAATGGTAGGCAGTTTGATATCATTTATACATATGCTATCATGTAAAATATATTTCCATATTCATCATGGTTATGGAAGAAGAAACAGATCTCAAGTAAAAAAATGCAAAAAATAATTGAAAAAAATATGCTTCGATCTGCATTGAGCCCATCGTTCTTTGTGTAATTTTAGTTTTCAACATTCACTTTCATAAGCTTTTGAGTTTTAAATTTTCTCCACCTCCCCAAGATGTTGTGTAATCTGATAAAGGCTCTACATGTACATTCTTATTAAGCATATTTTCACATTAGTGAAAAAAGAATTAGAATCAATGGTAAAAACCATGAGAAAGAAAAACAAAACAACAAAAAAGAGAGAGCAGATAGTTCGTTTCAATCTGCATTCAGACTCTGTAGTTCTTTCTTTCTTGGGGTGTGGAAAGCACCTTCCATCAGGAGTCTTTTGGAGTTGTCCTAGATCTTGCATTGCTGAGAACAGCTAAGTCTATCACAGTCAGTTACTGTGTACAGTGTTTTCTTGTTTCTGCTCATTTCACTCAGCATCAGTTCATATAAGTCTTTGCAGGTTTTTCTGAAGTCTGCCTGCTCATCATTTCTTACAGCACAATAGCATCCCATTACATTCAAATACTACAACTTGTTCAGCCGCTCCCCAATTGATTTCAATAGTTCTTTAACTGGATATGGATAAGCATTTTTCCCTTGTGAGTCCCTTGAATTTGTCTTGGATTGTTGTGTTACTGGGAAAAGCTGAGTCATTCATAGTTGATCATCACATGATGTTGCTTATACAATGCACAGTGTTTTCCTGGTTCTTCTCATTTCACTTTGTATTAGTTTGTACAAGTCTTTCCAGGGCTTCCTTTACTCTCTTGTTCCCACAATGGATATAATGTTTATATGTGTGCTGTCTCACTGGTTCATTATAAGGAAAGTATAGAAATGTGAATTTATATTGATAATTATTGGAAAGAGAGGACATAGTTTGTTGTTTTTTTTTCCTCAGATGGAGTAACTGAGGCAACAGAACTGGATGATTTGCTCAGGGTCACAAAATTACTTAGCAAGAGAAGTAGAATTGAGCCACAGATTTCATGCCTCTTCATCTGGAGTGTGTTTTATTGCCTCCTGTTGGATAGAAGCAAAGTGGGTGACAGGGAATAGAGGTGGGCCAGGAAGAAGGAAGGGGAGGCTGCTTATGGGGTTGATTTTTACAATCTTTGTAGTAATTGTGATGGTTTTAGTGCTGAAAGGCCCCCTAGAGACAGTAGCCTATCCGTTCATCTGTGTGGCTGTTTTAGCCTATGTGCAAGTGAGTCTCAGAAAGAACAAATAACTTAGGGAAGCTAACATGGCAAGTTAGGATCAGAGGCAGAATTATGCTCAAGGGTCTCCTAATTTTTAGTCCAGTGTGGGAAGTAAAAAGGCAAGTTCCTAATACTGGTTCATTCATTTAAATGACCTTAGATGTTAATGGGCCATTTTCACAGTGAATCATGTAGAAATGTGTCCCTTTTCCAGTTTTCAAGCTGAGGTGAAAGAACACTTGTTCCAAGCCACATGTAAAATAATTTCCTTGGGCTATGATCAAAGGAGCATAAGATTTTGAACTGGGAGAGACCTAGAAGATGATCTAATCCAATTCCCCATTTTATACTTGGGGAAACTGCTACCCTCAAAGGGTAGTGACTTGCCTCAGGACTCACTGGGTTAGTAAGCAGAGAAGCTGGAATTTAAATCTGACATCACAGGATTTTTCCTGCCAGTTTTGTGTGCCCTCTGGTCAGCTCACATGAACATGGCAAAGGATTTCTGATGGTTATATTTATGTGACATAAATGGAAAGCTTAGGAGAAGGAGTACTAAGTAGCTGCCTGACTTTGGGGCAAAACATCAGAAATAGACCATGGTATTAGCATGGAAATACCCTACATGCTAATGGTGGGAAGGCTTCAGAAACACTTTGTTTGAAATGCCCGGTGTAAGAAATGCAAGCATGATAGGGATATCCTGAATTCTTGGGTTACTTAAACTTTCCTGAAACAGTTTGGGTCTGTTGATGAAGAACAGAAAAACAAAGCTGAAGTAGGGGGGAGTCATCTAGCTACATCTGGCCCAAGGGTCTGGAAACAGGCTGTTTCCTACAGGCTAATTGGATTAGGGACAAGCAGAATACAGAATAAGCAATTCTTAATTATCACACTAATGAAGTACCTTAAGATGGACAATAGTGCTAGTGAATAGTAAGGTCCATGGGGAGCTCTCCAAGGTGCTGCCTGTCTATTGGTAAAGTGTTCATTATGTCCAGATTTTTCTGCAGACCCAAGACTCCCTCATGGACCCCCATCCTTAAATGAAGAATGATCAGGTTACTGATAGAGAATGGATAGAGTTAAGTGCTTTGTAGATTCCAAGGTTTTTTAAAAATCAATTTCCTGATACTATCAGCTAAAAAATCACATTCTGACAATGATTCAAATGCATATTTTCAAAAGTAAATATAACCTGGACCTTTAGAGACCAGTGTCCTGGTCCACAGCTCTAATGGTATGACATCTTGATCATGTCTTTATGTGTCTCCTTTCTCTCTTTGACATACACAAAGACATACACACACAGAGACACACACACACACACACACACTCTATCTCTGTCTCTGTCCCTGTCTCTGCCCCTCCCTCCCTCTGTCTCTGTCTCTCTCTGTCTCTCTCTGTCTCTCTCTGTCTCTCTCTCTCTCTCTCTCACTCTTTCTCTCTTTCTCTCTCTCTTTTCCTCCCTCCCTCTCTCTCTGTCTCTGTCTCTCTTGGCCTCAATTTCTGCTGTTGTAACATGAGGTGCTGGAATACATGGCTCCTTTCTAATGCTGACATTTAGCAGTGCTAATCATAAAAATGAAAGCTACTTGAATTTCTCTAGTGCCTTAAGATTGCAAAATGTTTGAAATGCTTCATTTTGTTTGCACCCCACAATTCCACTGCAAGGTAGGTATGAGTGTTCTTCCCTCCCACTCACCTATTCCAATTTGCAGATGAGGAAGCCCGTTGAGAGAAGCTGTGTGAATTGTCTAGGGTCCCATTGAGCACTTCCTAAACTGTGGGTCATGACCCCATACTAGACTCATAGCCAAACCACTGAAGAGGTTGCAAGTGGAAAGTTTAAGAAGCCATGTCGTAGATAATCAGTTTCAAAAAATGAGATTCTGACCCAAGTTTTTCTGACTTCCAATTCATATGCAGTTTCTGAGGGAATGCATGTGAAATGTATTACAAATATTAAAACGCAATATAGAGATGAACTGTTGGTGATGTTATTCCAGCAGCCTGCCGGCTGTGGAGTGAAGACTCTTGGGCTCACATGTCAATTTTATTGACTTCTACTTAACATGAGATCACTGTAGTTGAGGGCAAAGAGGACCAGATTTTCCAAATCAGGAGGATTGGGTTGTGAGGCCAAGGTAATGTTGAATGGCCACTTTCCAGTGAAGCTACTGTGGGCATTTCTTCTGGTTATGGCTTGGTTAAGATGGCCTCAGAGATCCCTTTCAACTTTCAAATTCTGTGATTCTATGAATCCTGGTTCAGACACTAGCCTTGCTACTGGGACAAGCCACTTCAGTTCTCCTATTCTCTGCTTTCTCATCCATCAAGTAGAGGTAATAATTCTTGTACTAATTACCTTGCCAGGTTGTTGAGGGAATGTGTTGTGTAAACTTCAGAAGCTCTTCATAAGAGTAAATCATCCTTCTCATTGTCATCATCCTGAATATGCTAAGGGACATCCCTAACTTCAGATGTCTGGGACATGTGACATGTCTGAGCCTGAGATCTCAGTGGCCCCAAGCCCCCAACCATGCTTTACCCCAAATATTTTCCTGCCTTGTCATCCTGCCTTAGGAACAGCAAGAAAATCAGTACCATTGCTTCTGGGAAGAGCTTGTGGGTTAGCATTTTGTTTTAAAACAGCCTTTGCTGGCCACCACTTCCACGTGTGGGTTCTCTCCCCCCCTGCCCAATAAGAATGAAAGTTCTTTGAGGTCAGGGGCCTGTGTCTGTTTTGAATATGTGTCCCTGATTGTTACCTGACACACCATAAGTGCCTGACATGCCATAAGCATGTAATGAATGAAGTTATTTTTTTATCCAGTCATCATTTTTTGATTGCCTACATTGAGAGAACATGCTCTCTCTAGTAATCATCCTTTCTGTTTTATGCCTTTTTTAGTTTTAGTGACAGCTAAGTGATGAAGCCAGTTGCTAGCAGGACATGTTTCTAGGTGTTAAAGCCAGGGAGTGGTTAATGTTTTTGTGAAATACATATATTGAACCCCATCTGTATATGGAGCACTCTCCCTGGGCCATGGGACGCAAAATAAAAACAGCAGAAGAGATAACAAAACCAGAAATGAGCCAGAATGTGTGGAGCAGGTCAGGAGCAACAGCTTATTGGACTCCAACCAAAGTCCTGTGAGGAAGGTAAGTCACTTAGTGTTTTCTCCAGATTGTTCCCCCAAGTCAGTAATTTGATTATTGTAGAGAGCTCCTGATGGTGGAAGGAAGTCCTTCCGAGGCAAATCTTCCCTTGCTCCCAAGTAATAGTTCCACATTTTCCAGAGGAAGAAATGGAACCTCAGAGAAGTGGTCTCTGTGACTTGGCCACATGTGGTCTTGACATGGTCAGGTACTTGATAGTTTAGATAAAACCTGCCCTTTTCTCAAAGGGCTTGAAATCTCATGATGGCAGGGGCAAAGTTGTGAATAATTACTCTATAGAGAAGAGTGTATCAAAGAGCATGAAGAGGGACTAGTGTCAGGTGCCTTTCAACACTGAGCTTTGGAAGCTACAGTCACGTAAAAGCTTAGTGAAGTGGCTGCTACCTTGTGAGCAGCAGCAGCGGATACCAGCAGCATTGACCTCCATGCTCATTTGTCTTGCTTTCTGGGGCCTTCCCCGTTGTATACAAGCTGCAGCTTTGGCAAGCCTGGAAGCTAGGATTACAGGCTGTCAGATTTCTGGTGTGTGCCTTCCTGCCATCCTCCATCCCCAATGGACTATCATGAATGAAAATCTGCTTGCCGTGTTTTCATCTTCCACTGTGCTAAGGTTGGCTCAGACGAAGGATGAGGCATGGTCTGCTCTTTTCATGCTTGAATCAGAAATGGCCTCACTTCCGTTTTCTCTTTACTCACTGGAAGTGCTATGAGGGAGACTATAAAATCATTGTGGTGAGAGAGCCTAACTTAGATGGTGACTTATTATGGACAATGACCAGGAATTTGGGTGGCATTTTTGATGGTGGATCCTGGGAAATGGCCATCTTTCCCTTGTGTGATGAAGGAATGCCAGGCTGTGGATTCCAGCAGGATTTAGATCTGAGACAGTGGTCATGCTTAAGGCACACAACTGAACAGTGATCTCTAGACTTGTCTTGTCAGCCTACAAGCCTCTCTCACTGAGCATTGCTGGTCGTCCGTAGTTTGCAGTTGAGGTGAAGAATTCTCCGACTGTGGAGCAGGGGATGAGTGTCGAATTGGCAGTCAAGGAATACTCAGCCCAACCCCTTGATCAGAGTGCTACAACACACTCAGGTTGGCTTTTTTATAGTGTGGGGGTCAGCAAACGGCAGTCCAAGGGTCAAATGCTGTCAAGTTAAGAATTTATTTTGACATTTTAATTTTTATCTCAAAATCCAAGAAAGATTATTACCTTGCTTACTGTACAAGATGGGCATGAAGCCAGATCTTGCCCACTAGCTGTCCTCTGTGCTAAACAACTTGCAACGAAAGGGACCCTCTCAGCTTTCAACGCAGCCTTCTCCGTGCTTGGAGGACTCCAGTCCAACAACCTGGGTTTGAATTCCATCTCTCCCGTTTACCACCCAGGGGATTAAAGGTGAGTCCTATACCCTCTCTCTGCCTCAGTTTTTTCCTCTGTTTGATGAAGGAATTGGACGGTCTGATCTCCAGGCTCCTTTCCAGCCCCAAAGCTGTGCTGGCCAGAGTTGGCTACAGATTTCAGCTGCATTTACCAGACATTCAGTGTACTTTGGCTTAAGAAATACTGGTGACGGAGAGGAACTAGCAGGTGCAAAATCCCCAAACCATCAAAAACTAGTGTAGGGAAGGGCCGGACACCTAGCCAGTTCTCTTTTCTTATCAAAAAGGAAGCAAGGTTCCCCACGATTGAGTCACTTTCTGATGGTCCTACTGTCCTGAGTGTCCACATTGGCCCTTGAGAGCCTAGTGCTCTGACTGCACAGGGCGGGCATGGGCTGCAGGCAGGGGAAAGGTTCTGCTGGGGGCCGGAGGAGGGCAATGAAGATGGAATCTGGAAACACTGTGCTTGGGAGCTGGAAAAGAGAAAGAGGCAGACAGACAGACAAAAAGAAAAAGGCAGAAGCAGAGGCAGAGAGAGAGAAAATATCTATGTGTGTGCGCACATGTGTGTATGTATATATGCATATGCATACACACAACACACATGTATACACACACACTCACATGCATGCACACACACTTACACATGCACACACACATACCCACACATCATTCTGCTATTGAGTAGTTTGCCAGAGCTGTGATGCCTGCCCACTGGGCCTTAGGACAGCGGGCATGTCCTCTCCACACTCTCCTCCATCACCCCCAAATACCTTCCTCTTGTTGCTTGCTGCTGCATTATGCCAGCCTAAGAGGAGACTCCATCCTAGGGATAGGCAAATGTTCCTTCTATAAAACATAGCATATCCTGGTCAGGCTTTTTTAATTGACTGCTGGGGCAGTGGAAAGAATATGGGAATGAAGTCTGGTGTCTGAGGTTCAGATTGTGGGGCCTTGCACGTGCTGGCTGTGTGACCCTGGGAAAGTCACTTTGTCTCTCTAAATCTCTGTCTCCGCCTCTGCAAAGTGAGGACGCCGTACTTTCTACACGCATCCCATGGTTGTCATGAGCAGAGATTGGCACACTTCACTGTGATCTGGAAATAGAGCTATTGTCAATGCTGTACAGGAATTTCTGTGGGGCTAGGAAAGAGCAGAGTCAGGGACAGGCCAGAAGGAAGGCTCTGAGGCTGGGGTGGAGCTCCAGGGAGGGGGCATGACCTTCCTGAAAGGACCCTGGGAAGGACCAGCTTCCCCAAGGACCACAAACGCTGTGTATTCTGCAAGAGAAGAGCACAATTCCCCTTGAGCACAGCGTGGTTCCAGCTGCTGCTGCCTCTGTGTTTGCACGGGCTGTTTCAGGGCTACAGTGCTTTTTCCCCTGCATCCTACCTCTTAGAATCAAGCTTCCTTTGACAAAAAAAAAGCAAAACTGATAATAATGTTGTTGTCACTCTTCATGAGTCTAATTTGGAGGTTTCTTGGAAAAGATGCAGGAATGGTTTGCATTTCCTTCTCCAGATAATTTTACAGGTGAGGAAACTGAGGCAAATCGGGTAAAGTATTTTCTCACTCGTCCATTTACTGTTAATATGTTGGATTTCTCAGGAGAATGGAAGCTCTTTGAGAGCAAGGATGGCTCCTTGCCTTTCTCAGTAGGTTCTCAGTTCCCAGTACAGTGCCTGGAAAACAACAAGTCTTAATAAAGGGTGGTTGGTCCAATTACTGGCCGTATGCCTTGGGGGGAAGAGGCACAACTCATTCAGAGAGTGTTGCCTTTCTTCATAGCCTGTGACTCTCTGGGGAAAGGCCAGTGCCCTGCCAGTCACCAGTTCCTTTGGTGATGAGACTTCACACTTTGGGATGACATTAAAGCTCCTCTGGATGAAGGCCGGGGGGTCTTCACTAATGTAGCTTGATTGCTACTTTCTCGAGCCGTATGTAAATGCAGCATCTTTGTCTAGCCCAGGCATGCTTGCTAGCATCTGTTCTTAAATACAGATGAATAAAAAGGCAGACATGAAAATAAGAAGGGAGATGGGAGGGGGATGTGAGGGCACAAAAGAGGCCCCCATTGTGGGGCCGGTCTAGGAGGCAGTGAACAAAGTGAAAAAGCAAGGTTGGAAATAGGGAGTGAGCAGGCATATGCCCAGCACTGTGCTAAGCACTTTGGAAAGACCGGCTCGTGTGAGCCTCGCAACAACCCTGGGAGGGGGCTATTATTATCCCCACCTCACAGACCAGGGAACTGGGGGAAATGGGTTAAATGACTTCCTAGGATGTGAATTTGAACTCAGCTCTTCCTGAGACTCGGCCCAGTGCACTGTGCACTGTGCCCCCTAGCTGCCTCTTAGAAATAAGCAGCAAAAAGGCCTGGCTTTGAGTCCCCTGAGCCTCAGGCTCTTCTGGTGTAAATGGAGGTTCTGCCTCAGCTTTCAGAGTCTGTGACTGATGTCACAGCTCAGTGAGTGGCCAGACCATGACTGAACACCAATGACATTGCTTTGGGTATGTAGTTCTAACATCTGTGTCACTTGAAGATTTGTAAAACATTTGTTTTCTCCCAGTGACATCCCAAAGTCTCATCACCAAAGGAACTCAGTGACTGGCAGGGTCAGTCACTGGCCTCTCCCCAGACAGTCACAGGCTATAAAGAAAGTCAGCAATCACAAACCACTCAAAAACCAAAGTATCATTCCCATTTTACAGAGAAGACTGAGGTCAGAAGAGGTAACACGGGAGATGCAAGGGCCCTTGGCACTCATGTGGTCCTGACTTCTTGTTCTGCAGATGAAGAAGGTGATAACCAAGGAGATTAGGAGTTTACCTGAGATCATGCGGACAGCAAGTGGCAAAGCTGATTCCCCCACCCCCAGCTATAATATAGTACTGAGTTCAAGGAGTGCCCTCAGTGGATAGAGGGCGACTGAAGGAAGTAGCTCCAAAGGAGGCTGGGGCCTGGAGTGGCTTGGCTGATGGACGAGCTGTTAGTACAGCTCAGAGAAGGGTGCCTGTGGCAGAAGCAAAGCAAAGTGAGCCAGTGAGCCACCAGGAGAAAGCTGGAGAACGGCCATGCCAGATCTGTGTGTGTGCGTATGTATGTATCTCCAACTTGGTCACAACAGAACTGCCCTGTGGGTGTCTCCCACCTCAGCTTCTTTTGTTTTCTCCTACATATTTTCACTGTTTCCCTGATATTTCCCCTCCTTTTTTGGCCTCTGACTGCTCCCTCACGTCCTCTCCTGTGCCCCGTGAGGACAGTCAACGCAGCAGAGCTATGCACTGGTCACTCCACTTTCTGTACCTTGGGCATTGCTTCTCGACCCAGTGGCAGAGGCCTGTCATCAGTCTCTGGCTCAGGCTTGAGTTCTGCATTTCTCCATGCGCTAAAGTCACTCAGAATCATTTTCCTTTGCACTACTCTGGGCATGATATAAATCATTCTCCTGGTTCAGTTTATTTTACTTTGGACCAATTCAAACAGTTCTTCCCTGGCTTCTCTGAGTCCGACACTTCCATCATTTCTTACAACACACTAATATTCCATCAGCCATTCCCCATTTGATGGCTCTCCTCTGAGTCCGCATCTTGCCATGACAAATGCTACTGCAAATATTACTATATGAATGGGTCTTTGGTGAAAGAGTACTGCAGTCTGGTGACTTTGGAAACAGGGTTTCAAACTGCCCTCTAGAAAAGCTAGTCCCATTCTCAGTCCCGATTGCAGGCCAGTCTTGCTTTTCTAACCTTGTTTGACATGGTACCATGCTGGAAATCTATGTTTCATGAATGGGTAACTTGGGAGGTTCCTTCCAACTCTAAATATCTATGCTTCTAGTCCCATTTCCACATGCATCTCAACTCCCCGGATATAAATTAGTCACACAAACACCAATATTTAACCTGGCCCAGATTTCGGATTTACTTTCCTCCAAACTTAGACTCTCTTCCTCCTTGGATCCAGGAAAGAATAATGCTCTTCCCTGCCCAGGGATACACAGTATGCCTCAGGAAGGATGGCCACCTGTACATTTTCATGTCATTTTGCCCCTCGATGCTGAACAATGCTGGTTTTCCTCTCTTCTTCCTGTGTTACCCTCCACCACCCTGTCCCCTAATCTGTGCACATAGATTTTCCAAAGAATTAGAACGTTATGGGGCTTTCAAGCTCTGTTCTAGGATTACTCTGTGGAAAGCTAAGAAAATGTAGAAACTCTCTCAAAGTGGGAGTTAACATCTAGGCTGGGATATCACCTGGTCATCTACATAAAGAGAAGCTGCTGTTTTTGAGGGCATTTTGGTATTCTGTCTTCCAGGAGACCTAGCTAGCATTTTAATAAGGATGCGTTTATCAAATGAGTTGCCCATTATCATTTGTCACACAGCAGAGAATAAGCCCCAGAGGAAAGGGCATAAGCTATATTGTTATTTTAAAAAGGAGGGGGTGGAGATGGTGGTAGGGAAAACCAGCATTGTTCAGCATTGAGGGGCAAAATGACATGAAAATGTCCAGGTGGCCATCCTTCCTGAGGCATACTGTGTGTCCCTGGGCAGGGAAGAGTGTTATTCCTTCCTGGATCCAAGGAGGAAGAGAGTCTAAGTTTGGAGGAAAATAAATCCGAAATCTGGGCCAGGTTAAATATTGGTGTTTGTGTGACTAATTTATATCCGGGGAGTTGAGATGCATGTGAAAACCAGGTACCACATTGGGACTTCAGAGCTGAGCAAATCTTAATCCATCAGGAAACCAAATTGCCAAGAGTGGCACGGAGTTGACTGACTCGTGGTTCCGTAATGTTTCAGTGTTTTTCACTATTGCTGGTTCCCACGTCTAGTACTTGCTACTGGTGCTAGCATGCCCTTGTCAACATGAGTAGTGACTGCCAAGCTTCTGTTGGACTCAGTCACCTATCCTGGACCGTGTATTTAGGAGATCTTTTCAGTAAAGGTTCTGGTGCTTTCACATTCACAATTTCATCCAGGACTGACCTTGCCCCTTAAGACCTAACTGTGAAGTTCTCTCTGGACTTTTCACTTTCCTACCTGATGTATGACTGGACAGATGTGTGCCTGCCTAGCACTTAGTGGAAGAGAAGTGACTGAAGGAGATCTTTCCATATCCAGAAAGTCAGGGTCTTGTTTCAGGAGATGCTTCAGAAGATACAGCAGTTACCGGCCAGAACAGGCTCTCTGATCAACAACTGGCTGGTTTGGACACTTACTCACCTCCCATCTGAACTACTGGAGTCATCTTTTCACTGCTCTTCTTGCATCCAGCCTCTCCTTTCCTCCATTCATCCTCCAGCTCAGTTGGTATTCCCTCTAAACAGGTCTAGCCTTGGCCGCTACACTGCTCACAAACCCTTGGTTGCTTTTAAGTTAATTACAAAGCCCTCAGCCTGGCAACACAAGCCATTTACAATGTGAATCTCAACCTACTTCTCCACCCCTGCTTCTCAATACTCCCTTTCCAACATTCTAAGACCCCAAAGACTTGAGTGGCAAGGTGTTTGGTACGAAGGACAGGACATCTCCCAACTCCAGGTTTTTGCCTAGACAGTGCCCCATGCTCTTCATCTCTACCTCTTCAAATCCCTGGATTCCATCAAAGCTCACTTCAGTCGCCTCTTCCAATGGGGAAGGACCACTCAATTAACAAATATTTATTAATTGATTGCTGTATATGAGAAACTATACTAGACATTGGAGATAGAAAGACTAAAACCTCTCCCTGCCTTCAAGAAGCTTATGATTTAACCGAAGGAATCACCATTCTGCCTGTCTCTGTGCATATGTGTGTGTGCACATGTGTGTGTGGGGGGGGGGTGCACCCAAGTCTGTTCTAACTATATGCCAACAGCTACAGGATCTCTTTGTGGGAAGGAGCTGGCTTCTAGGGCATCAAGGCAGGCTACAAAGTATGGCTCTGGAGCCATGTTTTCTGAGAGATGGAAGTCCAGAGCATATGGATCCAAGAGCAGCTGGTGCAAAAGAAAGGTTGTTAGGGGATGACGGCGCTCTCTGTGTGATGGCCACTGAGGTGGCCCATTGGGCTGGACCGCAGGGCACTTGGAGAGGTGTGACACGTAGTCAGGGCTGTTGTGGAGGGGTTGGCATTCACATGACTGTCAGCATCAGATCCGCTTTTTGGGAGAAGCAGCGAGGCAGCAATGGGCAGCAGCCGGTAGGGACGTGACATTGTTTCTCCATCCCCAAATGGCCTCGTGTTTCCTCATGAGTGTATCAGTGCACAAGCGCTTTGAGGCCCAGTGTTCTCTACTCTTTGTATCCTCAGTGTATAGTGGGCCCTTACTGAATGTTTACTTAGGCCAGAAGGCCAAGGTCTGTCTATCCCAGAGCTGGCCGAGCCCAAGGCTCCGCACGTATTCAGGCATGTGGGAGCCTTTGTTGCCTTGTTCCAGGACCACAAGAGCAGACCCAGAGAGCACACAGCTGGGCCCACACAGAATCACTGACTTGGTGGAGAGGATTTCCTCACTTGAGGACACCTCAGCTAACCTCTGCCTCATCCTGTCCTTTCACTGCTGAATGCGGAACCTAATAGACTCTTGTAAAGAAGCAGGTGCATTCAGTATGAGCCAGGGAGATGGCTCCTGTTACCTTGGGTTTGTGGTTGTATAAGATTGCTCAGAATTGGGTTACATGAGTCTGTCTTCTCAATTATTTAGTGACTCCGATGCAGTGTTTCCCGCCTGCTGCTTAGAGCTGTTTTGCTGGAGTGCCCAGAGATTTATCTGCAAGGACAGATGTTAATGTTGTTCATGATTCCCAAGGCAAATAAACAGCAGTGTTTCCAGTCAGGCAGTGATGAAGTTGGCCTCCCTGGAGCGCCAAGCTGGCAGCCTCAGACCCAGAGCCCAGACAGCTAGATGCAAGAGGGCGGGTGAGGATCAGATTCCTCAGAAGACTGAGGCCAGACTGATCCCCTTAGTGTTGCACCGCATATCAGGGACAGCCAAGCATCTAATGTAGCTCTGATACATGGAGCTCTCATCCCCTTATGGTGAGGTTTAGATTGGAGAGGGGCAGTGTGGGGCAGTGGAGAGGACCCTCGACCGTGAGTCTGAATGGCCTGGATTCAGATCCTGCTTCACACATTTCCTCAGTGGGGCTTCTGGACAATGTGTATCTCCCAGACAAGCTTCAGTTTTGTCATTTGCCAAACGGAGATAACCTCAGGATTCCCCTCGGCAGGCTCTCATGAGCATCCCCAGAGAAAATGCACATAAAGCGCCTGCAGACTTGAAATTGGTAAACCAACACTAGTGATTGTCACCATCTGAAAGGAATCTGGGAGGTTATCGAATCGTCCACCAGAGAGGTCGACTAGGATCAGGCAGGAGGAGTCTCTTGCCCAAGGTCACAATTTCCTAAGAACGTATTCAGTGATCACCACGTGTATTTGAACCCAGGTCCCCAGGCTCCACATAGCGTTGTTTCCACAGTTCCAGGATGGTGCCTTTGATATGGAGGGGCAGGAAGAAGGCTCAGGAACTTGCAGGTGGAGGAATGAGAATGAAGTGACTTGTTTGGGCACTAGCTGGGCTGTGTCTGGTGTGCAGGGCATTGTGGGAGAGTTTGAATTTATTTACTTGCAGGTCTTTGTTGGAATTTTCCATGAGTTTATAGAAGACAAGAATATCGAGTTAGGGCTGAAGGAATGAAATCCCCAAACGTACCCAGCAGCAGAGTCCCTGGTGGAGCTGTCTCAGGAGAGACGCTGTCATGATGAAGTGGAAAGAACCCTGGATTTGTCACAAGACCCGAGTTCAAGTCTCCAACTCTTATTTATTCTCTGGAAAAATTGCTTTTCTCCAAGTCTCAGTTCCCCCTCCCTCAGTTAAATGCAGTCTAAGATATTATCTTTCTTTTGTCTTCATGATCGTATTGTAGGCCAGTGGTTCTCAACCTTCCTAATGCCGAGACCCTTTAATACTCGTGTGTGGCCTTATCTGCATGTGAGTGGACCCGTCTGGAGACAAACAGAGGAGCCGTGTCTAAGTTCCTAAGACAGTCGGAAATATGTGTTTTCTGATGGTCTTAGGTAACCCCTGTGAAAGGGCCATTCGACCCCCAAAGAGGTTGAGAACTGCTGCTGTAGGCCCATATTTGATCCATCATCCTACCCCAGCCCCCAATATGAGATTTACCAGTAGAGGAAAGGTGTTACGTTTGAGTGTGGAAGAATCTCTGATCTAGCTAAGTTGTGAAGAGATTTTTCAGTCTTATCTAATTTTGTGACCATATTTGAGGTTTTCTCGGCAGCTCATTTTACAGATGAGGGAAACTAAGGCAAACAAGGTTAAGTGACTTGCCCAGGGCCACACACCTAGTGTCTAAGGCCAAATTTGAACTCATGAAGATAAGTCTTCCTGTCTTAGGTCTGGCAGTGTGTCTGCTGCAACACCGAGCTGCCTAAGTGAAGTGAGTGAGGGTTTAATTGAATTAGCAAACTAGGTGTGAGTGAGTTCAGCTAATGATGTACAGGCTGCAAGAGCTCCGTGAGGATGGTCACAGTTTATGATGGCCGGTATAGATCACCGAGAGCGTACCTGAAAAGCAAATGGATCATTAACGCTTAAGAAAAGCCAGTGCATTGGGAACTGCTGTCCATTCATTCATTTAGCAGCCATCTAGAGAGCTCTCACCCGCTGCTGATGACAGGAAACGCCATCTTGCTTCTTCTTTTGGTCTCCGGACTTTGCCATTATTCTTCAGGGCCGGTGTAGACAGCATCAGAGCTTCTCACATGTTTGATGGTCCTCTCTGGCCTTTCCCTTGTCTTATTTGCCCCCACCTTCAGGTTCTCAAAGTCCTGTCTTAGAGAAGAGGACTGGCCTGTTTGGCCCTGAAGGCAGACCTCTGGAAACTGGGAAGATCTAGCCTTCCCTGCAGCCAGAGCTACCAAAGCAGAGCTGCTGCCTTGGGAGTAGCCCATTCCTCCCCTCAGGAGGTCTGTAGGGAGAGGCTGGAGGACCCAGGACAGAGATAGTTGAGAGGGAAGGCTCTGTCTCCTTAGGACAGCTTGGTCTTTCTGAAGCCCTTTCACTGTTGCCTGTGTACTGTGCCTAGGATACTCCTTACCTCTCAACCAGAGACTGTTGTGAACACATGGTTTTCACTGTGGTTGGGGGCATGGTAGAAGTCACCCTGGCTCCTTTTTGTCATTCATGGTTCTGCATACCTAGCTACCCCTGTGTACAGCTCTGTGCCAAGCCTGTGTCCTAATGATCTCTTAATGATGTTTATACTTTTTTATATTAAATACCTTATCATTCTTTCATTCATTCTCCTTTGCCCTAAGACCTACATGGTCTCCACTGGTGAAGTGTCACATGGAAGGAAGGAAGGAAGGAAGGAAGGAAGGAAGGAAGGAAGGAAGGAAGGAAGGAGGGGGAGTGGGAGGGAGGAAGGAAAGAGGGAGAGAGGAAGAGGGGGGAAAATATATTAAGTACTAGGGAAATAACTTCAAGTGAGCAAGACAGTTCTTGCCCACAAGTTGTTCATGGTCTAATGGAGGTGACGAAATGGGATATAATGGGAAGACAAATTGTTGACATGATCTGGAGATGAACAGAAGTTAGGGGAAGGTCTGGATCCTGCCAAGATAAGATCCAAATACCACTCTCTCCCAAAGGGTGATTCCAAGGACAGAATCCAGGTTGACAGTGGGGAGGAGGGGGGCTGAAGGGTGAAGTAGAGGTTAGATGCTTTAGGATATGCCCAGGTAATGGATGGATGGATAGATGGATGAATGAATGTATAAACAAATTAGTGAATTAATTAGAAAGCCTTTATTAAATACTTTCTATTTGCAAAACACTGAGCTCTGCTTGTGTGGATCACTATGTCTGATTGGGTCCAGACATTCTTCACATTCCACCCAGGCTATCTTCCCATCTAAGTAGCTCAGTGGACAGAGTGTTGGACGTGGAGTCAGGAATACCTAAGTCCAAGTCTGGCCTAAGACACCAGCTGTATGAACCTGGCAAACCAGTTTCCTCATCTGTAAAATGATTATAATAACAACAGTGAGTTTCCAGGACTGTCATAAGGATGAAATGAAGTAATATTTGTAAAACTCTTTGTAAAGCTTAAAGTTCTACATAAATGTTAGCTACCATCATCATCACCATCATCATCACCATCATCGCCATCATCATCATCACCATCATCATCACCATCATCACCATCATCACCATCATCACCATCACCATCATCACCATCACCATCATCACCATCATCATCATCATCATCATCACTATCATCACCATCATCGCCATCATCACCATCATCACCATCACCATCATCATCATCACCATCACCATCATCACCATCATCACCATCGCCATCATCGCCATCATCGCCATCATCACCATCACCATCATCCCTGTGGCTCCCAAGCCCAAAACATCCCACCAGGCAGCCTCCACTCTCCTATATGTGCTCTCTCCCCAATTAGAATGGAAACTCATCAAAGGAAGAGCTACTCTTTCATTTGTTTCAAGCCCCCAACACTTACAATAAGGCTCAGAACATAGTGTGTAATAAATAGATTTTCCTTCATTCATTTACTGAGCCTTGGTTTCTCCCTCTATAAAATGAGAACAAGGAAAGCTCGCTGATTACAGGGATTCCCAAGAAGAACAATTGCTAAACCATCTTATCATCTCAAAGAACTCCTTGAGCACTAAGTCACCAACCATTGTGAAAGGTCCCTCTGCTGGTTGCATTGAACATACCTAAACCATTGCAGAACCAGAGTTAGCACTGCCCCATTGGGAGCTGGTAAAGCTCTCTTCTTTACTTATAACTCCCTGCTCAAGAATGAAGTGAAATCAGTGCTTGTTGAATGGATGGATGGATGAATGGATGGATGGATGGATGGGTGGATCAATGGATGAATGGATGGATGGATGGGTGGGTGGATGGATGGTGGGTAGATGGATGGTGGGTAGTTGGATGGTGGGTGGATGAACAGATGGACGGACAGAAGGATGGACAGACGGATGGATGGGTGGATGGATGGATGGATGGATGGATGGTGAGTGTATGGATGGTGGGTAGTTGGATGGTGGATGGATGAACAGATGGATGGATGGATGGATGGATGGTGGGTAGATGGATGGTAGGTGGATGGATGGACAAACTGGGAAAGAAAACAAAAACCCCCCTTGACACAGCCTAAAAGCTACTTTTAAATTTTCCTATATTCTATCTGTGTCCCTCTGATAGTTCATTATAGTTTACAGAATTCAGTCAGAAAGAGGCAGAAATGTGGGGCTAACTCAGACAGAAAAGGGCCTTCCTTTCAGACCTTTTTCAGAAATGCTTTCTGTATTCAACCCTGGTCACACCCATATTCTTGAAGACATTTTGGACAAAGATCCAATTTGGTTTCTAAAAATGGATCTCACATGGGTATTCATGTTTTTGGTGGGGGAAAAATCCTAGTTCTCTGTATTCCTGTAGTTTGTTACTGGTTCCTGCCATCCATCCACTGTCTAGTATCTTCTACTACATGCTGAAAGAGAGCATATGGCCTCAAAAGAACCCAGAATGGGAAGTTCGATGTCCTAGGTTCAAATCCTCATTCTTCCCTTACAACCTCTGTGGCACCGAGTGAGTTGCTTCCTCTCTCTGAGTCTCTCTTCCCTCATCTGTAAAATGAAAGGGTTGGACTATATGAGATCAGGAGCCAATGGCCCTTCATCTCATATATACAATTTCTTTGTAGAGTCTGCTGGGCACATACAGTTCTATGAGCAACACCAGAATACAGGCTTCTGAACGTTTGTTGTATATCAGTGAGTAGGCTAGGCATTCTCTGCTCCCATCAGCTCTTCCTTGGGCAGCCCTGCCTCTAAACACTGCTTGCTTGTTGGGCCAGATTCCTACGGAGGAGACAATTACTGTAGGATCCTAAATTAGCGGCTTCCCATTGATTTCAGTTCCCCATCTATGAAGTCTGGATGTTGGGCTAGGCCTTTGAAGACTCGTAAAATCCTAGAGCTTTGTGGAAGCCTGAAAGTGAACTAATTCAGCCCTGGATCATTTTTCATGTGATGAAACACTGACTCTCCTGTGGGATAACACATTAGGCCTGATGCCCTGGTATTCCTCTTTACTCAGAGTCGGCCTCCAAGAGGCAGCCACGTGTCACATAGAAGGCATGGGCCTGATCTGGGCACCTGACATTACCCACCAACAAGCCCACTCTGCCACCCACATCTTCTGCCCTACCCACCACAAAAGAAGTACAAATGGGGACCACCAATGCCCAGTCTGACCTCTTGGGGAACTCAGGACATTCATTGTCTTCCCGCTCCCTGACCCCTAAGATTGAACCAGAGTCACAAATCAGGGTGGGAGCCACTTAGCGACTATCTGAGCCAACAGCCTCATTTTACAGGCAGGGAAGCTGAGGTCAAGGGCAATTGTGACTTGCCCACATGGTACCAGGTATTAAGTGGGCCAAAACCTAGGAATGGATCTCTGCACTTTCTCTGCATCCATCCCATTCTGTTCACCCACAGTGCAATTACCCAGATTAGGCCCCATCGCCTCTTCCTAGACTTAGTGCAGTAACCCCCTCATTGGTTTCTTTTCTTGTATCTCTTCCTCTGCTCAAACAGTCCTCCACATGGCTGCCGTGATTTCCCTAAAGCTTAGGTCTGACACCATGTCACAGCCATGCTCTACAGTCTTCAATGGCTACCAAGGCCCTCAGGTATAGAATAGAAGTTCCTTTCTTGGCATTAAAGGCTTTCCAAGGTATCACTCTGGCTCCATTGCCAGCATGATTTCACAGTGCATCAGGTCCTTGGCATTCTGCCTCACTTGCATGATCCTTTGTCCCTAATGCTTAGCTTTCCTTCTCCAGACATTCACAAAGCCAGCCTGTGTGCCTAGAACACACTCTTGCCCCATCTTTCCATTCTGGAGTACCTAAAGGCTTTGGAGGCTCCGTTCAGCAGCTGCCTCCGACGGAAAGCTTTCCCACGTTCTCCCCAGTCGTCAGTGCTTTCTCCCTCTCAAGACTCTCTGGTCCTCACTCCTCTGGATGCACATTGTAACTACCCTGAGAACTCCTGCCCCATGAGAATGTCAGCTCCTTAGGGGCAAGTCTGATTTCAGAACCTGGCACTGGGCCTGGCTCTAAGAAGGGCTTAATAAATGCTCATTGAATTAGGTGACTGATTACAGCAGTGGCTCGATTTTAACCCCAGGGATGAGGAAAGGAGAGAAGAGAAGAGGTGGTGGGTGTGCTTCTCATCTGGCATAGGTCAAAGGCCTAAGAGGGAGGGACAGAGGAAGCATCATGAGAAAAGTCCTGCATTGGAGCCCAAAGGCTTGGGTTCAGATTCTGACTTTGTCACTGGACCTTTCCAGATTCCTCATATGTAAAACAGTGAGATGACCTTAAAGGTGCCCTTTCTTGCTTCATGACCTAGATCACCTGCCTTTTATGGGCCCAGTTTTTTTCATTGGTAGAATGGGAGTGTTGGGTTAAATAATCTCTAAGCCCCTTATTGCTCAGGTAATCTTTGTTCTATGATTGGGATATCATGGGGAGAAAAAAGATTACCTTTCAATTCTAAGGCTCTAGATCCCAGTCCAAGACCTACGACTTACTACCTGGGGGGCCTTGGGCCAATCAACATGCATCTCTGGCCTTCAGATTTTCCTCCTCTAGGCCAGTGGATAGAGTGCTGGCATTCTGCTCCCGTCTCAGAGACTTGTTCACTCTGTGACCCTGGGCAAGTCACAACCTCTCTGGGCTTCAGGCTACCCCTTGGCAAAGTGAGGGCAGTAGATATGATGCCCTCAGGTACTGTCCATCCCCAAATCTCTGATCCTGGATGCCCTGAGTAGATGGCTGAAAGGCCTGTGACCCCTGCCCCTCAGATCATGAGGCATCAAAGAAGGCAGCATTCACAGATAGCCAATGTTAAAGGCTCCTTCCAACATCAGCACTCAAACTGACTTTTCTTTCCCATCCCATGACCCTGAATTGCAGTAGGGACCCCTATGAGGGAGCGTCTTTCCTTTGGGTCATGAGGTCTGTGTTTTCCCTGGGCCAGGGTTCCCTAGCAATGAAGAGAAGGTGTTGAGCCATTGGATTGACCTTGGCCCTGGATTTCCATTCAAGTGCCTGGATTAGCATTTTCCATTCCCACTCTTGGGGTGCAGGGGAACCAGCAGGGAGCCAAGGAGAATGCCGACTCAGCCGTAACAGGAGCCCCCTGGAAGGGCAAGATGCCGTCACTTAATTAGTTAGTTCCTAAAATAAAATGCTTGTTCAGCCAAAGTAACATGATGATTAACAGCGATCATCCGTGCTTACTCTGCAGTGGGATTTCCCACCCCTCCGACCCAGCCCTTGATTCTTTTTGTAGAGAATTGCCTCTAAAAAGAGGATGCGCCTTTGCTGAGGGCAGTGTGGGGGAGCCGGGGGGTGGGGAGCTGTGGCTTAGGAATCAGACAGCCCAGGCTCAGATCCTGCTTCTGGACCTTTGTACCCACTGGGTGACCTTGCCTAAGTCCCTTGGCCTCTCTAAACCAAGGGTTCTTCACCTGCAAAATAAAGGGTTTGGATTTTTTGATGTCTGAGGGCCTTTCCAGATTCAAATCCCAAGAGCCTCTAACATGGACTTTAATGGGAGAGGACCAGTCCTACTCTGGCACATAGAAGGTGCTCAGAAGATGTGAACTGAGTGACTGACTGAGCACATGTGACCCCAAAACAGTGATGGGATAAGGAAAGGACAGAAATCTCAGAATGAAAAGAGGCCCGGGTTTCATTCCTGTCTCTGGCACTTACAAACTGTGATCCCATCAGCCAGTCACCTTCTCCGAATATCTTCTCCCATTTGTGAAATAGGAGCAAGAAAGCCGGGGTTCTTAGGAAGTTCAAACAGGCGTCACTGTCAGAGTGTTTTCCAAGAGACCATAAGGGCTATTGCATTTGGAAGTCCAAAGCCTGGGTTCACATCGCAGCTCTTCCCCTTACTATGTGGGCACTGACACCAGGCAAGTCATCGCCCTTCTGATCTGTTTCCACACCTGTAAAATGGAGAGTTCCACCTAGATGGCCCCTATTCTCCTTTTCAGACTCCAGAGCTATGAGCTACCATTCACAAGCTCCTGGGAGCATTGATTCAGAACTAGGAGGGAACCCAGTTTGCAGGTGAGAAAACTGAGACCCAGAGAGGTCTGGGACTATTGAGTAGTTTGGATACTTTATCAGAGTGTGTCAGCACTGACTTCGGGTCATTCCCTTGTGAATGATGAAGAAGCGGGAGACCCAAAGAGTCAAGCTGGCCAAATGCGGTGGCTTTGAGGCCTCTTTGAAAGCTCTGCCCTCCTGATCTGCCCTGCCACCTTGTAACAAGAGCATCGGGGGCCTGTTCCGGGTGACCACTCCCTCCCTTCAGACTGGCTCCTGTGGGTGGGGGCAGCAGGCAGAGATCCAACCATAACCTAGAATGTATGCTTGGCAGTGTCTCTGGGCATCACTGTTGGTACCGCTTTTCTTTGCTTATCCCTTATTGGAAATTAATGTTGTCTAAAGTGACCCCATTAGGAGGAGGGAGCTTCATTTAAATCTCTATCAAATGAAATGGGGCTGTCTTGAAATAGGTTGCTTTGTATATAGGGCAGGATTTAGTTACTTGAAGAAAATGGGGCAGGGTTTGTCCTCAGTGACAAAACATTTATGTCCTTCTAGGAAGCCGGGGTTTGGAGCTGGGAGGGACCTCCAAGCACACCCAGTCCAGCTTTCTCAGGTTTTGGAAGACAAAATGGGCACCCATAAAACAGAAATGCTCACTCAAGGTTGCACAGAGAATCAATCCCTCTCATCTTCAGGTCTCATCTCTCTTCGCTTTTCTCTGTGACCACTTAGATCATCATCATTTTAGAAGCTTCATTGTGTTTAACGGTGCTTCTTGCTATACCTATCAACATTGCAGTTGAAGAAACTGAGGCAGACAGAGGGTCAGTCAGTAACTTGCCCACATCTAATAAGTGTCTGGGGTCAGATTTGAACTCAGGCCTTCCCGACCCCAAGTCTGGAACCTCAGTGATCTGTCAGTATCGTGTATGGTCTAGTCTCACCTGGGTTAAAAATCTAGATTGGACAAATCTAGGACTGGAAAAATCTGCTCAGATCACTATTCATGTGAAAAAGATCTGGCAAGATAATGGACCACAAGCTCAATACAGGTCAATTCATATGATGAGGCAGCCAGGAAACCTAGAGAATTCACTTTTCATTAAAAGAATGATACATTCCAAGGCTGGGGAGGTGATGGTCTCGTTCTCCTCTGCCCTAGTTAGACCCCTTCTGGAGGCTGGGGTGGAGCAGGGGTGGGGGTGGGGTGGGGGGTGGGGGTCATTATGAGAATGTAGGGTCCAAAGGAAGGCAAGCAGCATTGTGTTGGGGCAAGCAGCATTGTGTTGGGGCTAGATCCCACCCTGGGCATCATTTATTTTTTTAATTATCATTTATTTATTTTTAGTTTTTAACATTCTCTTTTATAAGGTTTTGAGTTTTAACTTCCTCCTCTCCTTCTACTCCCTTCCACCAATGTCAGATTGGCCTGCAGTCTGATATAGGCTATGCATATATAATCATAGGAAACATAAGTCTCTGTTAGTCATGTTGTGAAAGAAGAATCAGAACAAAAGGCAAAAACCGCAAGAAAGAAAAAACAAAAATCAACAAGAAGAAAGTCAAACTCATCGGCCTCCATCTGGTTTCAGACTCCACAGTTCTCTCTCTGGATGTGGCAGCATTTCCCATCACGAGTCTTTTGGAATGGTCTTAGATCCTTGCACAGCTCAGAAGAGCCATGTCTAACAAAGTCTGTCATCGCAGATACAATGTATCTATAATTGTGTGCAATGTTCTCCTGGTTCTGCTCACTTCACTCAGCATCAGTTCATACAAGTCTTTACAGGTTTTTCTGAAGTCTGCCTGTTTATCGCTTCTTATGGAAAAATCGTATTCCATTACATTCATATACCACAACTTGTTCAACTATTTCCCAGCTGATCGACATTCCCTCAATTTCCAGTTCTTTTTCACCACAAAAAAACAGCTGCTATAAATATTTTTACACATGTGGGTCCTTTTTCCCTTTTTTTTTATGATTTCTGGGATACAGACCTAGAAGTGGTATTACTGAATCAAGGGGTAAGCACAGTTTTATAGCCCTTTCGACATAGTTCCAAATTGCTTTCCAGAATGATTGGATCAGTTCACAACTCCGCCAACAATGCATTAGTGTTCCAATTTTCCCACATATTCTCCAACATGTATAATTTTCCTGTTGTTATGTTAGGCAATCTGATAGGTGTGAGGTAGTACCTCAGAGTTTTTTTTTAATTCACATTTCTCTAATCAACAGTAATTTAGAGCATTTTTTCATATGCCTATAGATAGCTTTAATTTCCTCATATGAAAACTGCCTGTTCATATCCTTTGACCATTTATCAGTTGAGGAATGACTCACATTCTTATAAATTTGACTCCGTCCTCTATATATTTTAGAAATGAAGCCTTTATCAGAGTCACGCTGTAAAATTTATTTCCCAGTTTCTGCTCCTCTTCTAATCTTGGTTGCATTGGCTTTGTTTGTGCAAAATCTTTCTAATTTAATGTAATCAAAATTACCCATTTTGTATCCCATAATGTTCTCTCTCTCTTGTTTGGCCATAAATTCTTCCCTTCTCCTCAGATGTGACAGATAAACTATTCCTTGGTCTCCTCATTTGCTTATACTTTTGTCCTTTCTGTCTAAATTGTGTACCCACTTTGACCTTATCTTAGTGTATGGTGTAAGATGTTGATCTATGCCTAGTTTCTGACATTCTGTTTTCCAGTTTTTCCTGGGCATCATTTAATGTTGTACTTAGAATGTTTAGCTTGAAGAAGAGCTAAATGATGGGGGGTGGGGAGGTGGAAGGGCAGCCATCTTTGAGCGTTTGAAGGGCTCTCAGAGGAAAGATCAGACACAGAGTGCTTAATCCCAGAGGTCATCCTGTGGAAACACAGGGTGGAAATTGCACAGATTTCCAGTTAACATAAGGAAAGAAACAAACAAAAACTTCTCTCAAGGTCTGCTTGCCCTGAGAAAGGTAATGAGCCCTCCACCCCTGGAGGGTATGATGGAGGAGGAGTTCTTGTTTGGAAGTGGTTCAGTGGTTCTTCCACTGGTTTTTTGTTTGAGTGTAGGCTGGATTAGGGGAAGGAAACAAACATTTGTTGAATGAGTACAGTGGGCGAGGTCATTATGCTGAGCCTGTTATGGTTCTTGTCTCTTTTGATTCTTACTACTGGTGCTGTTAGCCACTTTCTTCCAGCTGAGGAAAGTGAAGCAAACAAATGTAAAATGACTAGTCCAGGGTCACACAGCTAGTTAGATCTGAGCAGAATTTGAACTCAGCTTCTTCTGAATTCAAGTCCAATGTTCTACCCACTTGGCAACCCAGCCAATCAGACAACATGTGATCCTGGTTTCTTTCAAAACATCCTGGTGAGCTGTTTTAGTGTCTGGGTGCCATTCATTCCTTGCCAAAACAAGGAGGCCAAAGGAAGTGGGGTCAGGAAGTGATGGTGGCAGGCATTTCATCTTACTTCCTGAGAGCTAAAGGCAAAGGGTTTTTGCTGCTGCCTGCCTGAGGAAGGAAGGAGCTTCTGGTTAGAGTCCCCCTGTTGGAAATGGAGGCCACCTTGCTGGTCCTACCCGCAGAGGACCATGTGTGAGTGGGCTAGCTGGACAGCATGGGCATCACAGTTGGGGGCACTTCCTCACATTCCCCATGAGCCAGAACTTTGGACTAAATTGAATGAAATGGAATTCAACCAAGATAAACAATAAACCTTATTCTTGGTTTATTTTTTTTTTAAATCAACTTCACATGTACATGGCTGGGAGGCTGGATTGTTTTTCAGTTTCTCTGAAAAGAAACTGAGGGTATTAGTGGACTACAAGCTCTGTAGGCAGTAATGATGGCCTTCAAAAAATGAATGGGATTGAATTAGTTATGGGCTGCATTAAGAGGCCTACAGTGGGGAATTGGGAAGTGATGATCCCTCTGGGCTTTGCTCCAGACTGATCTGTGTTCATTTCTAGGTGTCATATTTTAGGAAGGATGTTGGTCTTCTATAAGAGGCCAGCCAGATAGATGAAGGAGCCTCAGGACCACAAAGACAGTAGCTGCATGGCCTGAGGTTCCTGAGCCAAGACAAGAAAAGACTTGGTGTGGGTGAGGGAGGGGAGCCATGGCAGGCTTCCTTCCATAAGGAAGATGGAGTGGCTTTGTTCTGCCTGCCCAGGGGGTCAAGCAGGAGCGCTGAGCAACAGGGGGCAGAACTAGAGCTCCAGACAACCTTGATGGTGACAGGGGCCCACCTGGAATGGGCTGCCTCAGGAAGTGGCAACTTGTATTCCCTGAAGGGCTTCAAGTGGAGACTAGAGGAAGCCTGGCCAAGGCTGGTGTAAAGAGGCTTCTGTAGGCATAAGAAGAGCCTCTGGGTTCCCTTCCAACTTTGTTGTTCTGTGACTTTGGGGCAGAGATGAAGGATCAGAAGAGCCAGCTTGCACTTGAAGAGTTTGGCCCTGACCTTGGTCATCCTGAACTAAATTGGGAGAATGGTGATTCCCTGGAAGAAGAAAAAAATGCCCAGCCTTCCCATTTGGGGAGGAAACTGGGAAGTATGATTCATTTGGAAGACCAAGTCAGGTCCGTTGCAGAATTAATCGGTCCTTTTATGACAAAATGAAAACTTCCCCCTGTACAGATGCATTCAGGATAGAAATTACCCACAGAAAATGGATTGGTAAAAGGCACAAGAGTTCTGCCTCAATAGCTCAGTCAGTCAATAAACATTTATTAGGCACCTGCTGTCTTCTAGGCATTGTGCTAAATGCTGGGAGTACAAAGAAAGACAAAAGACAGCCCCTGCTAGGGAGAAGGTCACTGTTCAGTGGGGGAGACAGCATGCAAACAGCAATGAAGAAGCAAGTCACAGGAAGGGCAGAGAGAGGCAGACAATAGGGGAAGAGAGTTAGTGGGCTGTGGTATAAGGTAGGAAAAAGTCAGGTCTTAAAGTTTGAGTCCAAGGGTGGAGAAACTGTAGCCTTGAGATCACATGTGGCCCTCTGTCCTCAAGTGGGGCCCTTTGACTAAATCCAAATTTTACATCCATGAAAGAGGCCCTAGATTCCCTGCCCTTGGGTTAGACAATTGGGTTCTCTTCCTCTTAGTATCTGTGTGGATAGTACTAAGTAAGTCTCAGTCCCTCTGAGGTTAGGTTGCCTCATCTGTGGAGCAGAGATCTTCATCCATACCCTTTGTACCTCATAGGAGAAGAATCCAGCCTTCAGCAGAAAGCACTATGTGAACCCGAGTACGGAAACAGGCAGGAGCTCCAGCAGGGACTTCTCCGTCTGCACCCGGGCTCACATGTAGCATGGAGTGGGGAGAAAGCAAACTGTAGGGGCCCCATAGGAGGAGCAGCTGTGCCCAGAGAGAGCTGAGCATGAACAAATGCATTAAACAGGAGCCCCTAGGAAGTGGGAGGATATACCCTGAGCCCTGAGAATGTGTGGAGAGGAGCTCTGTGCAAAGACCAAGGTGCCCAAAGTTAGTTCTCTGGTCCCCTTGGGAACACAGGTCACAAAGTGCAAAAAGGACTTTGAAAGGCAAAGAGGAGGCAGAGAGCAGGGTGCCCTGGGCATGGCAGACAGCCTATGCAAGTGACAAAGTAGAGAGATGATATGTCAACATTGGGGAACAGACAGGAGGAATCCAATCTGGCTAGAACAGAGCGTACAGGAACAGGAGTACACGGAAAGGAATTTGGGAAGATAAGTTGGTACCAGATTGTGGAGGGCTTTAAATTCTGGGCTGAGGAGTGTGTAGTTCATGCCAGAGGTAATAGGGAACCATAGTAGACTCTGAGCAGGGGATGACGCGGTTGGGTTCATGCTTCAAGAAGATCATTGGAGGCTGGGTGGGAGGGAAGGTGGTGAATGAGGGGAAAGAGCAGAAGTGGGAAAACCACTTAGAAGAGTGTCCAGCGAGGTGGAGATAAGAGACCAAACTAGGATAGTGGCCATGTGGGTGGGAAAGGGGACCGGGACACAGGCGACAGAGTCAGAAGCCATTGGACCCACCGCCGTCTCATTGTCTTCCTAGAGAGGGAAGAGTTAAGGCTGCTGTGGAGGCTGTGAATTGGGGTGGCCGGGATAAAGCTGGTAGTTTGGGAAGAAATATGGAGCTTTGTGGAGAATTCGAATGTGAATGTGAGCTCCTTGAAGGCAACAGCTGGCCTTTCCTTTTTTGGGGTCCCCCATACTTAGAACAGAGTAAGTGCTTAATGAATGACTGTTGACTTGGTGACTGGAAAGAGGAGGAGATCTATTTTGGATGCATCTGTTTTAAGAAGCCTGTTAGCTGAGATCTTCACGAGGAGCTGTCCAGTGACATGGGACTGGAGTTCAGGAGAGAGGTGGGCTGGATAGAGGCTCTCCTTCTCCTCTACCCCCACCTCCCTTAGAAGTCAGAATGGTTTTTCTCTCATAAGCACTTCCCAGAATCCTCTACATTTCTCCTAAGTTCTGTGTAGGGCTCTATAAATTGCAGCTATGATTTTCAGACACCTCCTTCAGCACAACCCTCTGACAGATCAGGACTAAAATGATTTCTCCCCCCACACCCCAGTTTGAGGCTAGGGGAGACAATGCTGAGATCTGTGACACACATAATGAAGCACTGTTCCCAAGGTTCCAGAGAACCCTTGCCTTTTGCAGCATGATGGACGTAGCATATCCATGAGGACATTTTCATACTAGCAATATTTTTAATCTAAAATAGTAAATATGAAATTATGTCTGAATCAAAAAATAGAAGACGCGATTTTGTGGTATGGAAATGGGCTGAATCTGTTCAGCTTGGTTCCATAATGCCTCCTTGATTCTAGATGAGCACTTAGGGTCTGTCACTTGGCTCTAAATCCCACCATGCTCAATGACCAGCAGCATTTGGCAGAATGCTGCTCTAAATTACAGTGCTGAATTTTCCCTTTGTGTATACAAGGTGGTGAGGGTGAGGTTGGGTTCAGGACAGGCAGGGCAGTGGAGTGAATAGCATGTTGGCCTTGGGGCCTGGTAACCTGGCTTCACACTGTTCCACAGGTTTTCCGCCTCCCTTTGTGTCATGGTCCCCTTTGTCCTGATTTCCCCCTATAGCGGTGGCCCAGCATACCCTTTATACAACATAAGGACCACATTCTTTCCATGTTGATCTATTTTAGGTGGAAATTATGCCTTGTGGGTTTCTTCCACTTCCCTCTCATATGGCTTTAGGCCCTATAATACCACAAAATGCCTATTTTCTGTAATGTGGATAGGGATGAGAACATAGACACCAGCTTCCTGTGTGTGGGCTCTGGCTGCTAAGATGGACCCCGGCCCTTCCATTTTCACAGTGGTGTGGTGGGTGTTAACCAGCCCGCTCACGGGGAGCTAATGAGAATCAGCAGCTTAATCTCTGCACACAGCTAGGAAAATGGAACGGTAATGAGCCTGGTTTCTGAATGGCTATCCAACATTTAATCTCAGCATTTTTTCATACATCCCAAGACCACCTGATCCCATGATCCCAGAGTCAGGAATTTGGAATTGGCTTCTTGGCTTAGCTGCTGCTTTAAGTCATAGTTCTGGGGGGGCAACTCAGCTCTCTCCATGCCCCACTTTCCCCTTTGGCCAAAGGTGACTATTTAGGGCCATGTACTATCCATATTCACTGACCACTCATTTCTATATGTGACTGCTGCCATTTCTAAATGGGTATTTGGGACCCTGATGAAAGAGGGGAGATTAGACAGTGTGACCAGTCAAACAATGGGCTTTTCTCACTAAGCACCGACCACATACCAGGTGCTGCATCTAGAACCAGAAAGACAAAGGCAAAGGTAGAACCCATGCACAAGGAAGTTGTTTTTTTTTTTTTAACAGGGAAGACATTTACATGCACACACATGCAGAATGGCCACTCTCTGAATAGAAAGGGGGCTGGGGAATGAGGGCCTGAACAGCTGAGGGGCAGGTCAGGAAAGGTGACAGGCAAAGATGAGCCTCGGGTTAAGGCCTGGAGGAAGCTGTGAATTCCTAGAGAAGTGCATTTCAGGCATGGAGGAGAGCCAATTCCAAAGCATGGAGATGAGAGATGGAGCACTGCATGTGTGGTCCAGCCCCTGAACTAGTGTGACTGGGGCAGAGAGTGATGCATGGAGGAGAAAGCAGGAAAGAGTGCATGTGGAAGGATCGTGGGACAGAATTCAAAGGCAGGTCTTAAAGAAACCAAGAATCAGTGCTGACCCAGCCAGGAAATATCGGAGTCAGGACTTGTCCACAGCTCTTCCTCCATCCCTCTCCAGCATCCTCTCTTATCTGCCCAGCTGCTGCTCAGTTCATGCCATTTAAGCTTCTGCCCTCTGCCTATGGATGATGCTTTTCCTGGGGGCATCTATCCATAATATGGTGCCCATTGTAGTCAGAAGCACCGACCACATACCAGGTGCTGCATCTAGAACCAGAAAGACAAAGGCAAAGGTAGAACCCATGCACAAGGAAGTTGTTTTTTTTTTTTAACAGGGAAGACATTTACATGCACACACATGCAGAATGGCCACTCTCTGAATAGAAAGGGGGCTGGGGAATGAGGGCCTGAACAGCTGAGGGGCAGGTCAGGAAAGGTGACAGGCAAAGATGAGCCTCTAGCATCTTCCTCCACGCCCTTTCCTTCCAACCACCCCCTTCTACTCCTAAAGAAAGCCCTCCAGGATCCTGGTTTGGGATGTTTAACATGAACTTTGGACTACAAACAGTTTCAACAAAAATACTTTTCAAAAGGAGAGACCCAGGTACAAGAACTCTGAAGCCGGTACTTCCTTGCTCAGCTGTGCTCTGGCTGCAGCCACAGGGGAGAAGCAATGGCTGATGCCTGAGGGCCAGTGATGGGCTTCCCGGCCAGGCTACATCTCCCAATGAGCCACTCTGTTACTCAGCTCCCTCAATGAATTGTCCCAGCCCCAACTTCCCCTCTCAATGGAGCCAGCTGACATGGTTGTTACAAATGCAGCGAACACCTACATATTTGTTCCAAGACCACCCTGGGTTATTACTGAGATTCCTTTTTTATCTCTTGTTATTTATAAGTATGATTCACCTAATTATTTTGAGATGGAGAAATGTTGCCTACGAATATTGAAAATTGCAGTCATCTTCAGCATTGGTGGAAGGGAAGGGGCCCAGAGGGAAGGCAGCGTCTGGAGGAGAGCAAAGTCACTTGGGTCCCTCCTACGCCGGCTCATCATGTTTCCAGCTCAGTTCTTGCTTTCAGCGTTTAAAAGAAAAAAAGGCTGGACTGGTCTTCTGCTCTGCTGCCTCCTGTCCTCTTAGAGATGGCCCAGGGAAGGCTCTAAGAAGCCTTTGGAGAGCAGGGAGTGCATTTGATCTTGCCCTTGGGTCTCCAGCACTCAGCAGTGATGCACTCTAAGCAAGCCCTTCAAGGGTCATCATGTCTTATCTGGAGAACGAGGCAACTCAGCAGAGGCTGGAGAGCCAGACTGGGGGTGAGGAAAACCTGGACTTCAGCATCCAGCTGCCTCACCTGAGGAAATATCAGTTACAAAAGCACCGACCTCATTGGTGTTTAATGAGGTGATTGGGGCAAGAGATTGGCAGTTCTTCAAGCAAAGTATTTATTTAGTCATTCTCCAGCTTCAGTTATCCAACAATCCACGGCCCCACTTGGAGTTTTCTTGGCAGAGATACTGGGTTATCCGTGTCTTTCTTCAGCCCATTTTATACATGAGGAAGCTGAGGCAAATAGGGTTAAGTGACTTGTCCAGGGTCATAAATGTCTGAGGCCATATTTGAACTCTGGTTTTCCTAATTCCAGGCCCAACATTTTATCCACTTAACCATATAGCTGTCCAAAACCCAGCATGAATGCTATCTGTCTATCTGGTGTGCACATGCACACACACACACACACACGTGTGCGCGCACACACACACACACACACACAGAGTCATTTCTATCTTAGAAGCTGGTAGACCCTATGAGTCAGGTCTCAGTTTACTGTCTTCTTGGTTATCCAGACTTGAGCAAAGGATGGATAAGGTGGCAATGATGAAATGTTGACCTTCACATGCAAAGGGTGTGCTCCCCGCTCCCCAAAAGATGCAGCTGCTAACCCTTTACCTGTTCTTCCCTGAGGAGAAGGCTGTGTGCGATGCGTGTGGGTACATGTGTGTACACCCATGTCAGTGTCTGTGGCGCACATGGGACATGTGTGTGCACGTGGGTGTTTGTGTTCTAATGGTATGGGACATGTATTCTGTGTGTACACATATGTTGGAAGTGTGTGGTTTGCCTGTGTTTTGTGTGCTTGCGTGGGAGATTCTGTGTCAGTAGCCTGTGGGGGCACATGTGTCTGATGCACACATGTGTTTGTGCATCTGCAGTGTGTATAGGTGTGGTGTGTGTGTATACACATACTTGTGTGTGTGGTTTGTGTGTGTGTGTGTTTTTCTTTCCCTTTGATTTATTCTTCCGAGTCAAGCATTCTCTCAAGTTCACAGCCTTAGAGCCGGAAGAAGTCTTAAAGGAGCCGGTAGCCAAGTGGGTAGGGTCTTGGACTTGAAATCAGAAAGGGTAAGTTTGAAGCACGGCTCAGACACTTACTGGCTGTGGTGACATTGAGCGAGTCATTTTCTCTCTAAGCCTCAGTCTCCTTCTCTGTAAAATGGGGCCAACCGTGTCATCTCCTTCCCATGGTTGTTGTGAAAAGATGATGCCTAAACTGTGCTGACCCTAAGGTGTGTGTCCAGCTTGGCCCATTTCCAAGCTCTCCTTCTCATCTGTTTGTGTCCCCTGTGCAGAACCTAGTGCCTAGGATGTGGCAGGTGCTTGGGGCAGATTTAGTGAATATCTGCCTCTCTGGATCCCGGCTGTAAGGGCTTTTGTCATTGCAGAGGAAATTTGCTACATGTCCCTGGAACATCAAAGGCTGGTGCCGCTAAGTGAATGGAGAACCTCCGGGTCTCCTCAGAGCAGTGAGGACAGGAGTCTGAGGAGCCGCCTTCCCCACGTGTCCATAGGGAACAAGACCCACATCTCTTTTGTTTAAGTTTTTTAAAAGTAAAGTTGTATTGTGCTCTTTGGTTTCCACATCATTTATGTTTCCTGACATATTTCCCACTCCTTCCATAACCTAATAACAAGGAGAAAACACAGGGCTGTACAGTAACAGCAACATTGTTCTAAGAAAACTTTGAGGTCCTAAGTCATTTAAAAATGCTCAAATGAAGCTGCAAGGGCCTGTGAAGGCAGCTGCTCTCGGCATCTAAAGAAAGCTCCTCTTTCCAGTGGGCTCTTAGCCACCCCATCATTTGGAGGGGCAGAGACCTACTGGCCTGGGTGGCCTGTGGCTGCAGAGCAGGAGGATGCAGAGGCCTCCACAAAGAACCAGTCACCCCTGCAAGTGAAGTCTCTTCTAAGGCTGAGCGACTTCACTGCCAATAGTGGCAGGGGCCAGGAGAGTTTTTCTTTTTGAAAGCTTTTCGGAAATGATTAAGAATGAAAGAAGGCAAAGGTCTGTAAGTTCCCTAAGAAGCGCTCTGCCTATATATCGTAAGAACCTGAAGAAGAGAATTAATTAGTAGGCACTGCCTATGGCAAATGCAAAATGCCACTACAAAAGATCAAGTAGATAAGCATTTATGAAGGACCTACTATGTCCCAGGGACTGGGCTAAGTGCCAAGGATCTGAAGTAAGGCAGACCTGTTCTGACCCTCCAGGAGCCCGCAGTCTCCCTCAAGGAGACAGCATGCAAATGAGATGTGTGCAGGCCTAATTGGAGACTACCTACCCAAGCTTCCAGCAAAGGCTTGGGGCAAAAACTGAGATTTTAGTTGAGATGTGAAGGAAACCAGGGAAACCAAGAGGAGGAGAAACAGGAAGAGAGAGAATTGTGAGCATGGGGGATGCCCAGGAGAATGGCCAGACTCAGAAGAGAAAATGGATCCTGTCTTGAGGGATAGGAAATACTGAGTTACCCATATGGGAGGCATCTCTGAATCTGCTATCTTTGTGCACTTCAAGAATTAACTGCTTAGGGCAAAGATCAAGATCACTAGCAAATCAGATGCCCAAATATACACGAGAGGATATGGCATGGAATCAGGCTCTGGCATGCCCCAGCTTCTCACTCCCACATGCATCCCGTTGCCAAGCTCACTCTTCGGTTCCCAAACCTTTCTTGTTTCTGTCTCCTTCCCTCTTCTTGGGAAGCCTCCCCAGTGCCTGGCTCAAGCTCCTGCTGCTTCTCACCTGAGTGAATGCAGGAACCTTCTACATCTATACCTGGATTCTAGTCTCTGCTCTCTAACCCTTCCTCTATACTGCTGCCAAACTGCTGTTCTCGCTAAAGCAGACTGGCCCCGTGGCTTCCCTGCTCAGTGACAATTAGTGACTCCCCATTCCTTCCAGAATGGCATCCAGACCCCTCAGCCTGAAATGGAAAGTTCTCTACTATCTGACCTCACCCTACTTCTCCAGGCTTAGTTCACCATATTCCCCTTTCCTATATTCTGTATTCTAGTCACTATGATTTACTTGGAAGTCCTTCCACCACCACTTTGGAAAATCTGTCCCTCGTGCTTGGAAAGTGTTCTCTCTCTACAGCTGGTGCCACAGTGGATAGAATTCCTGGCCTGGAGTCAGGAAGACCTGAGTTCAGATTGGCCTCAGCCACTTCATTGTTTGTGTGACCCTAGCTGGACAAGTCACTTAAGCTCTACCTGCCTCAGTTTCCTCAAGTACGAAATGCCTTGTAGGCTGTTGTGAGGACTGAGTGAGGTAGAGCACAGTGCCCCACACATGGTAGGAGCTGTCCAAAAGCTGATTCCCTTCCTCCATTCTTCCCCTTCCCCCATTCTCCCCCTTTCCTCCTCCCAACTCAGCATCCTTACATCCTTTTCAATGCTCATCCAATGTGTCTTCATCATAGAGATGCCTCTAATGGTCAATGCCCTCTTCCTCAAATAATCATGTATATATTTATATATGTACATGTTTCCTACAATAAAACAGAAATGCCTAGAAGGCTTTTCATTCTGTTTTCTATCCCTAGTGCCTAGAACTTTGCTTGGCACACAGTAAGTGTATAAATTCTAGTTGACTTGAACTGGATGCTTCAGAAAAAGGGAATTAGATACAGGAGCAGATATTGTAGCAGACTCATCATTTCTTAGGGAAGTTTAACCTAAGTCATTGGTGGCCACATCTAGGAGGTTAAAAGAGCCAGGAGACTCTCAGGAAAGAAGTAGCCAAGTTTTTGTTTGTTTACATTTTCCCAATCATTAGCACCACAAAGAAAGGTTTCCAGCATGTTGAATGGACGCTTGGTTAAGAATTTGCAGGAAGCTATAGCTGATGTCTGACCAAACTGTGACTGAGGCCATTGAAGTGAGTGCTTATGTCGCTAGTGGGTTCACAGAGCCAGTCATCAAAGCATGTATAGAGTACTTTACTCAGATTTGCAGATGTGTAGTCAGAAAAGGGCACAATCCCTGCCTTCCAGAAGATTACAGTTTAACATGGGAATAATTTCACACATTACCCAGATAAGCAAAAACACTGTTAAATGTGATAGGGAAAAAGAGAAACCCATGCAAAGAAGGAATCTGGTAAAAATCTAGAGAGAGAGAACCCCTGCAGCCAAGATGGGCTGGGTGTGCCCTGGCTGAAGGTTTCCTGGAGGCAGAGTTGTAGAGGGATGAGTATGTTCCATACATGAGGACTGGGCAAATATTTGCATGTAGGAAACAGCAGGATGAAGTGGACAATAGCTAGTTGTTGAATATGGTTAGATCATGAACTTAAATGATATATGCTTAAATATGATATTGCTTCCAAGGTCAGTGAAGACACTGAGGAGTTTTATGAGGTTAGATGAAAGGGCTATTTAGGGAGACAGGTAGGTCTGGGGGAGGTCACCATATTTCCCACTGGCTAGAGCCCTGCCCCATAAGGTGAACATCATTCCCAAGCAACTTTAAACTAGAAGCATGTGCATAAGGAAGACCAGGGGTTAGTTTAATATAAATATTAAATGGAGATTATGTCTTCTTTCTCATCAGCATATCAGGCAGCATGCCAGGCATGTTTCTAACACCTGTTCCACCCAGCCCTTCCTGCCAGGACTTCACGGTGTCGAAAACGTTCTGATGTGTGAAATGCTTTTTTAAATATAAGAAATAAAATTATTTTCAGTTGGTTGTCAGGCAGTTGGCAACAGGCTTGGTAAATATAAGACTCAGCAATGTTGGCGATTCATGGTAGGTCAGAGCTGCTGGGCTCAGCAAGAGGCTGTAGGAGTATAGGCTTTGATAGGAGCTCAGAGCTGCCAAGGACTTCAGTCCTATTTTACCTTTTTTTTTTTTTGTACCAGGAGCTGTCCAGCTTCAGCTTAAAGATAACCAGGGAGGAGTCTGACTCCTTAAGAAAACTCCTCCCAGTTCTGAACAGTTCCAAATGCTACTCAGTTTATCTTACATCCAGTTAAAATTTGCCTCTTTATAATTTCCACCCATAACTCTTGGTTCTGTCCCCTGGGGCCAAGCAGAACAAGACTAATCCATCTTCTATGCAACAATCCTTCAAATACATGCAGATGATGACTTCTTGTCTCCCTTGGTTGTCTTATCCAGGCTAGTTTCAGTCCCCATCTCCTATATAAGGGAGGTATTTGTGAATTGCAAGTAATTAGCCTCATTTTTTTTCTGATGGGAAAGTCAGGCTTCAGAGACAAGAGTGACTTGTCCAGTATTATATGGTTATGTGTTGAATCCCAGTCACAAACTTCAGTATTCTGATTCCTCCTCCACTGTTCTTTCTCCTTGAGTGCCTGGTACCAAGGCAAGGTGTCATGACTCTAAGTTATATGAGTAGTTGGCTAGTATTTCACAGCCACAGAGAATACTACACAATGGATTTGCACACACACACACACACACACACACACACACACACACACACACCCCAGATTTCATGATGCCTAGAGAGAGGTATCTACATCAGAGCATCAAGTCATGTAACACAACTGGAATGTTGATCAAGCTCTAAAGTATGCACGGTAGTCCATTGGGAAATCTCCCAACATGGAAGACCTGAACCGAAGTGCCTGCACCCCAGAGGAGCCTAAGACAAATCATTCCACCTCTGACCATCTTCCGTGGCTTTATATTAGCTTTAGGATCAAACTGAACCTTTGTTCTTTGGTATTTAAAGCCTTGTCTGGTAACCTCACCCCATTTCTGCCTTTCCAAGCTTCTTAGACTTTACTCCCCTCCAGCTACCAGCTGGGCTGGCCTCCTTGCAATTCCTCAAACAGGAGACTCCATCTTGCCTCTCTTTGCTCTTGCCCTGCATGTCCTGTATGCTTGTGATTCTCTGCCTTTCCCCCCAACACTTTTAGTCCCTTGGGCTTTCTTCCAGAGCTCTTTCCTTGGCTCCCTAGCCACTAATTCTTTCCCTTTTCCTATGGTTTTTCAGCTGCTCTGTATCTATCCTGTTAGATATGTGTAACCTTTTCCTGTTAGAAAGTCACATTTGGAGGACAGGGCTGCCTGTGCCTTCTTCGTACCCTCCTGGCACATAGCAAGATGCGCAGTGACTGGCATCTGTCAGATTTGGCTGCTACTGTTTTACACTCCCTGATGATACTAACAGCTGGCATTTAGGTTTTGTTTTAAGGTTCTCTAACCACTTCGTACTTCCTTCTTTCATCCTCATCATGTCCCTGTGAAGCAGTTAGTAACTAATGATGTTAATCCCATTTTACAGATTGAAAAACTGTGGTTCTGAGAAGTTAAGTGATTTCCTCATGATCACAGAACTAAGTAACATCTTTGGTGAGATGTAATACCAGGATTCTCTGACTCTAACAATCTATCCCCTACCTCACATTCCAGGGCCTGTGCTGAGAAGCCTGATATGAATTATAAGGTACTGTGGTGACCAATCCTTTAGGGTATGGCTTTTGGGTTCAGTTGGAGCCTCTCCACTGGGTCATTGTTTTGTGATGGGGGTGATTTTTTTAGCCCCTTGAGAATATCTGATGAGGTACTTTGGGATCCTTTGGGATTGCGCCTGTCAGTACTCTTGGATTGAGCCCTTGTGAGAGAAATCCTAGCTTCTTTTCAGCACACGTCTCCCTCCCCCCACTACAGACATCCTCCCCATTGGGCTTCACTACTGTTAGAAACTCAGAGCATTTGAAAAAAATACTTTGAAAGAAACATTACACACAATGACAACAGGCCCAGACAAGGTCTGAGCTAGCCCCGAGCATTGGATGGATGATGACAGTAGGAAGGACAGACATTAAAGGGAGGTAAAGTGATTCATGCAGAAGTCAGAAAAGCATGGGGGCAAGAATACAGATTTCCAGTCAAAGGACCTGGGTTCAAATTCAGATTCTGTCCCTCATGACCTGTGTGCCCTTGGGTGAGCTGCTTCACCTCTGGGCCTCAGTTTCATCTATAAAATGAGGTAATGACCTCAGAGGCTTCTTCTAGCCTTAAAGATGTGAAGTATAATCCCACCCTCTGAGTCCAGTACGCAAAGAAAGGCAGTCTAGGCACTGTGGCTGAGAACAGCCCATGGAAGGGAGCATTCAGAGGAGGCTGGAGGGGAGCCTTGGCCAGCACCGCTCAGGAGCATGGACTGGTTCAAAGATGGCTGTGAGAGGGCTCAGCCAGCAGGATGATGGTCCTTTGGGCCTCCCTTCAGACTCAGACAGGCAGGAGAGCTTGCCTTTCCTTCTCTGGCTCTCCTGGAGATGAGCAGCTCATTGCTGCTCTGTGTGAAGAGCATTTGAGTTACGAGTCATAAGTAACCTTCCTTCCCCCCTCATCAACCCCCTCCCAAGGAGAGAACAGGTTAAGGCAGATGTCAACGCTGAAGACGTCTGTGTTTCAGGGAATTATGAGCAATTTTGTGTTGCTTGGACCAGCTGTCTGTCACTTTCCAATGAGCAGTTTAAAATAGAAACACACTCACACAGAAACTCCCTTGAGTGGCAGATTATTAATAAATCGACATGCAGTTCAGAATTTGTTCTTCCTTTTCTTTAAAGGTAAGACTCAACGGAGCAAAGACAAGAAGGGAGTGAAAGGCAGGGGTGGGGACAGAGGCTCATAGTCTTTCATTGTTGAATCAATGTTGGGTAAATTCCAATCCGCTGGGTAGGAAGGAGGGAGCAAGCACCTTACTATGTGCCAAGCATTGTGCTTGTCACTTTATAAATCTCATTTGATCCTCACTGCAACCATGTGAAGTAGGTGCTTACAGTTGAAGACACAGAGGCAGACAGAAGTTAAGTGACTTGCCCAGGGTCACCCAGATAGTAAGTATCTGAAATCAGATTTAGATTCAGGTCTTTCTGACTCCAGACACTGAGCCACCTACTGTACACCAGGTGCTACTGATAAAGAGACAACATGAAATGTCTCCCAACCTCAAGGAATTTCTGTTCTGTGGGGAAGAGGTCTGAATGATGACTTGTACACAGGTAGTTATATGTGTGCATGTATGAATACACATACATAGATGCAGATGAAGCAGATATACTTAGTTGGGGAGTGAACAGATGGTAACATCCAGAAGGAACAAGCAAGAAATTGCTTGGTCAGTCCCATTGACCAAGGCTTTGAGCCGAGCCTCAGGAGAAGCCAGGGATTCTAAGAGGTGAAGGTGGGGAATGCCTTCCAGCCATTTGGAACAGCCTAGACTCAAGCCCAAAGGCAGGAATTGGGAGACTTGGGTGGCTGTGAGCAGCTGGGAAAGGTTCCCACAAGAGACTCATGGGGAAATCGAGCCAGAAAGATAGCTTGGGAGACCAGGCTAGAGAAAGCTGAGAATGGCAGGCTGAGGGATTAGATTTTATCCTTTCTTTATCTTAGTTAGTGAGGAATTCTTTAAGCTTCAAGCCTTTGGATCCAGAAGCAGGTGACCTAGACTCTCTGGGGCAGAAATCACCCCTGTTCCCATTTCATAGTTCACCGTTGCAATCCATTTGCTCTACGTGTGAGGAAAGTTTTTGGAAAACTCCTGCGAGTAAACAACAACAACAACAAAAAAGTGCTCATGATTCATGCTCTTCTTTTTAAAAATATGTTTTATTTTCCTCCCAATTACATGTTTAAACATTTTTTTTTACATTTGGGTTTTCTTTAAGTTTTGAATTCCAGATTCTATCCCTCCCTCCCTCCCTGAGGAGGCAAGCAATCAGGTCTATGTTATACAATTCAGGTTCTTCTTGTTATTGGGTTGTTTTTTATCTGCTCCTCCTCCCTTCCACCCAGACTAGTGCTGTCTTGCCTTCTTCCAGCCCAGCTCAGGTGCTGTCCACCCCATGCAGCCATGAAACAGCAGAGGCCCCCACTGGTGGTGCTATATCCTTTGATAGGGTTGTAACCTACAGCTGAAAAAAAACTCAGAGGTCATGTCATTCACCCCTCACATTTTACAAATTTCTCACCCACCCAAGCCCCAGGGAAAGTATACCCTCTCCATCAGCACTTTGGAAACATAACCTTTAGTGAGTTTCCCTGGAAAAATGAATCTTTCTGTTGCCTAACAAGTGCTTTGGGTTTGAATCCTGCCCCTCACATTTAGTATCTGTTCAACCTTCCCAAGCCACTTAACATCTCTGAGGCTTAATCTCCTCATCTGAACATGAGGCCATTGGGCCAAATGGCTTGTGGGTCTCCTCTAAATCTCTGATTTTTGCTGGCATGGTCAGGACTCTTCTTCCAGACTCAATCAACAAACATTTATTCATGTGCCAGACTCTAGGTGAGATGCTGGGGATCCAAGGGCAAAAGTGAAGCAGCCCCTTCTCTCCAGGGGCTTACCTTCTATTAAAAAGATACACTGATTTTCCCACCAGGGGTTTCTAAAAAACACATTCATAAATTTGATGAAATTTATCCACAATGCTCAAATGCTAGGTTTTTGCCCAAAGTAATCAAACAAACCCAAGTCCATTTTCAGCACAAACCTCAGAAGCCATTTCATCCCTTTCTTCTTTCAGCATGGATTAAGTGCCTACTCTGTGCCATTGGGGTAGGAGAAAAGATAAAGAGATTCTTGATGCTGCCCTGCATTTTGGATAGGGGCTGGACTGGGCAGTCACTAACATTCCTTCTACATCTGAGATTCTGTGGTCAAGAAGCTTGAGTGTAGTAGGAGAAAGAAGACCTATCTATGTATCCAAAATAGATAACTGTCAGTGTTAAGTGAGGGCAGAGAATGCAGCAGCCATCTCCAGCTGGAGAGATCCGAGAAGGGGGATTTCAAGGGGCAGAGATGGTGGGGATTTCAGGCAGAGGAGATGAAGGGAACAATGCCTTTTTCTTTCAAGGAATATTGATGAGCTGCCCCCTCTGTTCAAAGAAGGCTGTCCCTGTATGTCCTAGAGATGGAGAGTAGGTCTATTTGCCTGGAGTATGAAGGAGCTGAGCAGTACAGTCAGAACCAAAGTGGCCAAGCCCCCTCGCAAAGCCATCCTCAAGCTATAACTTGAATTCTTCTGTGTGATTGTGGACATTTTGTGGCTAGTTCAATTTGACAAGCCATTATTAAGTGCCTCTAATATACCAGGAAGTGTGCTGGTTACCAAGAGCAAAGAGACCCAAGTGAAAGACTTTATGCTCTGGGCAGATGGTGGAGGGGGGAGGGGGTGATAGAAAATAAATGTAAAAGTAAGTCAATAGAACATTGAGACCAAATAGCTCAAGATAATTTCAGAAAGTAGAAGGTGATGACAGCTCAGGGAGATTGTGAAAGGGACATGGAAGGTGGCCCCTGCATTGTGCTTTAAAGGATGTGAGGAACTCTAGAAAGGGAAGGGATTACATTGCAAAGGGTAGGCTCCAGACACCGGCCAGCAGGGCAGTTTGAAATTCAGAGTAAGGAAGAGGAGTAATTGTTAGCAAGTCTGGCAGCATCCTTTCTCACCCTTACTTACCCCAAGTCCTTATGCGGCATGAGATAAAACAGCCTTTTTGCTCATGATCTGCCTGTTTGAGGAAGGCTTGAATGGGGCCAAGGGGGGGGGGGAATGAATTAGACTCAATGGCCACCAAAGTCCTTGAAGACTCCCTATCCTAGGACCCAGTGTCACTACTCAGTGCCACAAAAGGGGAAAATCTTGGCTCTCTACATTCCTCCACTCATTCTTTTCCAGCCCAGTTCTGTTTGACACATAGTATGTCAGCCATATGGAATTCAACCCTAAGTGTTTCAGATGCCTTCCCTTTCTCATTTTAAACATGTATTTCTGATGTTCTCTTAGCAACACAGAGCTGTAAACTCCATTCCAGCTGCCACCGGCCAGTAGGTGCACTGATGTGCCAGGGCCATCCCCCTTAGTGCCAGCCTGCTGAAGTTTAAGGTCAGGGCTTCAAGCCAAATGGCATATGCAAATGGCAAGTGTTTAATTTAATTTTCCCCTAGACTCTGAAATACATAAGCATGCATTCATTGCCTGTGGGGATGGAGGTTAAGCTCTGGCTTCCCTATTGGAACCTTTACAAAAATACTCATGCTCTCGACTTGTCACATTCTACATGGCCTTTCTCTTTATAGAGAAATGCTGTAAGATTGGTTCCCGCCCCCCCCCCCCAAACCGACTCTGGAGATGTTCATTTTTGTTAATGGCATAGCATTCCACGAAATGGCTGGATTGCCAGAGAGTTTTCTTATTTCTCTCTGAAAAGGGGAACAAAACCTCCACCAGTTTCCGGAAGTGTAATCACCCCAGTGGGAATGCGGGGGAGAAGTCGATTGTGCCTGTGTCTGACGGTTTTCCAGCTGAAATATGGGTCACGGTCGGACGTTCGCGGGGCCGTATTTGCTTTAGCGCTTTGTGGCATAGACGCCCTTCAAGGGCTTGTTTGGTGCTTTTCTCCACTGAATTTCTCGATATCTCCGCAGACAGGCAAGGCGCACCTAGCTCTCCCACCCCTTTCCCCACCCCCACCCCGACCCCACCCCCTCGGCTGCTCTTTCTTTCATTTAAAGAAAACACTACCTAATTTTTTTTCTCATGAGCCCCCCAAGAGTTAAGATGAAGTTCACTGCTGCCCACGCAGGCTGAGCCCTTCCGGTGGCTGGCTCCCCCACTCTCAGCTGCTGGCTAGCTCCGGCTCCTAGGGGCTTTTCAGTGACTCGGTCCTCATCTCCAGTCCTGCTCTGCGATGCGACGCTTTCCCGGTTGGCAGTCCAATTTGCCTGCTCCTACATGTGAGTCTTGCAAAAGCAGCCTCCCGTCTAGTCTCCACGGCTATAGCAGGGCTCACATGACCGGGCCAGTGAAAGACAGCCAGATTTGAGAGCGGCCCCAGTCTCCGCCCGGCACTGCACGGCGGGCTCCCAGCTGACAGACAGAATATGGGGTGGGCTTTGTCACCAGAGCGCTGGGGCTGGCGTGCCCAGCAAGGCTCAAGATTGCACCGTGCCCAGAAACCTGCTGCCTCTTTCAGGGTGCAGGCAGAAAAAACCCTGAGAAACGGGGTGCCCCCTCTTGTCTCCTGGCCAGCCGAGTGGGCTCTGTCGTGCAAGAACAGCTTCTAAAGTAAGGAGGAAGCATGAAGTCTTTGTTAAGCGCCCTGACAAAGAAGGAAGGTAAGGAGATGTTGGAGGAACCCTCTGGTTGAGGAAGAGGACGCCAGGCTGGGGGTGGGGGTAGGGGGAACAGTGACCTGACTGTTGAGCAGAGATGATTCTAGTCCTTTCGGGAGGGAGAGGAGCATTTGGGTCAGGGTTCCACTTTGGGGGAATATCACTTAGAAGACAAAGTAGAGAGCTAGAGTCTCAGTCCTTGCTTCCTCTTAACATTGGCAAGACTGCTGCTTGTCAAGGAAAGTCCGTGGACCTCAGAGAACATTGTTACTGAATGCTTGGAAATGTGACTCCCTTGCATGCTGTGTTGTTAAATGAGATCCTGGGAAATTCAGGGAAGGTTTGACTTTGGTCCTTTAGTTGGCTCAAAGGGTAGCAGAGGACTTGACAGAGAACTTGGAATGGAATTGTTCAAGGCTTGGGGACTCGTTTGTTCCTTGGCATTCCCCCTGCACTGCTGGGCTTGGCCGTTGGGTGTTCTGTCCCTGGACTCTGATGGAATGGATGAGCGAGACACTGTAGAGCTGACTTGGGGGTCCATACGCTCCTTGTCATACCTTGTGTGAATTTTATTGTGGAAAGGAATATAAATAACTCATGTAAGACAGAGCTAAGAAAATACCCACCCACTTACACTTTGCAGATCGCCAGGAATAAAAAGGGGTGGGGGATGAAACAGTTGGGTGGAATATTAATCATTTTTGGACAGACAAGTGGTTATTTTTAATCTTTTTTGCCCCCAAATCAGTCTTTTGTGGATGTTTCTAATTGACTAGTTTATCCGTCAAAGAGCCTTCCTTTTCAGAAATGAGAAGAATTATTGAGTCCTTGAAAAGGACTGGTTTGGGAAAGGGCTTCTATCCCCAAGCTCTTTGCTCAATAAATGAAGAGGAAAAAATAACTCAGAGGAAACAGGCAGGAAACTCATGGAACATGGATCTCAGAAGCATCAAAGGGCCCTTTCCATTCAGATGGTCATCTTCATGCATCTTCTGTTGCCCTTTCAGAAGCTCCTCATTTGGGGGCAGAGGGTGAAGAAGTAGAAGGTGTTCTGGGCATCTCTGAGGGGTTCTCATATTAGCATTCCCTTCCCCATATGGGGCTTTGGAGAGAGAACCCCCTTGGAATTTCAGCAATTGACCAGTATTTGTGCCTGCTGCCTCCTCTTGGTTTTCCTGAAAATTGGTGTGGACCAGGGAGTTTCCATCAGAGATGTACAAAATTGCATTCTAAGCTAGATTCTAGGATCATGAGAAAGGGGCTGAAGCTCATATAGTTTCAGAGACTGGACCAGGGACATAGAGTGAGCAAGCAACTGAGCTGGGATCCAGATACTTGGGGTGCTCTCTGTCTTCTGGGGGATGCCAGTGATGATTTATTTGTTGCTATCTTTGTCCACATTCTGCTGTTAAGGATGGTTGCTATTCCCATGTGTCTTTAAGGCTTCCAAAGAACTTTTCCAGCTTGATCTCACCAGAGCCTCACAACAGTCTTGTGAGGGAAATGCCATCACTATCCTCATATAGCTGGGGAAACTGAGCCCCAGAGAGGTTGAGGGAGCTGCTCAGGGCCCCAGATGACTTTGAACGCAGATGTTTTAGATTCCAAAGCCCAGACTCTAACCCCCTGTACCATGCTGCTTGTCATCCATAAAGAGTTGCCTTTAGGAGAAATATTTTACCTCCCATGAACAGATACAGCCACTCCCCCAATTGTCATTCATCCTTCTTAAGGACATCTGTGTCCTTTGCTGTCAGAGAGGCTGGAAAGTACTAAGTCACTAGACTAATCCTAGAGATAGGAACAGCAAGGGTGAGGTAGAGTGCTGTGAGGAAGCATCTTCCCTGGTAAGAGTTCTCACACACATCTTTTCCCAAGAAGTTGATGACTCTCCCAAGAGCTCCTCCAGAGGATAAGAGAATGGGGGATGCCCCTTCAAAGCAGGAGGAAGCAATAAAGGGTGAATGTCTAGCAGAGGCCCCCCTCTTGTTCCCAGAGACTAAGGCATCCAGGAAGAGCAGTGGGTGAGGGAAAAGACTTGGTCAGGAGTTGCCAGTCCCAAAGTGGTTGCAAAGACTGTGTCACTTATTCCCTTTTCTGGCAGATCTAAAAGCATTCTGGGACAACCAACATCATTGTCATCTATTGAGAATTTTTAAACCCTCAAACTTTTATTTATTTGGTAATAAACTGAAACTCCGCCAAAAAAAACTGTCCCTCTTCTCCTTACCCCTCGTGCCTTAGCCACCTGCACCAGCAGGGCAGAAGAACTTCAAATCACTTTGGTCAAGCTTTTGTAACATTTTAAGGTCACTCACTTCTGGATTTCCAAAGCCATGGAATGTTGACTAGTTCAAGGAATGGTTCCTTCTTAGTGGTATCTTTGAAAGTATCCCTTGGGGCCTGAGAAACATATACCCAAGACCCATAGGTTCATCCCTTCCTTATCTTCTGTTCCCCTGAGCAGGCTCCTTCTTTTGTCCTGGTTTTGCTTTGGGAACCTGCCAGTAAAAGTTGGACCTCGTTTGAAAATTCTCTGCTTCCTAATAGTCCCTCCCACCTTACCCAGTACCGTGAACAGAGAGAGTTGGGGGAGGGGGTGAGATCGAGCTACTGCTTAATTGCAAAGACTATGACTTCCCTGATGTGCCATTTTAAAAAGCTCACTGGCTGTATTTAATCAAAGCTCGATTCTGAGCAAAATTCCCCAAGAAATAGTCGGATGCTGCTTTGCACTATCCCCGTGTTTCCAAACTGTGCTCTGGCCTTTATTGCTCGCTGGAGTGTGTACGCTTTTAAAAGGATTGTTGTGTGGCACCAGCTGGGCACAGCGGAGACAGCACAGCATTCTGAGTCACACCGTTTGGTTCCTGGCTGGTGGCTGGCAGGCAATCCTCTTCCCTTGTCGGACCTTTGCTTTCTTCCATAAGACAGGGGCCTTGGCCAAGCTAAGATACTCACCCTTTGATTTGTGTGACACCAACACATACTGTCTGATTGGGATTAGTCCAGGAATGGGCACATAGTAGGTGCTCGATGCATATTTCTTGATTCACCTGGGAAAGACCTTAACCCCTTAGAGCCCAGGCACTAATTCTCCTAAGTCTAACTTAAAGATAAGTCACAATTCTGCCTAAATGGATGGAGTTTCCACACTGGAAGTTCCTTATCATCAATGAAATAACAGGTTCCCCCCTTCCTCTTAAAAGAAAAGGGAAGAGGGAAGGAGAGACTGTGTATAAATTAGATATTACACTCTCATTTCCTTTCCAACTCTGAAGTTATTATGGAAAATTGGTCCTGATATATTACTAGATGAGTATATACTGGCCCTGATAAATGCTTCCATCTTTCCCCTTTTCCTCTGTTCCACACTCACCCCCAATTTTGATTCCTTTAGTCTCTTAAGCTGCCGGGAAGAGCCATCAACACTGGGCCTTATGCGTTAGTGCCAGGAGAGATGTTGCAAACCTTTTTTTACTTTAATTGCCTTGGCTGTTCTTGGGATTGGAGAAATTAAAATTCTCCTCTCTGGACCCACATTCTCTCGGGGTTACTTATTTTTGTCTCCTTTATTGTGGCCTGTTTATTGAACGATGCTCTTGTTCTTGGGGCAGTCAGGGAAGAGGGTAAAAGTACAGCTTGTATGCAGAGAGTTTGCAGGCTGGATCCCCGAAGCCACTGGAGGCATGAAAGCCCAGGTGGGTGGGGAGACAGCAGCCCCAGGGCCAAGACAAAGGGCTGGTTTGCTCTTGGCTTGCTCTTTTCTTCCAAGACTACTTTATGAGTTTGTTTCAGAGGGTTAGAGGGCAGAGAGGGTAGCTCCTGTTCCTGGTCAGATAATGACCCTCAAGTTCAAGAACGATTGAACATGTGTTCACCCCAGGGATCCAACCTGCTGTCCTAGAAAGACCCAGGAGACATTGCTGTGACTTCATGCTTAATAAGGGTTTTATGAAATGTTTTAAAATCTGTGGCTTGAGTAGCAAATACCATTCTTAGATAGAGCTGGCTACGTGTGTGTGAATGGGAAAATAGAGCCTAGGTCTGACCGAAATAAGACTAGGGAGTCTTATTTACTAACTTATTTACTAACAAGCCTGGTTTCAGCTTAGCCAAAGAATGAATCTTCTGACTAGTCTGTCTAATAGAAAAAAAGGACCTTGGAAAGTAGGGAGTCCCCCATCATTGACTTTATTCAAGGGGCAGCCTAATGACCATCTGCCAGGAATTCTGGGAGTTTGGGTGCACTGCAAGATGAACATAAGTCAGCGGCATGACCAGGCAGCTCTCATCAAGCTAACAGAAACTGAGCTTTTATTGAGTCACCATGTATGGACCTGAAAGGGGCAGTGACAGTCCCTGAGTGATATCACAGGACTATAGAGGGCAGCCGGGCCAATCCTGTCATTTCACAGATGAGGAAACTGAGACCTAGGAAGGAAGGGGTGCCTCGTCCGAGGTCACCCAGGAATAAGTAGCAGAGCCAGGCTTGACAGGAGTAGAATGAGGGCTGAGCTGAGAGTCAGAGGAGCTCAGCTGGAATCGCAGCTCTCCTGGAGACAGGGCATTCAATCATTACTTTACCTCTCTGGGTTTCACTTTTCTTATCTGTTAAATGGGTGGCCTCTAGGTGACCCTTTCTCTTGAGTCTATGATTCCAAGTCATAGGAGATGAGGCGACTGGTAGCACATTGGACAGAGCACTGGGCCTGGGGACAGGAAGGCCTGAGTTCAAATCTAGCCTTGGACACTTACTGTCTGTGTGACCCTGAGCAAGTCACTTAATTTCTGTCTTGCTTTAATTTCCTCAACTGTAAAATGGGGTTAATAATAGCACCTACCTTGAATGGTTATTGTGAGCAGCTCAGGAGATAACATTTGTAAAAAGTGATAAGCATGCATAGGCACTGTATACATTTAGAACCCTCTGGGTGGCTCAGTGGGTAGACCACCGGGCCTGGAGCCTTGACACTTACTGGTTGTGTGGTCTCTAGGAAGTCACTCAACTTGTTCTCCTCGATGTCCTCGACTATAAAGTAAAGATAAAGAGTCCCTGCCTCCTGGAATTGGTGTAAGATTGGATGAGATAATGTCTGGTACATAGTACATAGTAGACGCTTAATAAATGTTCTTTCATGTTATTTCCCTCCAGTTCCACCGCTCCTTCCACTGTATTCTATTGGCTCTAAATCTTTCCTCCAATCCTTTATGTTACAGCTGAGGAAACCGAGTCCCAGCGAGGGGGAGGGTAGCAGAGGCAGCATTTGGCCCCGGGTTCCCGGACTCTCATTCTAGCCTTCTGTCCATGGGGACTGAGCCTTGATGATCCCTCTACACATGAGGACATTGACCTCTGCACTGGAGCATTAATTGATGCGTTGAATCCCACACTTGTGCCTTTCCTCACAATTTTCTGAGGAAAGGAGATGCGGGAAGGCAGGGGAGGGGAGGGGGTGCAGACACTCTTTCTACACACTCTTCAGTCTCACCCCTGAGAGTGGTCAAGGTGTCAAGAGGTCGGGGAAGCAGTCACGGCAGTGGGCTCCAGCCTGGGAGCTCCTCTACTAGCCTGACTGCCGGCGCTTGGGCCTTTCAGGCTGGGAAACATTCTTATGTTAAGCAGAAATATTTGAAAAAAATCACATCATCCTGCCCAGCTCCATGCATTGAGCTCCCCTGGTTTGTTAAAAAGCCTATTGAAAGGATTGTTCTTTGTATATACATATCCTCCTGCCCCCTTTACCCTTGTGATAGTGAGAAGGTGAATTCCCGTCAAGTGAACTGAGGCTGACCGGAACGCATTTTCCTTTCTAAAATGTATAATGAGGGGAAGGTCTAGATTTACTCCAATGCGTTTACTTTTTAATTTAATTTTGCTGTTTCTAATAATTCCATTATTCAGCATTTTTGCGTGTTTGCATGATCTAGGAGCAGCTAGGTAGCTCAGTGGAGAGAGCACTGACCCTAGAGACAGGAAGACCTGAGTTCAAATCCAGCCTCAGATACTTGCTAGCTGCAAGACCCTGGGCAAGTCACTTAACTTCTGTTTGCCTTAATCCACTAGAAAAGGAAATGACGAACCACTCCAGTATCTTTGCCTAAGAAAACCTCATGGGCCATGTGATCCGCGGTATCATGAAAAGAAAATGTTACCTTCCTTGATTCTCAGGCACCTCTGGAGGGAAGGGGTATAAGTGCTCTCCCCATTTTGTGGATGAAGATATCGAGGTTAAGTGAGCAGAGTTTTCTGAATTCACGCAGCTGTTAAGTAGCAGGCTGGATCAGAGGAGGCGATTTCAGGTCGCGCCATTCTTTGTGCCTCAGTCTCTTTACTTGAGGGAGACCTCTAGGGTCTCATTCAGCTCTAGCTCTGCTGTTCTGTTCGGTCCTGGTCAGACCCAGCTGAAGGACAGGATCCAGTTGGGGCATCACTACATTTGACAAAGGACAGTGCTAAGCTGCAGCTTATCCAGAGGAAGGTAACCAGGATGAGATTATAGCTTTAGGGCTGGAAGACCTTCAGAGGCCAAGATTTTAACTCCCCCATTTCACAGAGGAGTAAACTGAGGCTGGAGTAGGGGAAATGCCTTATCCAAGGTCACAAGGCAGTGGCAGAGCATGGATTTGAACCCTATGATTACAAATCCAAGACTCTTCACTGTCTCCCAAATGATGCTGGGAGGCTTGGTTGAAGGAACCAAGGGAATATTTTAGCCTGAAGGAGAGAAAAGTGGGGAACAGGAAGATGGGCAGGTATCCGTAGCTGTTTCCCAGTATTTGGAAAGCTGTCCTCTGGAAGAAGGAGACCTTTTTTGCTTGGAATAATGAAGGAGATTTGCAATAATATCAATGTTGGTATGAGATAACTTACCAAAGGGGGGGGTAGACTGCTATCTCAGGAGAGAAAGGGTTCCCCCTACCTGGAGTTCTTCAAGGAAAAATAGTGTGATGACTGATGGAGAGGAGAGTATGGTTGAGAAGATTCTTTGCATCCCCAGAGCTAAGCAGTAGATGCTAAATGCATGTTGGATGGGTGGATGGATGGATGGATGAATGGATGGATGGATGGATGGATGGGTGAGTGGATGGGTGAGTGGGTGGATGTTGAACCAGCAAATGAGGTAGTAACCTTCTCTCTTGCAGTATGAAAAGTAAACTCTTTTGATAGAATCCTGGGTTTAGAGCTTCAAAGCAGCTCAGAGACCCTCAGGGCTAACCCTCTTATTTCCAAGATGAGAAAACTGAGCCTCAGAAGAATGAAGAAGTGTTGCCAAGGTCACACAGCTAGTAACTGGACCCAGGTCTTCCGGACTCCATGTCTTGGGGTAGCACAGGCTTGTTCCTGTACCAGGGCCTGCTCAGCATTCTTTCTCTGTCTTTTTCTCTCGTTACCCAGTGCCATTCAGAGAGGCCCCGACGTACTCAAACCGGCGGCGGAGACCCCCGAGCACACTGGCAGCCCCCCGAGTCCTGCTGCGTTCTAACAGTGATAACAACCTCAGCGTGAACAACCTCCCCGACTGGTCCGTGTGCTCCTCGGCCTCTTCCCACCGCAGCCTTTCACCTCAGCTCCTCCAGCAGATGCAGGGCAACCCTAATGGCACAGTAAAAACCATTGGGAGCTACACGCCGGGGCCTCGGAGCCGCTCCCCGTCGCTGAACCGGCTCGGGGAGGATGCCAGGAGGCAGCAGCAGCAGGCAGCGCCAGCGCCACAGCGGCACCTCAGGTGACTCTGGGGCCCTGGCTGTGGGCGGGCAGGGGATTCCCCGCCTCTCCATGCATGCCCCCCAGAACCGTGTCCAGCGATTGTTAGGGGTAACTGCGGGTCAGGCTCACCACCATTGTGCTTCCAAGCCCATTTGTCAAAAATCTCTTACAAATGCATTGATTTGTGCAGCTTTCTACCTTCATCCCAATGTGCTGAGGACAGTTGAAGCCTCCTCATGGCACCTTGGGATATTGAGTTGGGCTTCTCCTCCAACCTCCTCATTTTACTGAGGCACAGAGAGGTGGGGGGCCTTCCACAGGGGTGGCCACATAGTACAGAGCAGGGCTGGGACTTGAGCCCAGTCCCTCTGAGCCATGAGTAGCCTCAGGGCACTCATTCTGGACATCTGGAGGAGTGCAGCTTTTGGATCTCTAGGACTGGCAGAAGATTTAGGGGGTCTCAGCATCTCTCGCGTATTTGCTTCTTGGTCCCACCAGTGGGAGGCACAAAGAGTCTTTGGGCTGTGGGTGCCTAAGCTTATCGGGTGCCTTGAGATCCCCAGAAGGCCCTTCCTTCTCCATTGTTGTTGCCTTCAGACTCCCTGCTGCAGACTCTATCTGAAGGTTTTTCTGGCTCAGGCCAGTGTTGGGGGAGGGCACCTCAGGGTGAGGGAGGTGGGGCCTTCAGTCCTAGCTATATGAGCTTAGATGAGCCATCTAACTCTTCCAGGCCTCAGTCTCTTCTGTAAATTGAAGGGGTTGAGCTGGACAGTCTCTAAATGTCCTTCTAGCTCTAAGTCCTCAGTGTTGGGTGTTCAGTGTGCCTTCTCTCTGCCCCGCCTTTATACTTTCTCTCTGGGCAGAAGGGTGGCTGGGTGGGTGAGTAATTAGAGGGAGGAGACTGGCTTTTCTGTTGGTGATGGCTTGCTTCCTCATGTGTGTGCATGCATATGTATGTGGTTGGGGTGCGACCAAAATGACTCCATCCAATATCAAGGCTACTAGTTACACAGCTGTGCCCCCTCCACAAGCCTGGCACTCCCATGAGGGGGCCTTTCTGTTCTGAATTTTGTAGGTAGAGGAGCCAAGCTAAGGGGAAAAGTATGGGAAGGGAGGGCAGAGGGAGCAGCGCCCCCCCACCTCCCTCTTTTCCTGGAGCCAGAATGTCACAAACACCCAAACTGGCCAGATCTTTGCAGTTGGTGGCCAGTTCATCGGCCTGGGGCTAGGGAGCTCCTGGGGGACCCTGTGGAAATGTTGAGTTCGTTCTTAGCTCAAGGTTGATGCTCAGCCTCAGGAACCCAGGCAAAAATTCCTAGTAGGCTGAGCATGATGTAGACCTCCGTGGCAGAAGTCCCAGAAGGCAGCAAGACTCACTGTGGGCACTTCGTCACTAACATAGGGCCGATTCCAGAGGGAGACATTCCTACTCTCCTGAATACGGAATTTTAATGAGATGCTAAAGACAGTGTATCCTGAATCTTGGCAAAGCCTCAGCTGAAGAGTGCTAAAGAGAAAATGGGGCCCCAGGGGCATTCAAGGAGATTTCTGACAATCTTCTTTTCTTTTATCTTTGTGCCAGGGCAGCAGACCGGGAGAGAACGAGGCAGGCATTTCCCCTTCTCATTACCTGTTCTTTGAGTGCCTGTGTGGGTATGGGTGTGTGTATCTGTCTATGTGACTGTCTGTTTGTCTGTCTGTCGGTGTGACTGTATGGATAGGAGTGTGTGTCTATGTGCATGCACATGTATCTGTGTGTGCACGTGTGTGTGTGTGTGTGTGTGTGTGTGTGTGTGTAGGAGGGCGTAGGGGGTGTAGACAGAGGGATCGAGTTTGAGTGCAGCAGGCATGCTCTACCAGTCCCTTCCTATCACTGTCTATGTGGGCAGCTTTGGGGAGGGCAGAGGAGCTGGGCCCAAGGATAGCCCAGGCTTCGGTCCCCATCTGGGAAGTTTGCTGGGCACACTCTCTGGGGCTTGGTGTGGCCAGAGGTGGCCAGAGTCTAGTCAGTCCATGAGCTTTTATGAAGCACTTACTGTGTGTCAGACATCATAGTAAGTATTTGTAATACAATTCCAAGTGAAAGAAAGATCAGTTGTCCTCAGGAAGCTTACTTTCTAAAGACAAAAACAACCCAGAAAACAAAACTGAGAATGGGGGAAGGGCAGGCTGCGGGAGAGATTTGGTGCCTGGCTAGAAGAACCTGTCTGAGCCTCGTGGGAAAAAAAAAAGATTATTGACCTGGTTCTCTCCTGCAATGGAGGGTCTAGGGGGAGGTGTCCAATCAGAGGGAGGGGCCTGCACCGCAGAAGGGTCTTTCCAGGCGTGATTTCCAGGGTTGAAGAGATCTTCCAGGATAAAGAGATTTCTGAGCCCTGATGGAGAAGTCCAGTGGGGCCATTCAGCTCACTGGCTGCTCCAGGGCTGGGGTGTTCGCACAAAGACACTTTGGGTTGTGACATTGCAGACTTAGATTTAGTGCTGTAAATGCCAGCTGGGGTGGTGAGATAGACAGACCGGAAGATAGAGGATAGATGGGCAGACAGATAGAGTAAGTGAACATTTATTAAGTCCTTGCTGTGTGCTGACTGAGATGCTATGCTCAGCACTGAGGATATAAATGGAAGTGAATCCAGCAGCCCTGTCCCTCAGGGAGCTGACATTGAATGGGGGAAGACATTAGGGGACGAGGCGGGGAAGGTCATGGCTCCTGACCCTCCTTGGCACATGAGGCAAAGCTGACCTGGGAGAGTGGGGGCCCCAGGCAGGGTACAGTCCCACCCAGGAGGGAGGCAGCAGAGGCGATGGGCTGAGTTGGGAGCCCAAATAGACAGTGAGGGTTGGGGGCTGGTCGGCAGAGCTGGCAGAAGTTCTCAGTCTGGGGAAAATGCTGACCACTGTGTTACCTTCCTGGGCCTGTGACTACCTACATACAGGACTTTCCTGAAGGGAAGGTCTGCCTGTATCTCTCTTCCTCCCTCAGTAAACCCTGATGTCTGCCTCTTAACTGCAGCATCACATCTCAAGTCCACTGGCTTGTCAATCTTACCATCACCAGCCCCCTCTGTGATCCCGCTCCACTGGTCTACTTGCTTTTTCATACTCCCATCTCCCACCTCCAGGCCTCTGCAATCCCTGTGCCCCCAAGCCTGGAAGGCACTCACTTATCACCTTGCCTCAAGTCTCAGCTCCAGTCCTACCTTCTGCAGAAGCTCTTCCCACTACATCCCTCTCTGAAGCTGCCTTCTGTCTCCTCCTCCCAAGCCTTTGACCTATCTATTTGCATGTTGCCTCCTTCCTTAAAACTTGAGCTCCTCAAGGGCAGGGTCTCTACTTGTCTTTAGGAGCACCTGGCAGTGCCTGGCCCACAGCTGTTCAGTCGTGTCCAACCCCATGGCTCCACTTGGGGTTTTCCTAGCAGACACCAGAGTGATCTGCCATTTCCTTCTACCTAGTACTCCTGGGAGCTCAGAGCTAGAAAGAAAAGGAGATCAGAGGCCATCAAGGCTGCCCTCCTCCTCCTGCCTCCTTGATTCAAGGGGAGACCTTGAGCCAGAGGTGGCTTCAGGCTGAGGTGGCACAGGGACTAAGTGAGAGGCAGCTCCCATCCCAGATGCCCCATTTCAGAGTCAACTGAGACTGGGAAATCAGGGGGTTCCAGGGGCACTCAGGCAAGGCACATTGACTTCATTTACTTCCCTCATGAGGGTCCAGGCTCTCAGGACTAAGCAGGAGCTATATGGTACCCCCCTCCATTATCTGTAGGCTTTCCCCTACAGACCCTCACTCACATATCCATGCTGCCCATTCCAGGGAAAGATGCCCATCTGGTCCTCATGTTGGAGGGGTGGCTACTTGGAAGCAGCCCTTCCAGTCATCGCCCTTTGTGCTCAAACCTTCACCTTCCCATAACTTCTCCATTTGGACTGTGAAAATGATTAAGTATTGATGGCTGTCTTCTCAGAGACAACGAGTGGAGGAGGTGGGGGGTTGTCTCTCAGGGAGCGGGCCTCCTGCTGAAAATCTGAAGGAAGTCAGAAGGGGACCTTTGCAGCAGCAAGATCACCCTATGGAGGATGCTGCTGGCTCAGAAAGCACGTCCAGGGGGAGCCTGATTTAGTGCTGAGAAGTGGAGAGCGGAGCCCAGGCTGCGAACAGTCACTGTTTGAATGTCACAGCAGATTACTAGGTGGGGGTGGGGTGGGGAGGTGGAGCTGAAATGAGCCCCAGTGGTGCCAACCCCTGAAGCCCTGCCTCAGCAACCCTATCTCTGCCCCTATCCCTGCATCTGCCACACACAGCACATATATGCAGTGCACACAACACATACACCAGGCAAGCATAGCAGAAATCAGGAGCACAGACACACACACACACACACACATACACACGAGGCAGGAATAGCAGAAATCAGGAGCACGCACACACATGCACACGCGCACACATACATGCACACGTGCACACATACACGCACACACCAGGCAGGCATAGCAGAGATCAGGAGCACACACACACACACACACACGCACGCACATGTGCGTACTCAGAGACAAGACAGCCCATGGTAAAGTTTGGCCAGAGTTAACTGAAGCTTCCTCAAATTGTCAAGATCAGCCACAGCTTCTGCTCCACTTGTATAGCCTCAGAGAGCCCCCAATCTCTACTAGGTCCCAGTAAGGCATCCAAGATGGAGGTCTACTGGGGGAGGTTAATTGGTATATAAAACCAGTTTTCCCTTTCTCCCCTTTCTGTGAAGATAACTTCTTTTGAAAGATAACTTTCTTCTTTCCAAGAAGATAATTAGCTTTTCTAAAGCTTTCTCCCTTTGCCTCTCAAGAGAGAGATTCTCTGGCTCACCTGATACAAGAAAGCAGTCTGTAGAAACAGGGAATAGATAAAATTTCTGATCCATCGTGCTTGAATACACTGGGGAAAGGTGAGAGCCTTGTGCTTCCATCTTGGAGAGATGCAGAGCATGGTAGATGGGTACCCTGGGTTTGCACTGACTTCTGTGGAGCTGTCCAATGAGGGAGAAGGGGTGCTGGGCAGGGGTGAGGATGGGAGCTGGGTCTGGCATTCATTCAGGACATTTAGTCTGTTTGAATGTATACCTTGACATGTATTATTGGGAGCGAGGAACAGAAAAAGTGATCAGAAGTGGAAGGAGAGAGAGACAGAGAGAGCTGACGGACCCAAGGTTATAGAGAGACAGAGAGAGCTGACGGACCCAAGGTTATAGAGAGACAGAATCTGAACAGTACAGTGAGGGAGGTTTGTATCTGAATGAATGGGATGTCCTGGAGAGTGGTCATGAATGCTCCAATGTCACCATGGTTGAGCCTCAGTCTTCTGATCAGTAGAATGGGGATAAGGGCAGCACCTCTTTCTCAGGGTTTTTAATGATGTGACTCTTAGAGGGCTTCCTTGGTGGTGGCTATTACTTTCATTCATTTTATTAGCCAGCTGGTGCACAGACTTGTTCCTGTAGCCCTAGAGTGGGGAACAAAGAAGGATGTATGGAAGTTTCAGTGAAGCTGACTTAGGATTAGTGGAGAACTGTCGCTAAGTGAAACAGGCTGATTTGGCAGGGTACCAAGTGACCTCTCATGGAGTCAAAATTTGATGACCATCTGCCAGGGCTATCAGGGAATGGGGCTTCAAGTGAGGGATGGGGGGTGGTGTTGGACTAGATGGGCTATCAGCCCCTCCCTCCCCTTCTGTGAAGAGACTAAGATGGTTTCCTGTCTCAAAGGAATTAAAACTTGAGGAAAGAAAACCTAATGAGTGAGGAGTAAGTTAGGAGAAATGTGTGGTTATCAGCTGCAGGATGTAGAAGGGGAGATGGGGCATGGGCTGTGGTGGGGGAGCCAGGTCACATTGATACCACTTTGGATTCCTCAGCTGAGGAAGGACTGATTCCCGATGCTTGGAGAATGTCTAGAGCCATGGGAGACAGACCAAGGAAGGGAGTCACCCCCAGACACTCAGAGCATTTCACATTTCCCGTAGTTAGATTAGAACATAGAAGACTACAGATAACAGGCTTCATCTTCCTCTGGTCATTCTTAAGCATCTTGAGCCCAGTAATGCCCGCTGACATTCTGTAGGTACATGTGACAATGTTCTCTGACAAAGTTCAGGTCACTTGGTTCTTTGGTGTGCTGTTCCTAGGAAGTCGGATGGTGGGACAGACTCAGAGTGGAATCTCCTTGAGGATGGGCCCCGGAGGGGCGGGTAATTGTCTCTTTTTTCCTTTGGTCCCTTACCCAGCAGGCACTTAGTGACTTAGTGACCAATGTAGGGGATGGGTGGCAGGGCAAGATGCCGATAACGTGTTCATTTCAGTAAGCGTTTGTTACTTGTATAGCAAATACCAGGACTTATTCTGGGTCCTGGCGATACAAAGACAAAACAGAAATCATTCCTGCCCTCAAGGAGGTTACATTCTATTGGAAACTGTGTGTATCCAGAAAAGCCAATAAAGATAGATAAAAGTAAACAGAGTACTTTGGGGTGGGGGGGGTGGGGCAGAACCCTGACCTCCCCTGTTCTAAGCCCCTTCCAGCTCTGCCATCCCCTGTTCTAAGGTTCCTCCCAGCTCTGCCATCTCCTGTTCTAAGGTTCATCTCATCTCTGCTCTTCCCTCTCTGAGCATCCTGGGAGTCTAGCCTGTAACAGTTCCTCTGTTACTCATTTTTTAATCCTTTGGAGAGGAGCTGAAGCAACATGGACTTATATGGAGAATGAGTGTGAATCGCCAGGACTACATAGTTTGAAGCCAAGAAGGGGCGTCTGAAGCTGCCAAGCTTAGTCTTCAGGCCTAGCTGTGCCAAGTCATCAGAGGAAGCTTTAGTTTTAGATGAGAAGTGGTACCCTGGGTCATCCAACTGACCCCCTGAGACCCACCACCGATATCCCTTCCATTTCTCCTATGCCCCAAGAGATTTTCGCCTCTCTCCTGAAGCAATAGAAGAGGCTTTTGTGGAGTGTTATGTTCCACTTCTCAGTTTCTGATCTGAGCACGGCATTAATGAGGAGTCAAGCTCCATAGGTGGGTGCTGACTTCACAGCCTCTGATGTGGGACAGCTCTTCCCATCCATTTTCTTTCTTCTTGGTATTTTCTGTGCATGGAATGTTTTTGTCACATAATGAATCCTTAGAACTCCAAGGTTCCATTTTCCTTTATATACATTACCTATGTGTATACACATATGTATACAGGCTTGTATATATCTGTATGTATGTGTGTGCATATGTACATCTGTGGTGATGCATGAGTGGCAGGATCCTGAGCTAATGGAAGGTGCATTGGACATGGAATAAGAAGGTCTGAGCTCAAATGTGGTCATCACTGTGCCCTGGAGAACTATTAGCCACCCTTCCTTCCTTCAGCGACTTTCCAAAGCAGAAGCCAAGAAGCCATTAGCTCTGAAGTCAAAGGCTCCCTCCTGGGACATCCTTCAGCTATTTGCTTACTTTGCCATTCATCATTTGGGGCTCAGTAACAGCTCCCTCCATGGGTACCAGTCACCAGCTTCTGTTCTCCATGACTTGCTCAGTCTTCTTCACTGCCCTGGCAGCTGCTAGCCATCAGGGAGGCCAGCTGGGCTCTAGCTCACCGATTGCCTGTGGATGCCAACCCACAAAGTGCTGGCGGCTTGCGATCCAGGACTCGGCTTTGTTGGGAGGCTCTGGCAGCCTTCCCAGGAGGGAATGTTGGCATCCTTCTCTAAATGCACAGTTGAGACAACTTTTCTTGAGCCCATTTTGAGGCTTGATGCTGACAACTGACATTTCTGTGATGTTTGAGGATCACAGAGAACATTACACGCCTCATCTCTGACTCCTCCAACAATCCAGTGCTGAGACAGCTGGTTTGCTGCTGTTATTCCCATTCTAAAGATGAACAAACAGGCTCAGAGGGACGAAGTGATTGACATACAAGCACATGGCCACTAAATGTTAGGGGCAGGTTTCTAACTCAGATCTCTTCTGACTCCAAGATCAGAATTTGTTCTATTCTGCCCAGATTATGTTACTGAGTCCCTAAATGGCCGCAAGATCAGTGTCACTGATGGGACCTTGGATTTCATTAAGTCCAACACTTATTTTTGCATATGAGGAAACAGGCTCAGAGAAAGAGCTGGCAGAGCTGGGATCTGAATGGAGCTCCAATGTCAGTCTTCTCCCCACTGTGTCACACTGCCTGCCAATGATAAAACCAGCTCCCCCTAACTGCTATCCCACCACCCTCCCCAGCTACCTCCAGTCACTTTGGCCTTTCTAGGCCCCAAAGGATGACAGTTTTGCAAACTTGAATGAACTGCACATGTATCAGCTCTTGTCTCTGCTACTGGTGGGGGTAGAAGTTACTTGAGGAGCCCTGGCCAAGGAAGACCTGGCTTCCCAATAAGGGGATGAGATTCTGATAGCCAGTGACTTGACCAGGTCCCCTTGTGTGCCAGAGTGTGCTCCTTGGACCCAGTCCTACTGGCCAAGATTCCCGGCAGAGAGGGATCTGGCCTCTGGTACCTGTGTGCCTGTGCCTTATTGCTTCCTCCTGGGGCTCCCATCTCTTCTCTTGATACCAGCCCCTGCCCTCCCTGGGTGCCACGTCAAAGCTGGAGCTCCATGGGACTCCTGCTGCATTCCTCAGGGTGCTGGGTGCTCTTTGCACACAGGAATCACTGAATGTGCTGATTAAATTAATGGAGTGCACTACTCACTGGGGGGGGGTGCCATCTTTTTATAACATCCAGGTCACTTTGTATTCAGGCTATTGCTTGGGAATGGTGCTGTTTGATCTTGTCCTTCAGCCTCAGAACTAGCTTTCAAGAGCACACTGTACAGCCATGAACCTTCTGGCTGCCAGGCAGTGTTGTCTCCCAGCCTTTTCTGGACATGGAAGGTATTGGCTACATTATGAGTCCTTGTACATCTCAGGTTCTGCATTGTATACATATACATAAGATGATAAATAAGGGTCGGCAGCCTGGTTTGCAGAAAGAACACTGAACTCGGGGAGATCGGTCTCAAATCTGGGTTCTGACGCATCTCAGCAGGAGGACTGTGGCCAGATCCATTTTCTGAGTCTCAGTTTCCCCCATTGTAAAAATGGAAGGGAAGATGCTGCTATGACCTGCCTACCTGTCTGTTGTGAGGATGGGATCCAATGAGCTTCTCTGCATGGAGTGCTTTATGGACCTGGAAGTAGGAGCATGGTGCTCAGGGCTGGGCTTCTCCTCTTGGCTTTCTGAGCCTTCTCTTGGATTAGTCTTTTTTCGGGTGGCTGAAGAGCTTAGAAATCCACAGGTGTGGAGAAACATCTTCTGCATTTGGGAGAAGATGCCCTTGAACTTTTGGCCTTCCACTAATTTTTAAATGCCTCCCTAGGCAAATCCTGCCACTATTTATTGTGAACCAGCAGGGAAAGGCCCCTTCTTACATTTGCACAGAATGAGCATTCCTGGTTCTAAATTGTGAAGTGAGCCAAGCCCTTGACACAGTATGATTCAGAGACAAAAAGGAGCCTGTGGGTTGCTCTCTCTTTCCACTGTTCTTTTTCTTCTAGCCCTGCTCCAGCTTTCTTTGTCCTCTCTCATACTTTCACCTATCTGCCCCTTGTTGTTTTTTTGTTTTTTGTTTTTTGTTTTTTGTGGCCCTGTGAACATTCCTGAGCTTACATCTGGCCTAGTATCCAGGTGCTCAGACAGAAATCTCTTTCATATTCTACCCATAATTAATTGTTGTTCTTTCTTACTTTTCCACCAAGGGATGGAGATGGAGAATGGGGAATATTGAGAGCTAAAAACTCTATTTTGCTTTTCTTTTACATTTAATTTGTTATTTTCCCAATAAGCAAATGTATCTTTCTCTCCCTCCTGCTCCGCCCCCCCTCAATGAACAATGAAGGTAAAGAAAATCCTCATAAGAAATGTACATAGTCAAGTCCCCCCAGTTCCCAGATGGGCCATGTCCCCCATTGTATGGCTCCTTCTGGGTGTAAACCCATCACTTTTCTTATTTGAGTAGGTTTAATCTTTGTTCTCTGGAACCAGGGGTCGCTATCACAGTGACGGGCTTGGGTTGCTGGAGGTCTTTCAATTGCTTTCTTTCCCAGTGTTGTCTCACTGTATACATTGTTCTGCTTTTACTCTTCACTTTTCATCAGTTCAGAAAAGTCTTCTGAGATTGTCCTTTTCACCATTTCTTATCAAAAGCCTCCATTTTCCCAGCTTTGTGCTGCCAATCCTGTTTGTACTTTTGAAAAAGGAATGGAGTCTAGCAACGAAAGCTCCATGAGCTGATCGTTGATTCCTGGCAGACTTATGTGATGTGGCATGGAAGAGGTTAGGCATTTAGAAGTGGAAGCCCAGCACAACTTCCACAAGCGCAGGCCAGGGCCAGCCTTTTCACTTGCCTCAACAGGGCTATTAGACTCATAGATCCATCACGTCCATAGCAGGATCTAGATGTGGGCTGGCTGAGAGTGGTGGTGAGCACACCAAAGGAAGAGTCCTTTGTGAATCATTGCCCACAAGGAATGGCATGAATGGAATTTCCCAAGGTTTTTCCTTGTGCTGTTCAGCAATTTTATCAGTGATTTGCTTGGAAGTATGCTTGTCACATTGGCAGGTGGTATAGATTTAATATATTTAACATTTTAAATGGTGGGATCCAGAGCTAAAAGCTAAAATAATGGGTCAGATTTAACAAGATGAATCTGCCAGTATAAAGTTCCAATTTGTAACCAAAAGAATCAGTTTCATCAGAACAGAACGTGGAAGACTGGCTCCTCGGAAAAAGACTGGAGATCTTAGTTGGCTGAAAGGTTCCTGTGTGTCACCCGTGACATGGAAATCAAACCATGTCTCCTATTTTAAGCTACACTAAGAGGGGAAAAGCACGTCATATACAGGAGGCCATAGTCCTGGCAGACTGTGACCTTGTCAGATCCCATCTCAAACACTGAATTAAATTCTGGGCGCTCTTGTCTAGGAAGGACTCTGACAAGCTGGAGGACAGCTAAGGATGCTAGAGGCTGGAGAGGCTGGGCCCCATGCAATGGAGAACGATGGGATGAAAGCACCAAAACTAGTTGACTTGAAGATGGGAGACCATTTAGGAGAGGTCTGAGAAGTCAGCCTTCTAGGATTTGAAAAGATCCCTTGGAAGAGGGATCCATTTTCATCTCTTTGATCCAAACCAGAAACAACGGGTAAACATCAGAGGGACAGACAGAGGCTTGATGCAAAGACATCCTTCCTAATAAAGAGCTGTCCCTAGGTGGGATGGGCTGCCTTGGCCCGTGGTAAGCTCTCCTTCATCAGAGATCTCCTGTCAGAGTCGGGATGACCACTTGGTTGAGGACATGGAGAAGAGAGGACTCTTTCTAATATCTGGATCAGACCAGATGGCCACAGAGGTCCCTTCCAGCTCTGAGGTTCCGGAACTCTGAAAGTCAGCAAGTTACTTTTCAAAAACAGTGGAGAAATCATGTTGGAATCCATGTGGTTTATGAGCTAGACCAACCATCCACGGGAATGAAAGAGCCTGCAGAGATTGGTCAGAATTGTAAGATGCCACAAGGGCATTTGTAGAATCTTAAAAAATCAGTACAGCCTGAATATGAAAGAAATAGCAAAGTGCCCTTGGCCATTGGCTCAAGAACTGCTCTGAAGTCTGTGAATGGATCCGTGCAGGCCTCTCTTAATGTGGTGACCCCCACACTGGGACACACTGTAACCTGTCCGCACCTTTTTATCCTGTGGGTTTCACTCATGTCATACACGGAGTGTCACAGAACTTCAAAGGAATTTCAGTGGTCATGTGGTCCAGCACAGCCCAGACCAAGAATCCCCTGTGCCCATCCTGGAAAAGTGGACATCCAAACTCTATGTAAACACTGAAAGTGAAGGGGCATCCGTTTCTTTCAGAGATATTCCATTTTTCAAATCTATAGTTGTATTTGTTTGTAATTCTTTATAAACACTTACAAGCACTTAGCACATATTTAGGACTCTGTACTAAGTGCTGTGAATACAAATACAAGGAGAAAGACAGTCCTTGCCTTCAGAAAGCTTATGTTCTAATGAGGGGAGACAGCGTATGAAAGGAATCTGAAAAAGCTGGAAAGGTAAGAAATGAAGCAAGGAGGCATGGTAGAGCTGGGAGGGTGTGGTAACATGGCTGGCCTGGACTCTACACTGAGGACCGTCGGGGGAGTCGCCAGTGACAGGGCGAGGGCTCTTCCAGGGTTACAGTGAACCTCCATGAAGAGGAAGGGTGGTCTGTAGAGAAACTCCAGAGTCAGATGTGTAGCCTGGAGAACCACAGAGTGAGATTTTCCCTACATCTGCCCTTGTACAACCCCCACATGCCGCCGTAATACCCTTTGGGGCCAAGAGGAGCTCAGTCTCTTCCGTGGGATAGGCCTGCAAATACTCCAGGCCACTCTGATTACTCCTCTCTTCTATCCACTCTTCTCTGAGTTAAAGAGATGAGTGAGACTTTCTGGGTCCTCTTCATCTACTTCCATGATTTGACCTACCTTGCTGGAGCTCTTCTTCCAGGACTTTTAATTGGAGCTGTCCCTTGGCCTTGCTCGGTCTCCTTTTCCCAGTCCTACATTTCCCCAAGGATGCCTTTTATGGAATACAGCAGATCCCAGTTCTGTTGTTCAGCCCCCTGTGCTACAGACCTTCAGGGAAGAATCATTAAACCTTTTCTTTTTACACACTGATTGTCCTCATACTTCCAGCCTGCAGCATTCTGTTGCCTCTGAACATGTGATGAAGTCTTGCTGTCCCCCCACTTCTAGTCATATCGCATCCCCTGGGGAGAGACAAAGAGGGAGACAGGAGCAGCAGAACCTTGAGCCCCTTCATTTCAGGAAGCCCCCTCCGATGTGGGCTGGCCTCCTCTGCCTGGTCAGTGCCTTCTGCAAAGCTTATGGCCATTCAATAAGCACACAGTGGATTGAGTGGAGTTCATGCCATCAGAGGATATATACTGCCTTTGTTTGTTCCTGCCAGATGCTATATTATCAAGAACCTCCCAGGACAGAAACCCAAAGTGGCACCATGCTTTTGATATTTTCATTAATGCTTTGGAAAATGACCCCAAATTTCCCGTGGGTTTTTACAACTTTTCCTGAGATGACTGACATTCAGAATGAAATCCCCTGGAGACTTGTATCAGAAGATGTCTGAATTTCCCCTCTGCACTTGGGGAGCTAGAATGTGGCAGATACGAAGTGCAGGGCACCTGGGGAGTGAGAAAAACTAGACCTGAGCTGGCTCATTGAGACATGACAGGCAGAGTGTGGTGCCAATACCCCCACAGCCCAGTTGTATCCCTGGTGAGGGTAAGAGGTATAAAGTAGCTTCCATCATTGTTCTGGTCACTGGATCCAAAAAGGTCTTTGAAGCCATCAAGTTCACCCTCACCCTGCCATTCGAGAACCAGTCTGGGATACAACCAGACCATCAAGCATTTATCAAGAGTCTCCTACCTGCCAAGCATTCCAGCATGCAGCCACCTCCCCAGGTGCCACAGTCTAGGATCTCCAATGAGATTCAAGGAGACGCTAATTTAGATACAATTCATTTCATTTCTAAAAACATTTTTCTGTTATATTCCTGTACCTGCTCCCTGTAAGGTGCTGTGCCTTGTGCTGGGAATATAAGAACAGGAACAAAGCCAAGCAAAACAACTTCTGCCCTCTGAGACCTTGTACATCACATAGACTGAGGTAATGAAGGAAAGGGAGAAGGTGCTATTGAGAAGGGAGTTGGGAGATCTGGAGAAGACTTGGCTGAGGGCAGGGGCAGAGATCTGAAGAAAGGCTTGCACTCCCAGAGGCAGCAATGAGGCTAGAGGGTCATTTGTGTGACTACAAAGAGATGTGAGAGGCTGGTCGAGTCCAGGAGTCATGACTGAATCATAGGTCCCGGGGGGAAAAATGGCTAGTGACAGAATGTAGAGGGGTGTGTGTGTGTGTGTGTGTGCGCAGTGTGTGTATACATATATGTGTATATATGTGTGTCTATGTGCATGTGTATGTGTGTGTGTATCGGCACAAGGGAGGTTTCTTTTATCTGGAGGCAATTGTGAGTTACAGAAAGATTTCGCAAGAGGGGAGTGACCTGCTCAGACCCTTACCTTTGGATGCTTACTCCATACAAGCATGGCTGGTGGATTGGAGTGAGGATACCGTAAAAGTGAAGAGGTCAATTAGGAGGCCACTACCACAGTCTAGGTGGGAGGCTATGGCGGGTGACGGATCTGTGGGATTTTTGAACCATGGCTTTGGCTGTGCATTTGTATGTATGGCTGTATGATCTTTATAGAAATCATTAAGCCCTTGCAATTGATGAGATTAACAGGAGACAGCTCTAAGAAAGAATAAAAGGGTGGCCTTGACAGAGCATTGAATGGCCTGGAGATGAGTGATGATGGCCCAGCAAAGGAAGTTGAGAAGAGCTGATCAGGCAGGTAGAAGGAGCACCTTTAAGGGAGGAGGGCATAAAGGAGTGCTTGGCCATAACCTTCAGATACAGCACAAGAGTCTAGGCTGTCTGAGATTGCTGGTAACCTTGGAGACAAGTCTCAGTGAAGCGGTGGGCTCTGAAGCCAGACGGCAAGGGTCTGGGATATGGTAGGTGATGGCGCAGGGGAGGCAATGGGGACGGCCGGCTCTTTGAGCTTAGGGGTCATTGCAGGCTTAGGTGAAGTTCCCCCATACCTGCCCCAGGATGGGGGAGACCTGGATTCCAACACTGCTTACACCACTTGCTGTATGAGGCACCTTGGGCAAATCACCAACCCCTGAGTCTGTGATTCCTCCTCTGTAAAATGAAGGGGGGAGTCAGACTAAAGCATCTCCAAAGTTCCTTCTGGATTTAAATTACGATCCTGTGAACTATGTGTGTTTTCAGGAAACCAAGAAGGAGAAAATTGGAGGTGGGCAGAGAAAGTTGGGGGGGTGTGGAAAAGGGGATATAGCAAGGGAAAAGGGAAAATGAGCGAGGAAGAGGGAAGGATGGACAGAGGGCAAAGGAGGGACAGAGAACTGGAGGAAGAGGAGAGAGGAAGAAGCAGAGACTATGCTTTGAGGATGAAGTGATAAAAGACAGGACTGAAATCACAAACACGGGGTTGTTCTTGACAGAGAGAAGGCTTCCCTCTTCCCCAGAGACAGGAGCCAAAGGGTTGGGGTTAGAGCTGTCTCTGTCTGTAAATGTGGGGTGTGCAAGAGCAGGGGAGGGGCCCCCTGTGAATGGCCCACATTTCTCAGTGAAGTTGGAATTGGAGGCATCAATGGAGAAGGAGGAGGGCCCAAAGGCTCCTGGCTGCAAGAGCATCACAGCAGTTCAGATCCTGTATAGAAGCAGGGTTCCCCACCAACCCAAAGCTTCTGGTCTAGCTGCTTCGCCTCAGGGCTCCTTCCTCCTGCAGGGAACAAGTGAATGTTTGATTAGGTTTTCCAAGCAACCCCTATGCAATCCCAAGCACATGAGTGCATTGTGTAAGAAGTGGTGTGTGGGACTCTGGGGAAGCCACCCGCCTTTTCTATGACTCAGTTTCTCTGTGATTAAAATAGTGCTACTATAAGCAGTCTTCTCTCAGAAGGCTGTGGTGAGAACCATTTGTGCAGTAAGGTGCGATGAAGCGGCCCCTAGTGCTGCTGTTCCTGGTCTCTTCATCACCTCTTCCCTCCAAGACACACAGTAACGACAGCCAGCGTTGAGCTCTTTATAAAGAGCCTTGTGGCACAATGGATACAGACTGGGGGACCTGGCATCAGGAAGACCCGAGTTGGAGTCCAGGCTCCGAGACTTAAGCGCTGTTTGATTCCAGGCAACTCCTCCGCTTCCTATTCTGTGAAATGGGAATACTAATAACTCTTATCTCACACGGTGATTGAGGGAGTCAAATAAATGTGAAGCGCCTAGTAACCTTAAAGTGCTACATACATTACTATGACGCTTACAATCCTGATTAGAGATTATCTTCCCACTCTGCTTGAAATGTTACATTTTTATGACTGTGAACACTGGTCTTCTGGAACAATTTAGGATAAGATGGTACAGTCTCCATGCTAAGGGAATCATACTCACAGCATCAAAAGCAAGATTTTGGGGAGGAAATCCAGTGTGACTCCACTTAACCAGAATATTGAAAGGATGAGGGGGGAAGTTGATCTCCTGGTTAACTGAAGGTTCATGATATGCATGGCACATACTAAATGCTTGTAGAATTCTTCCCATGTCCAGCTTATAGAATCTAAACAAAGTAGAAGCAGCATAATGACCCCACCCAACCCCCTACCAAAGGAGGCCACAGGCTGGATTTAGAGATCAAACTGGCCACCCTAGTCAGAAACCGAGATCTGGGATGCCCACCATGCTTCTGGTGGTGGAAATGGAAGGGCCCTTAGAAACTCTCCTTCCCAGTGCCCTCATGTTCCAGATCTGGAAACCAGCTGGAGGAGAAGTGAGTCACCTGGGGAGTCCCAGAATCAGAGCCAGGTTGTAAAACCAGAGGGCTCTTCATTCCAAGCCCCATTAACACTGCCTTACCTCCCACCCAGAGTAAGGGGCACCACAGTGCACAGAGCACTAGGCCTGGACTCAGGAGAACCCAAGGTCAGCTGTGTGACCTTGGGCAAGTCACCCACTGCCTGCCTCAGTTTCCTCATAATAGTACCAGGATTGTCATAAGGAGCAAATTCAAGCACATTTGTAAAGTGCTTAGCGCAGTGACTGGCACATAGGGGCTTAATAAATGCTTATTCCCTTTCTTCCTATAACCAAGATGGGGCCAGTGGGCATTCCTCCTGAGATGCTGATGTCCATGGATGTGAGGAGACAAGCTTTCCTCCCTGAGGGCCACTCAGCTAGAATTCATTAGACATGTCCCTTTGTGCCTTGTCCTGGCGACCAAAAGAAAGGCCCCCTGTTCCCTGAGAGCTCCTGAGCTAACAGGAGAACAATGTACAAACAGTGATGGCAGCCGGGTGAACCCGAGACAGTCGGCGGAGGGAAAGCATGGAGTTAGTGGGAAAGGCTTCTTGCCGAAGGTGGGTCATTGGTTGAGACTGGAAGGAAGCATTTCTGATCCTTCCTCTCCATGGCGATTGCTGTGCTCCCACCTCCAGAGAAGCATTAGACCGAACCTGGGAGCATCTTGCCCTGGGGGACTCATTGGGACACATGGTAGGGGCTTAATAACTTCCTCCCATATCTGTCTGCCCTTTGAGCTGGTCCCTTACACCACCACCCCAGTCAGACTGGGTCCAGCTTTGCTCCCATTCCTTCCCCTCAGTGTGTGCCCCTTTGCTTCTGTACGTCCTGAGCCAGTACCTTTGTCTTAGTGACTTCAGGGCAGAGGATTCAACATTCCAGAGGGTATGGGCTTCCAAGAGAAAATCAGCAGATTTCTAGCCTCAGGCCTCTTAGATCCCCTCCCTCTGCCTAAGGCTATGGAAGTTCATACAAAAACAGATGAGCAATTTTCGTTAAGTCTTTCCAGTTGTGTCTGACTCTATGACCCCATTTTGGGGTTTTCTTGGCAAAGATACTGGGGTGGTTTGCCATTTCCTTCTCAGCTCATTTTACAGAAAAGGAAACTGAGGCAAGAAGGGTTAACGAACTCATCCAGGGTCACACACTAGGAAGTGTCTGAGGCCAGATTTGAATTGAAGATGAGTCTTCCTGATTCCAGGCCAGGCATTTTCTCCTCTCAGAATCTAGATTAGATGTTCAACAACCAGCTTCCAGGCTGACAGCTATGAACCAGCTGGTAGTGCCTAATTGAGGCTTTTCTCCTGGTATAATCTGAGGAGTTGAAGGGTCACTGGAAAAGAGGGAGTTTTAGAAAGCAAGTGAGCATGTGTCCCAGGCACTGGGCCCCAGGAAGAACCCCACATTCCTCTGGTCCCAGGTTCTTGGAAGTCAGCTCCTTCAGCGGGTCGAGCTTCCGGTCCTGCACTTACTTTGGAATCCAGCATGTCTTGGGAGCTGGTTCTCTCAGCTCAGCCGCTGGCTCTTAAGCTTGTTCAGGGCAGGGGCAGTGCCCCATGTGTCTCTGGAGCTCCCCAAGTGCGTAGTGTCCTCATTCCCTCCACATCTAACGGGAGTTTAACATATTTCCTCTGAATGGAGTTAGCCCTCATGGGGCATGTAGCAGCAGCAGGAGTGGAAGCCTCAGCTGAATGGGCGCTGAGCCCAGTGACGCCCCCCAAGGTTTGTGTATTCCAAACAAATTCTTGGCGTCCACAAGGCTCTTCAGGTTTTGATGTCTTTCCCCTGAAAGCAGAACTTGGAAAATGAGGCGCCTACTAGTCTGGTTCCTCCAGGCCCAGATCGCTGAGGCTTTGCCTAGAAACATAGACTTTAGAATGACCTGAGCATCATGTCTTCTTCCACAGCCCATTTTTTATTTTCTACAACAATGGCAGACTATGCAAAGGTAGCACTGCTCATTCTTGACAGTCCCAAGCTGCCTGCCTTCTCCATTTGCTCATCGACCCAAGAAATACACATGTTTAATGCTGATAAAGCAGATGGTTCGGACTCCCCTGGCCAGCCCTTCCCTACCAAGTACAAGAGGGCCAGAGCACAGATGAGTGGGTCTGCAAGCTAGTCCTGCCACAGAGGTGGGCTGTGAGTGCCCTAGGGCCTGAACAAGTGTGGTCCCCATGTGGACAGCCCAAGCTAGGCAGGGCTTCACCAACCTGGCATTCCAGGAACTTCCTATAACCATGGGACCATTGGAAAGTCAGTGAAAGGACTTTGGAGCACTCTTTTAGGAAAACTGGTTTTCTTCCATAAAATTATCAGTATTTTCCAAGTGGCGTACTTGCAACTGGGGGATTGAGTATGATAAATGTAGTGCTTGAGGAGGTCACTTCGTGCTGGGGAGAGGCCATGGGCACCAGGAGAGGCCGTGGGCACTGGGAAGTAGACTGTGCTTTACTGGAGTCAAAGGCCTCATTGAGCATCCTCAGGGACAAGGATCGGGAAGTTAGATGGGCCAGGAAAATTAAGTCTAATTTGTAGACTGATGTTTTCTAAAGGAATTAGGTTTTCCATGTTGCATTTCACTTACTCTTCTTTTTCTCTGGGCCAGAATAACCTCCCCAAGTCTCTTGGTATCTCCCACTTTGTATTTGTCTAAATCCTTAACAATCCTTGAAAGAAAACTGGAAGGTGCTTGTTTATCCCCAAAGTAGCTAGGATATCTTTGCCCAATCTATTTCACTTATTTTAGAAGCAGTGTGATGAAAGAGATTTGGAACTGAAGGAGCAGCTGGGTGGCCCAGTGAATAGAGCACCGGCCTTGGAGTCAGGAGTCAAATCCTGCCTCAGACACTTACTGACTGTGTAATCTACAATGACCCAATCATTGTACCACTCTGAGCCTTCCATTCTACAATAAGGCAACAGTGCACCATGTACCTCATAGGGTTGTTGAGAGGATTCCTTTGAAAACCTTAAGGGCTGCAAAAGAAGAAATTGCTTGTTATTTCACTGATTAAAATCTTTAATTCTCCACCAATATGTAGGAAATAATTTGCAGCCAATGGGTTTAAATTAATATAATTTCTAAAGATCAGCCCAGCCCTCTGTCACCTAGGCTACTGCAGTAGCTTCCTGATAGGTCTTCCTGCCTCAAGTCATTCGCCAAACAGCTGGAAAAATTATCTTTTCATAGCACACGCCTCTCTCCTGTTCAGAAATCTTCTGTGGCTCCCAACTGCCTGTATGGAAGAGAAGGCAGCCTTTCTAGGCTTTCATTGTGTCTCTTTTAGGGAGCCTATTTTCCAGAATCACCAAAATTCCAAGTTTGGAGAAAACTCAGTGGCCACCTAGAATAATCCACATTCAGATACTTTACATTTGTCCCTAAGAAGTTTCATCTTATCAGAACTGGACCAGTGTTGTAGATTGGGAAGATCTTGTTGTCTTGTCACTAGGATTTAGTCGGTGACTTATCCCTCCCAGCACTGTGTCATCTGCAGATCTGATGACCCTGCCATCTGTGGCATTATTAGAGTCACAAATTTAAAAATTCAACAGTATGAACCCAAACACAGATTCCTGGCGGGCTCCACTTGTGATCTTCCAGTTTGGAAATGGTAAATGCCCATGACTGAAATCTTTAGGTCTCCCTATTCTGAAAGCTCCAAATCTGTCTGTCTGTACTGGTGTAGTGCTCCTCTCGCCATCTTCCTCCAGACTCAATGCTTTGTCTCTAGCCTCTGTGCTTTCCATGAGATGTAGCTTGTGTCTCGCATACCTTCACTTCTGCTCCCCAAATTGTAGCTCATACTTTTCTGTGCAGCCTTCATGGAACCTCCCCATTAGTGTTCTCTCTCCTCTCAGTTTCCCTGGTGCTATGGTTATCTGTATCCATGTTGAGGAGTGGGGGTTCCCCTCTTAATAGAATGTCGTAGGGGCAAGAGCTGTCTTTGTATCAAAGGTGTCTAGCATCAGCAATAATTAGGAATATTTATATTACATGTGAATAATAGCGATATGATACTAAAGATTAATAAAAATTTATTTGAACTGCATTTCCTGTAAAATATCAAATGGTTTTTTGGATGAGAAAGTCAGTGTTCCTTCCCAGGCACCTGTGTTAGCCCAATATGGTTGATTTGTGAATATTTGTTGACTGAGGATGCTGGGACTAAGGGATCTACTCATTTGACTTAATTAATCCTTAAATTACCTCCACTGAATTATCAGATTGGCTCTTTTCCCTTTACTGAAATGACCACCTGTTTGAAGCATGTTGACACAACAAATAACTCAGCTGCTGGTGTCTGGTAGACGGAAGATCTCTCTTCCTCGTAGACTTTCCCATTCTTTTGAAGGCAGAGGGAAAGTCAGGCAGCCTTTCTCCACTGTCAAGCTGGTACTGCCTGGTCCAGGCTGTGAATGGTGGTGTATGACTGTAGCCAGTGCTTTCCCCTTGAGGGCCTCGGGGAAGGGGGGAGGCAGAGCAGGGCTGCCCTCTCCATCCAGAATGAAGGCAGCCTCAATGAGTAAGTAGCAGCTGGCACTCTCCATTTATGTTTTCTAAACACTCAAGCTGGATCTAGAGCATTCGAAAGTGTATTATGGAAGGTTTTAGGCTAAGAATGCCAGACTCAAAGTTGGAAGAACCTCAGGAACCATGGACTCCAGCCTTTACTTGAGCAATCAGTCAATAAGCCTGTATGAAGAGCCTGCTTTGTGCCAAGAATCCCTTTTGTAGGACACCTGATAAGTGATTGTTGTGGCTTTCCTCCTAGGGAGAACTTACCACCTCCCAATGCCTTTTGGACAGACTCATTGTCTAGGCTAAGTCTGTCACTTGCTTTGTCTGAGCCTCAGCCTCCTACTGTATAAAAATGCCCTGGCTAGGTGATCAGTAAAGTCCTTTCTTCCATGGTTAATGCATAAAGTCCCACTGGTTCTGTCTTCTAGTGCTAAGTAGAGCAAACCTTATCACTTTTCCAAAGAGCAGGCCAGGTGCTGACTCTCATCTGACTGGCCCATTTATGAGACCAGTCCTATTTCAAGTCTGTTTCAGACCATGCCTTAAGGAGACTGTCCACTACCCTGCTATGATGGTACCTTTTCTGGTCTTTAGTAAAGATACCTGGTTAGCCTTTGTTTGTGCTTGATCCTAAAAGTAAAAGAATGTGAGCCCCTTGAGGGGCAGAGACTTTTATTTTTTCTCTATCTTCAGCACCTAGAACAGTGTCTGGCTTATCTTAGGTCACATAATAAGTGTGTTTCTTCCAGTACCCTTCAAACTCAGACTAACTTAGGACTTGCTGGACAGGACCTTGCTGGTGGAGGAGAGGAGAGAAAGCAATCCCTTCTCCCTCCCCTCATCCCATCCTCCATCGTCCATGCCTTCTGCTCAGGGGCAGGATCACGAGCCACAGAACTGTCCAAGCCCAGTACTGGAGATTCAGCCTGAACCCAAGGTGGGGCAACAGGGGCTTTACCCCTTTGATTCAATTGAGAATCTGGTTACACTCTGTGAGGAGGTAGCTGGGTATCGTTAGAGTTAATTTAGCACCTCATTATCTGTCCCTCATTTTCTTTGACTGCATCAATTAGGAGGGGGAGAGGAGGGGAATCAATCAGAGATTAATTAACTAAGGATTAGGCTTCTTCTTCACCACACATGTACACAAGACAGGGCAGGGAGGAAGGTGCTCCTGGATGCTGTTATCCCCACTGTGCAGAGGACGAAACTCTCAGAGAAGTCAGATGGTTTTCCTATGAGTTTCAGAGACCAAGTTTGGCTACAGGCTTCCAATCCAACTCTGTGTTCAGTCCCACACTGTCCCATCATCGGCATCCCCCAGGTGTGAGGCCAGGAGCTGACCCACCTTCCCAGCCCTTTCCTCATCCACCCTGTCTTTGTAATGGCCTCTAATGACCTTTAGTTTTATTCACCAAGTCACTCATAAGGAAGGACAAATACAAAACAGACTTACCCTCTTTGGATAAAGGGTAGAATTTGTCAAGGTCTTGGAAAACAAATCTCTTTCTCTAATGATGCTGAGGAACAGCGGCTTCTGGTGTGGCTCAAAGGAAAGAGTGCTCCATTTGGAAGCAGAGATGTGGCTTCAGATTCTGATTCTGCTCCCTTACCACCTGTCACCAAGCCCATCTTGGCCTTCACTTTCATCATCAGAACACTGAGGAGGGAGGGGCTGACTGACAGCCACAGAAGCCGAGTGTCCTGGACCCCAGGGCAGGGCTCTCGCTTCTATCCCATGCTACCTCTCACGTCCAGCATTGATTTCATCTTCCTCTTGGTTTTCTCTCCCTCCCAACTTAAAGCTCACCAGGACATAGCTGTTTGTGCATCATCTCCCCCATCCATCTTCACATCCCTAACACTCGGTGCAGTGTCCAGCCCATAGCAGGCATTCGGCACTGTTGTCCATTCTTCACTCCGGACCAGGGTCAGTGACATCCTGGGCACAGTCCTGAGCTGAACTGGAGTGAGGCAGAGTGGCATAGAGTGGTAGCATCCTCGGGCAGGCAGGTGGATGGCTGCCTGTGTCCATCAGAAGTTCTCTAAGTCCGAGAGGTCTTCTTGGATCCTCCAGCTGGTCACCCATTCACCATGTAAATCTCATAAGAAATCCATTCGTGGTGACAGCTGCTGATTATCACTGATAGGAAAGTGGCTGGACACATCTAATTTTTCCTTCTTAAAAATGAAGTATTAGGCCCTTTTCACTAACAGAGATGGGAAAATTACTGGGTAGTTACCAAAAGGAGAGATTTCAAAAAGCTCTTTCCAGTGAAACTCCCCTTTTCTCATTTCAGTCAGAATTGAACAGTGTGGAGATCTCATTGGCACTGTCTTGAGTCCGGATGAAAAGATGGCCCTCTTTGGGGGAGGGAGGAAAGGTGGAGGTACAGGCCGAGAGTGCCAAGATCCAGGGGCATCGGCAGATTGTGAGCTCCTGGAGGGCAGAAGGAGGGTGTTTCCCCCCTTGTCTTCGCTGAGTCCCCCATGTCCAACACAAGACCCCACAGAGAGCAGAAATTTCACCAGTGTTTGTCAAATTAAATATGGCATTTCCTTTATTAGAAATCTTCATTTTCTAGATTTTATTTTACTTTTTTTTCTAAACTTCTTGCAAGAACAAATTTTAAGATTAATTTTTAAAATTTGGGTTCCAGATTCTCTCTCTCCCTTCCTGCTTGAGAAGGCGAGCGGCCTGCTAATGTAACTCATACATGTGCAGTCATGCAGAAGGTGTTTCCTTGTTATTAAAAATCTTCAAGCCAGGAAGGTTTGACCCCTGAGAAAGACCTGCCTGCAGACAGTGAGGGACAGTGGGGTCACAGCATCCAGCCTGGATCTGCACGAGGAAGTCCGTGCCCCGTGGTCACTCTCTTGTTTCCTCTCCTCCAGCTCTGCCTTTGCTCCTGGTGCCAGCAAGGATGCCATCTCCTCCTTTGACTATCCGGGGCCCAAGCGCAAGCTCTACAGCGCCGTGCCTGGGAGACTGTTTGTTGTTGTAAAGCCATATCAACCTCAAGTCGATGGAGAGATCCACCTTCACCGGGGCGACAGAGTCAAAGGTGAGCTTCGAATTCTGTTGTTTTCCTTGTTTCTCCTCCCCAGGTACTTACCTGCCCATGTGTAGATGAACAGGCCCCCAAGAAAGATCTCTCAGTTCCCAAAATGTTCGGCTGTTTTTAGTCATATTCAACGCTCCCATTTGGTGTTTTCTCGGCAGAGACACTGGACTGGTTTGCCATATCCTTCTCCAGCTTGTTTTACAGATGAGGAAACTGAGGCAAACAAGGTTAAGTGACTTGCCCAGGGTCACACAGCTAGCTACTGAATGTCTGAGGCCAGATTTGGACTCAAGAGCGTGAATCTTCCTGATTCCAAGCCCAGGGCTTTACCCACCGCATCACTCCCATTCCCCAAATGGAGGGTCAGAGAATTGAGAACCAAGAGGGACCTGAGAGGTCATCTAGTCCAACCATTCATTTCAGGCCCAGAGTGGTCAGGGAGCCATTCAAGGGCACACAGGCACTAAGGAAGCAGTCCTCAGTCTCCATAGCCACCCATCTGCTCTGCTGGTATTTCCAAGGCTGTCTCCCATGTCCAGAAGCACTAAATGTTGGAGCCCTATCATTTTATGGCAGGGGAAGCTGAGGCAGGGAGAACCATTGTTCCTCCAGGATGCGGAGTCATTTAGGGGAGGGTCAGGGCTAGAACCCAGGTCTCCTTGTTCCCATAACTTCTAGTGGGCGTGCTCCTGGGGCAACCTGTTTGCCTTGCTGTAGGGAGAAACAGCAGGGTCTGTTTTCCAGAAGTCAGCAAGCCAGGGCTTCACATGCTGCTTCTGAGCCCTTCTTAGATCTCTGATTCTGCACCAGCAACTGCCCCTCTCTGAGCCTCGGATTCCTCATCCATAAAATGGGTATAATGATCCCTGAGGCTTGGATCCCTCTGAGTTGGGTGAGGTGTAGATGAGGTCACGCCTGTAAAGTGTTTTACAACTTTAAAGTGCCCTGGAAATCTCTTCTCTTCCTCCTCCACCTCCTCCTCCTCCTCATTGTTGTCTCCCTCCTGGCACTCTCTGGCAGGGTGACCAGATGTGGCCTCCCCTGTCTGGTGCCCCAGCTGGGCAAGCTGGCTGCTTCCGTCCCTCGTCCCTGCTTCCTGGCTTCCCTCTCTTGCCATTTAAGGTCCCTGACTTCCAGCTGAGCCACCGTCCCCACTGTCGGGGGCCTGCCACAGGAGGGGACCCGCCTTCTCTCTCCCAGGCCCAGCATTCCCACCATGGCCAGCCACGGAGCAGCCCAAGAAAGGGTCTTCTCCCTCTGGCTTTGGGCAGGGGGTGACCGAGAGCCCCCAGCTTCCTCATACCCAAATCCTCCAGTCTCCGAGCCACCCCAAGGCCCATTATATCTAGGGTGAGTTAATTTTCTGCATTATCAATGTTCATCATCTATTAGAGGTGGGTTTTTTACCCTTTTGTCTTTCTGCTTTTCTGTTTCCTGTGTCTCCTCCAAACCCTGATCCCTCCCTTTGCCCTTGGCTCCTGTGGGCAGGGACTCAGTAAAACTTGGTTCTCTGTGACAGCCTAAGGCAGAGATGGCTGGAATCTGGGATTTCTTCAGTGCAGGGAAGCCCTCCCCCAAACAGATTGTGAATTCAGAGGTCAGAGGGTCCTGGATCTGAAAGGATCATGGAGGGGAAATTGTCCAAGGTCACCATAGCAGTAGGTGCTTGAGGCAGAATTGCAACTCAGATCCTCTGATTGCAAGGCCATTGCTTTTTATCTGGAGCTATGGCTCCTGGGCATTCTGGACAATCCGGGGAGAAGCCTTAGGCCGAGTGAGGTCTGTGAATATGCTCTCGGCCATGCAGCTCTAGCCAGTCAGATGCAGGATTTGAACCTGGGTCTTACTGACTCCAGCTGCAGCCACCTGTCCCCCTCACCTTGCTAGAGCTGTCCCTAGCCACTTTGGTTCTCAGGGCACAGGGAGAAGGTGTCCTCAGGTGGAATTTCCAAGTTGGATACAGTATAGACAGTGAGAGTGGGGGAGACCCCATTGAGCACCCTCATTTGGAAGGCCCCTGGAATCCCACAAACCTGCTGCTTGGAGCTGCCGCAGGCCCGCAGGGCATCCAACGACTTCTCATTCCTGTTCATGATTCTCACACAGGAGATGCTGGGCTTCTTTGTCTCCACCCTTTGAAGAGGTAAAATTGCTGCCAGGACTTTACCAGCTGTGATGCCTTGAGACAGCACTCTAACTGCACAGGCCTAGTTACACCTCTTAGGCATCATTAGTGAGACACACACACACACACACACACACACAGGTGCGCGCCGCACACACACACACACACAGGTGCGCGCCGCACACACACACAATACCTTTGAAGCACTTAACATTTCCCTGAACATTAAGAGGTTGACCCAAAAGACCATCCAGCACCCTCAAAGGAGCTGAACTTAGCTGAATCTTTGTCCCAATGGCAGCATTCAGGCATCTCAGGCACAGGCAGCCTCCAGAGGCTACTTGTAGGTAGGAAAGCCCCCTGTCTGTCTGTCCAACAGAGGATGAGTAGTCAGAGCTCTGAGCACACACACCAGTCCCTGGATGGGCAGGGCCCCAAGGCCAGAGGTACAGGACCGAGGGCCGGAAGAAGCCATCCTTCACCTGCTTCTGGCCTCCCCCCCCTTTTCCCCATTGGTGGAGCAGCCTGACCCACCTAAGCTGTGCACTGGTGCCCCCTTTCCTGCAGGTGATGGATACCACAAGGAGGAAACCCTCTTGTTGCCTGTGCCCTGAGAAGACCCTGATGTGGAGGTGGGAGGAGGTCGGTAGAGTGTGTGATGGGGAGAGGGGGAAGAACTGTTGTATAATTAGGAGGCTATATCGCTTCACTAACAATACCTCCTGAATCAGCCCCTCCATGACATAACAAGTCTGCTGCCTGGGGAGCAGTTAAGGCTGAGTATTGCTTGTGCATATAATGGTCCCCAGCAGGAAAAGTCTATCCCTCAGGTGTATACCCTTGAGCCTGTGTCTACCGGGGCCACTTCTTGGCCCTCTGCCCCAGCTTTCCAGTCACTGGCTGGGAGGCTGCCTCATCTGTACCAGCCTGGCCTCCAGAGGCTGCCAAGGTCTGTTCCTGGCTGACCAAAGGCCTTCTTGCTCCCTGAGAAATGAATGATTGCATTTCGATATGAATGACTTCATAGCTGATAACTCCAGGTCCCCTCCCCCTAGCCGGCTGGATTGCTTACAAAACTGTGTTCTTTCCAGGTTTCTATTTCTGCTCACGATTATCTAAAAAGATAAAGAGAGGCACAGCTGTCAGAGCACCACCCCTTCCCAGCGGGGAGGGCTGTTGGTGCAATCTTTGCTCCTTCGACTCTTTTCCTTGCTAGGAGAGTGCTCCCTACCTGTAAGAATGGACCAAAGGAAGAAGAATGTCTGTCTGGGAAAGGAAGGTGGGAATCCTTCTAGCTGAAATCAAAGATGCTTGTTTTCCCATCATGTGCTAGGTCCAAGTGCAGGAGTTGGTGAGGTCTGACAGCTTAACTTTCCCCAGTAGCCTTGGTAATGCCCTGCCCCCTCCCCTGCTCTTCTCTTTCCCCCTAGGCCAGGAGGTTATTTCAGGGCAACAAAAAGCATGGTTCCTGTTGGGTCAACTTGGGTGTCATTTATCTGCCCCTTACCAGCCAGCATCTTTGGCCATTCAGACCAAGAATAAACACAGGGTCTTTGTAGCACAGAATGGTTGTTTGTTCCTTTAGCAAACTTGCAATCTTTATAATCAGAGGGTGGGAACAGCATTGCTTCAATGAAATGGAGCCTTCAAATGATGCCCATAGACTGGAGAAAAATGTGGACGCCTGGGCTCTGGATCTCCTTGAGTGACATGTAAATTACAAGGAAGTCAAAGCCTCTGGAAGTGTGTGTGTGTGTGTGTGTGTGTGTGTGTGTGTGTGTGTGTGTCCTGATTCACAGTCTGGGCACTATTCTGGGCAATTTTAGTCTATTGAGGAGAAAACTAGGATCTGGCTCCCCTGGGCAGCACATTCATCTGCAACCTTTGTCTGTATAATTTTTATGATTTGGAATACCAGGAAGGACCACATGTGCCCTGGATAGTCCCTCCAAACTATCTAAGGCCATCACTTCTAATGGCATTCAAGCCACTGTCCAAAGGAATGACCCCAGAGAAGCCATGGGACAAGTTCAGCCCCCTCCTTCTAATTCTTATTGTGGATGTTCAGCAAAGCTTTGTCCTTGGTGCTCGCTCTCTCTCTCTCTCTCTTCTCTCCTTTCTCCTCTCTCCTCTCTGTCTGTCTCTGTCTCTGTCTGTCTGTCTCTCCCCCTCCCTTCCTTCCTCTTTCCCTCCTCTTCTTCCCCCTTCCCCCCTCCCACCTATTGACTCCATGGATTCATGGGTCACCTATAACACAAATGATGAAAACACTCTGTATCTCTCTCCTGACTCTCCATTTCCAGCTGCTGACTGGTCATTACTTGGATGTCCTACCAGCATCTCAAACTCACCAGATCCCAAACCAAAGTTATCTTCCCCTACAAACCTGGTCTTCCTCCCAACCTCCTGATTTCTTTGGAAGGCACCAGTATCCTTCCTTGTCCTCATTGGATCATGTGTGTGTGTGTGTGTGTGTGTGTGTGTGTGTGTGTGTGTGTGCACGCGCGCACGTGCACGCATTCATGAACTGGAAGGAAACTTGAAGTTCATCTATTCTAAACCCTTCATTTTATCAATGAAGCATCTGAGGTCCAGAAAGGCTGTGACTTGCTCAAAGTCTCCTAGCCAGCAAGTCAAGACTCACACTCAGCTCTTTCTGACTCCAAGTCTCGTGTCCAATCCTATGTATAACCAACACTCACTCTTCTTGGCCTCTTCCCCTCTTCTCAGCCCTCACCTCCTCTCCATTCACAAGCCTCCCACATGTTCTCTCCTCTTCACTAATGGGCAGCCCTCTAGCTCAGGTCCTCAGCTGCTGTTGCCTAGATTAATACAGTTGCTCTGCCTACACTCTCTCTCCACTTCATCCTTCACAGTTACCAAAATGAGCTTATGCATAAATATGACCACGGCATTTCCCCTGCCCTCTCTCAGAAACCTTTGCTGATTCCCTCTTGCTTCTAGGACAAAATATAAGCTACTTAGGCTAGCAATTAAAGCCTTCTACAGTCTGGCTCTGACCTCCTTTTCTGACTTCATCATCATCTTACATGACAATTCTAACCAGACTGGACAGCGGAAGGGTCCTACCCCCTCTCACCCTGAATTCTCCTGACTTCAGGGAGATGATCGTTAAACTTCAGTGCTCTAGGCTAGCTCTGCTCTTTACTGTCTGTGTGACTGTGGACAAGCTCTTTAGCCACTCTGCCTCAGTTTCCTCCTCTGTCAAATCATGGTCGCACTCTCTAGCTCTCAAGGTTATTGTGACATAGGTGCACTCTCTCTGCTGCCCCAACTCACTGAGTGAACAGTCAAGCATCCGGGATGGTCTCTGAGCAGCCCCGTCAGGTAAGGAGACGTATTAGAAAGAGAAGAGGGCAAAGCAGCCCAGTGGAGGTCATCCTCTCACTGCATGGCTGCCCTGTAAGAACATGATGAACAAGAAATACAGGAAGATTTATATGAACTGATACAAAATGGAGCAGGTAGAACCAAGTGAGAGGTCTGCTTATTGATTGCAGCCTTTAGCAACAAAATAGTAAAAATTGAATGCAATAAAAAGACAGTGACCAAGCTTGACCCAGAAAAGGAAAGTTTAGGAGGGGGTTGACCAGATAGCCAAGTGAACTTGCCCAGCAGCCAGATAGAAATAGGAGACTGGATAGAATCTTATTTTATTTTTATTTTCATTTTATTTTATTGTATTTTGCTCCAGCCAGGATGCTGGTATTGGGCTGACTCGGCTTTGTCAAGTTTGCCGACCTTCACAAATCTGGCTCACTGGGGGCTGAATACAGAATCCATTTTCAGAGACTCCAGGTGTCAGTTTGAAGCTAGGAATGCCAAGACTGCAAATGTTCTGAGCATTAGAGAAACATTTGAACCTTTGTCTGTCACCCACAGAGGGCTGGATAGTGAAGCTAAAAAAAAAAATCCCCTTTCAGAAGATCAATTGGAAAAAATGCTTTAAATGAACAGGCAACTTGAGTGGGAAGTAGCTTATGAGCTGGACTCCTTTCTCTCCCTTCAAGCTAAACTGTCACTCCCTTATCTCTCATTAATGGCTTTGCACCATCAATCACTGACTGGCTGAGATTCCTTGTTAGACATTGGGCAAGAAATGTCAACCTGAGAGAGACTCTTGCAGCTTCAGAGCTCAGTTCCTTCCAGAGAAATATTGACACTTTGGCCCAAAATGTTATGACCTGACAGATGAGTGATAACAGCTGCTCTGGGAAATTTTCCAGGGAACCTCAGTACAAGGAGGCACAATATGTCTAAATTCATTGGCCACAACAAAGTTGGGGTACCATGACTGATGACAGCCTGAGTGTCTGGTAATTTGGTGTTCCCAGAGTTCAGGAGTGGGGTGGCTTCTTGGTAGGGTTCCCCCTGAGGGGAGGGAGAGTCAGGCCAGGAGCCAGAGGAGGCAGCTTCCCCAATACTATAGCAGCCCCACTAATGTTACAAGAGCTAGCTAGATTCAGACAGACAGCTCATAATTCCAATTTTTTTTTGGTGTGGGGGGGGCTTTTTATTTTTAAGAGTTCAGTTCATTTTTTTAAAAAATTGGTTTTATTTGTACCTCACTCCCTTCTTTGAATAGATGGGAGGTTTGAGGTATAAACCAACCACATGCAATGTCAGACGATGGATGTGAAAAAAAATTGTTACAAAAACAGCTTTCCGAGAGAGGAGGGAGCACTGTGTTGAGAAATGTAGATGATATTTAAAAATAGTTTTTAACAACAACAACAAAAAAGTATCGATGCCCTTTCTTTTTAACCCTAATGGTCATTTCTGGGTCTATGCCCATCTATGCAGTCACCACCCACCACCCTGCCAAGATTTCATCTAGATCTGGATCATTAAAGAATCGGCTACAAATGGGTGTATGATCACCCTCCTGCTGCTGCAGACCTGCCCTCATGTGCAAAGGAAGGAATCCAGACTCCTTCTCCAGAGCCAGTATTTTCTGGTGCAGTCAGCGGGACTTGGATGCTTGGCTAAAATCCAGATGTGTGCTCACCCCTTTCACTTTCTCTAGGAGAGCACAAGTTGCCTTCCTTTCTCTGCTTCCTGCTTGCTCTGAGTAATCATTCTGGCCTTTTCTTCATCCCAGCAGGGCTAGGGTTAGGTCTGAATCCCTAAACACAGATTAAGGAGATTTAGCTAGGGGGATTAAGAGGCAGCAGGAAACTCAGAAGAGACTGTGAAATTTGCATAAATTAGGGAGATTAGAGCTAAAGAGAAAGGGTCTAGGACTGGCTTTGAATCAGAAATCAAAGACTATATGATGATACTAAGTCATGAAGGTATATGTCTTCATAAAACAAATGGACCTGGTGGCTAGATGGCCCAGTGTATAGAGCACCAACCCTGGAGTCGGGAGAACCTGAGTTCAAATCTGTCTTCATACACTGAACACTTACTAAACTTGTGACCTTGGGCAAGTCTCTTAATTCCAATTGCCCTGCCTTTTTCCCTCCCAAAAAACACACAAAAAAGAAATGGTATGGTTTCTATTGAAAAACCAACTCCCGGAGTTATTGCCTCATATAGAAGGACTGAGTAGGAACAGTGTGCAGAGGACCCATCATATAGAAGGAAAGAACAAGGGGGGCTGTGGGAGGGGGTCAAGTCTGATTCCATAATTGAATTGTAATAGAGAGAGTTGGAGGGTTAGTGTGTGTGTGTGTGTGTGTGTGTGTGTGTGTGTGTGTGTGTGTGTGTGTGTGTGTGTGTACAGGCTCCCAAGGCACCCCAAACATGGCCACCTTGTGTTAGTGGGGCCCTCATCTACACATAAGTCCTAGGACTGTTTTCTTTTCCTGCCCCAAATGGTTTTCTTTATGGCATTACTCTTTCTAAAGTAAGTCATCAGAGTCTCCCCCTGACCCCAGGCAAAAAAGGAAAGAGCCATGACAGCTCAGTGACATTTCCATTGAGAGCCTGAAAATGGTGAGGAAGCTGACAGAGGGCAGAGGAACACATGTTTTCTGTTTCTCTCATGTAGGTAAAAGGTTCTTCTTGGTGCTTTGGGGATAGAACAAAAGCAAGGAGAGGCAGCAATGGGAAAGCAAATGTCATTAGAAGAGCACAGAGAGAACAGGCTGTGGCCATCCTTTGGAAACCACACAGCTTCCCCAACACACATGTGTACATACATGCACAGATGCATACACATATACATACATGCACACTCATACAGTTTCTTCCTGAAACAAGAGCCCGTTTTTTAACACCACAGCAGCCAGATGCTGGATCTCAGCCTCCCAAGAACCTAAACCGGGTCTTGTCTGTAGGACCTTGGGGAAGCGCCTCATGGGCAGGATCTGGTTGTCTCATGTTACACAGTAGAAAAAGCAGCCAGCCTCCAGCCTCATCATCCCAATGAAGCTTCTCTCCCCAGGCCACTAACAAAGTCCTAATTGCCAAACTTCGTAACCTCGTCTCTATCCTCATCCTTTTGCACCCTTTGACCCTGGCAAGCACCCCTCTTCTCTTCCCACCTTTGGGCCCCCATTCTCTCCTGCTTCTCCTCCCTGTCTGGCTAATCCTCCTCAGTCTCCTTCACTGTATCTGCATGGCATCTCAAACTCAGCATGTCTAAAGCATAACTCATTAACTTTCCCCAAACCTTCCCCCCTTCCCAGCTTCCTCATTTCTGTGGAAGACACCACAGTCGTCCCAAATACTCAGGCTCATTATTTCAATATCATCTTTTCCCCTCCCATACTCTCTTCCTCCATATCCAAAGACTAGCCAAATTTGGACACTTCTACTTTCAAAATGCCTCCTAAATCCATGTACCCACATTGCAGGCTGTCATCACCTCTCACCTAGACCCTACCAATAGTCTATCCCCAGACTAGTGCATCCTACACTCAGCTGCCAAAGTGATATTTCCCACGGTGGTAGTGGAAGGGGGGGAGGGGAGGAAATTAAGCACTTATTAACTTATTATATGTGTCAGGCACTGTGCGAAGCACTTGAATTACAAATACAAGTCACCAAGATAGCCTCTGCCCTTGAGGAACATATATTCTAATAATCTAATTGAAGACAAAACATAAGGGTTGCTGCAAGATGGGTGGGACACTTATAGCAGGTATGGAGACAGCTGGGGAGTGACTCCACCAAGACAAGGCAAATACTTGCCCATCCAAGGTTAGGCTATGAGGGCATTAGCTTATATCACAGTCATAGCAACATTTGACTCGGGTAGGTCTGTCTGTAGTCCACTATGACCCCAAGATTCTCTTCTGACAAAATGCTGCCAGCCACGCCTCCACCTACCTGCCTCTATCCTATACTTGTGATCTTTCTAAATATCTAGAACAAGTAGGTTCTTTCCCTTTTCCCCTAATCATCTTTTGAAATAGACCTTGTAATTGTATTGCTGGATCAAAGGATATGAGTTTAATAACTCTTGGGGCATAATTCAGGATTGCTCTCCCAAATGGCTGGATCAGTTCACAATTCTACCAACAATGAATTAGTGTCCCAATTTTTCTACATCCCCTCCAGTATTTGTTGCTTCCCCCTTCAATCGTTTTAGTCAATCAGGTGGGCATAAACTGATTTTTCAAGGTTGTTTTAATTTGCATTTCTCTAATCAATAATGATTTAGACCATTTTATGACTGTAAATCATTTCAATTTCATTGGAAAACTGCCTGTTCATATTCTTTGACCATTTATCAATTGGGGAATGACTCATATTCTTCTATATTTGACTAAGTTTTTTATATATTATAGATATAAGATCTTTACCTGATAAACTGTCTATAAAATTTCCCCCAAATTTTCTGTTTTCCTTCTAATCTTGGCTATAATTGCTTTATTTATACAAAACCTTTTTAATTTAATGTAATCAAAATTATCCATTTTATACTTAATTTTGTTCTTTGTCTCATTTATTCATAAATTGTTCAACTATCCATAAGTCTGATAAGTAATAGGTTCCATATTTTTCTAATTTTCTTGTAAAAATTCTCTTTATATCTAGGTCATGTATCGATTTTGCCCTTATATTGATAAATGATGTGAGATATTGGTCCAATTTCCGTTTAAGTCTTAAGTCTTAATTAGACTCAAGTCTTTGTGTCTGGTGATCAGGGTTCAACATCTTTCTCATCCTGCCCTTCCAGTCCCCTCACACTTAGTGGTGGTGAAAGTGGTCAGCCAAGAGCCCCTGGGCTCTTGGTTCTCTGCTCTGGGTCCCAAGGAGCATCTTTCCTTCTCTGTATGGGCAGTTGCTGACCACATGGACTTCTTAATTCTATGGATTCTTAGCTTCTTCCCCAACCCCCAACCCAAAAGGAATGCACCCTCTCAAGATATGGAGACCCAAAGTGATGTCAGCCTATGTGACCTTTTCCTCTCTTTCTTACCTCATGACCTTTGTCATACAAACCAAATGTTGATTATAATGAGGATGATGATGATGGTGATGATGATAGTGAATGTTAGTGTTGATGTCATGAAGGTTTACAAATCGCTTTCCATGTATTATCACATTTGAGAATTAGGGGGTATGAAACCAGAACCAAAAATACTAACTCTTGTGGACAAAGAGACTGGTGTGATCTCCACGCTCCCCAAATAGGTTCACTAGGCTCTTCTCCATCTTGCCCTGCCTTGACCTTCCATTACCCAACTGACTCTTCTCCTGCTATCAGTGCATAAAATTCAGGGTGAGAGGAAGAACATCAATTCCTTTTCTTCATTAAATGAATCTCCAGGACATAGTTTTTTTCCCTTTCATAAATTTTCTGGTCTCGGTGGCCAGAACTTCTGTGAGCAATTGATTGTTCAGCCTTTCAATCAAAGTGATGGGTAATCAAATATCTCCTGTAGAATCACATCACAAAGAGAGATCAGCCCTAAGGAGAATCAGGATCAGTTCCCCAAGTTCTTGCTGCATGGAGCCCTTGCTCAAACTGTATTCTTGCTCTGATGAAAGCTGAACGAGGGGTCTGTTGTTACAGGTTCAATCATAGAATGAGGTAACTGTTGAGAGACCTAGATTCCCAAGTTGCACAGGAAGTATGAGGGTGAAACAGACCAAGATCTGGGCCAGGAGTCAGGAACAAACACCCAAGTTCAAATCCTACCACAGTTCCTTGCTAGCTGGGTGACCCTGGGCAAGTCACTTACCCTTGTCATCTCTAAGAAGAGGGTGATAATAACCCCTCCCTCCCAGAACTGTTATGAGCATTCATAGAGCATATACATAGAGCACTTTATAAGTTTTAAAATGCTATATAAATGCCCAGTGGTGTCATTCTTATTGCTACTGTTGTGGTGGGAGTGGGTGTGGTTAATCATGGAACTGGAAATGACCTTCACAGTAACACAGTCCAACCCATACTTGAAAAATCAGTTCTTCCATTATATTCCCACCAAGTGGTTGACCCCCCCCCCCCGCCTTCACTTGAAGACTTCTGGGGAGGGGAAGTCTCTACCTTCCCTTTTCCCCAGTAACCCAAAGCTAGCTCTCAACTAGGGGCAGCTAGGTGGTGCCACAGTGCCACAGAGTCACTCCCAGATTGGCCACGCAGTGCCACAGACCACTGGCCCTGGAGTCAGGAAGATTCATCTTCCCAAGTTCAAATCTGACCTCACATACTTAATAGCTCTGTGACCCTGGGCAAGTCACTTCACCCCATTTGCCTCAGTTTCTCATCTATAAAATGAGCTGGAGAAGGAAATGGCAAACCACTCCAGTATCTCTGTCAAGAAAGCCTCAAATGGAGTCATGAAGAGTCAGTTGTGATTGCAATGAACAATAACAAGGTGGTTGTCCTTTTCTGGGCCCAGCTTTCTAAGTCTTTGCCTCAGCAGCCTCCACTCATTGCCTCTCATTGGGCCCCCTGGGGCCAAGCTGAGCCCAGAGTCCCAGACTGCCATTCTGCTGTGGGCAGCCAATTATCCGGGCACAGGCTCCCCAAATGTCCTGGGTCAGTGCTTGGTGGTCCTGTCTTCAGTTTTAGTATCTAATATTATGAAAACAAGATGGGCTTCTGAGTCAGCAAAGGGTGGCCCAAGTCCATTGAGGTGAATTGATTTCTTGGAGTAAAAAGCTGACCCTGGGGATTATTTCGCCGGGCAGCTGGCATGTGCTGCCACATCCTACTCAGAACATTTTTTTTTCTTCAACTCATTAAATGAAGCTCTTGTAAAGCCAGCATTTTATTAACTGGCCAGCCCATCATTCCACTGACCTTCAGTACCAAGTCAGCACAGCTCGGATCTGCTTTTAGCTTTTCAGTTTCCTTGTCAGATTGAGATGAAAACCACGATGGGGACTCAGTGACATTTCTCATCACAGCTCCCCGTATCTGCCATATGCTCTTCACAATTAACCTCCCAGAGATGAATGAGGAAGGAGGGGTTTTCCAAATGGATGTGTTCAGAGGATATTCAAGGGGATTGGTTCAGGCCTTTTCAGCTTGTGGGCAGGCTTGTTCTTATTCTGTCATAGTCAGTGGGGTCTTTTTCTTCCTGAAACAGATCTGATGCTTAGGTTTACCGAGTGCTAGAACTAAAGTGTTGCATTTGATTCTTACAATAGTCATTTGAGATGCATGGTGGTCCAATGCACAGAGGGCCAGCCTTGAAGTTGGGAACACCTGGGTTCCAATCCTGCCTCTGACATATACTAGCAGTAGGGTGGCCAGGGGCAAATCATAACCTGTCCCGAGACAAAGTTTTAAGATTGAGGCAGTTTGAGACAATATATTAAAAAATCATCCTCCATGAAGTCAGAAGATACGGGTTCTATTTCTACCTCTGACACATCCTGCCTGTGTGATTTTGGGCAAGTCATCTTAGTTTCCTCATCTATAAAATGAGCCAGTTCCCTCTACCTCCAGATTTGTGATTTTACATTTTAGAAAATCATCCTTTTATATTAGGGAAGGAAGTTCACATTTGAGAAGTTCTCTGCTTAGATAAAGTTCAAGGGCAAGATGATGATGATGGTGATGGTGGTGATGATGGTCGTGGTGGTCATGGTGGTAGGTGGTGGTGGTGATTGTGATGATGACCAATTCTCATAAAATACATTCTCCTGGAGGTATTATTATTATCCCTATTGTACAGATGAGGAAACTGAAGCCAGGAGAAATGAGGTGACTTGTTCTTAGCCAAGTGTCAGAACTGGGATCCCCAGACTTACCTCAATCTATTGTTCTTTTGTTCCCTGTCCTGGTTATCTTTTAGACATCCTAGGCTAGAAAAAAAGCACCTTAGAGCGCTTAGTATTCAATACCCTTGTTTTCCAGATGGGGAAACTGAGCCTAGAGTAAGACTTCTGTGCATCTGCTCAAGGGTACACAGGGAATGCTTCCTAAAGCAAGAATTCACACCCAGGTCCTCTGATTCCAAATCTAGCCCCCAGCCCCCTAGAGCAACACTCAGGGAAACTGAGGGTCTTCAGAGCTTGTCAGTGAGCACTCACTGAGTGCCTCCGATGGATCAGGTATTGTGCTGAGCACTAGAGATGCAAAGAAAGTCAAAAGACTCCCTGCCCTGGAGCTCACAGTGGAAAGAGGGGAAACAACTTCTTTTCCTACATCAATCCCACTAATGAAATAGCTGGGTCTAGAACCCAGGACACCATGTTCTTACTCTGGTCTTTGGTGCTGGCCCTTTGACAGTTCATTTTTGGTTCCTGTGTTGTCAGTCAGTTGTGTGTGTGTGTGTGTATGTGCGTGCTTGTGTGTGTGCATGTGAGTCGTATGTGTAGAAGGGAAGACCTCTCTAATGAGTCTCTGTTTCTTCTCTCTCAGTGCTGAGCATCGGTGAAGGTGGCTTCTGGGAAGGCAGTACCCGGGGCCACATTGGATGGTTTCCTGCTGATTGTGTGGAGGAAGTCCAGTGCAAGCCAAATGAAAGCAAGGCAGGTAAGGTCCGGGAGTTTCCCAAAAGCTTGTCTCTTACTTTCTACCAGTGAATGACAAGAGATGCCCCAGCTGGTCCCTGGACCTCAGGCAGCCTGCGGCTTCCCCCACGCCCAGCTGGCCACCCCAGAGAGGGCACCCCAGTGAGGCGAGGCCACGCCTGCGCTGCTTGGAAGGTCCCCGGGTTTGCGTCTTTTCCATGGGCTTTGTGGGCAGTCCCAGGATTGTAACTGTGTGCTCCCCTCACAGCCTGGAGGCTTTCAGCAGGCAGGGAACACACGTCTCCTTGGGCGTGCCTAACAGACAAGTGTTTGCAGGCACGCTTACTGCATATGTGTTGAAAGCACTTTATGGTGGATCAGATACTTGGGGCCTACTTATTTCTCTCTTATACAACTCATGAAATCCCCCAAATCTGCCAGCTGCATTTTAAAGCAGGTCATGTCTCCTAGTTAGTGACTAATGGATAGACGACTGGTCTTGGACGCAGGAAGACATGAGTGTGAATCCTACCTTAGACCCTTGGTAGCTGTGTGACTCTGGGCAAATCACTAGCCCTGTTTGCCTCAGTTTCCTCATCTGAAAAATGGGAATAGCAGCACTTTCGGGGTTGTTGTGAGAAGCAAATGAGATGGTGCTTGGCACAGGGCTGGTATGTGGTAGGTGCTCTGTAAAGGTTCCTTCCCTTCCTCTCCCTACTCAGCCCTTTCAGGCTCACTCTCTTGGGGGTCTTACTATGGTTCATCTCCAGGAACACAGCTGGTTCTCTTTGGGATGGGATCGCTTCATGCGTGAACCCAGAGCCAAGGTCAGTTCTTGTTCTGACACAGTGGGCTGGAGGGAGACACCCCTCCCCAGCACTTGAATTGGGTCCTAGAGGTTGAGCTGGGAGAGTCTTCTAGTCCTAACTCCTTGGGGTTCACAGGCAGAGACTGAGGCCCAGGGAGGGGAAGAGCCTTGCTCAGAGGCCCAGAAGAGGATTCCAAGGCCTGTGCCTGGCTCCCCACTGTCCCCGGGCCACACCATCAGTCAGCTTTGTTTCCCTTCCAGTGACTAGCATAGTGAGGATCTCATTAAGTGTGAGGTTTCCTGATACAGCCAGCTGGCTAAGAGATTCAGACCCTTGACTCTCTTTGGAGTGTGTGTGATCTGCTGTGTGGGGCACACGTCCCAGCCCTTCTCCACCTGGCCTCAGACAAGCTCTACTCTAGCCCATTGTTCTCTGGATGGCGACTCTGCATCTTAACTGCAGTGGCCTTCTCCAAGGGGGCCAGAGACCTCTTTACCACCGGGTCCCAGGGCCCTTTCTCAGGCCCCCTCTTCCAGGACCTCTCTGCAGCTTTATCAGCTGTTGAGCACCCCCTGCCCCAGTCTTCTTTATTGGCCTATGACCCATCTCTTGCCCACAAGCATGGGCATCACACAAAGTTCTGTATGTGACTTTCTTTGCTTGAGTTATTGAAACTCTGCACCTTGGGGGTCTTAGGTGACTTGTCCAGCCAGTTGTGCAACAGAAAATCAGGGCCTCTTCAGTCTGGGCATTTTATGATCTGCCCTTCCAGTGCCTTCCCCACCCACCTTTTCCCACTTGGTAGAGGAAGCCTCAGGACCGGGACTGCATGAGCCCAATCCCATGCCTGTCCAGTGGCAGGGTGGGGTGGATGAGCTAATACATTCAGCTTTGGGTGTATGCCCTGGGACTCAGTTGCCCTGCTTGGTGAGTGTGCACAAACTCTCCCTACCCCACTCTATATAGCTGCACATAATCATGCTTGACGTTGTGTCCCTCCAGCCACCAGGACGCCAGGGCTGACACAGACAGCTCACCATTCCACCTGCTTCTACACCCACCACCGTTTCTTCTTCTTCTTCCTCTTAACCTTATAACATGAATCACATCAACCACCACATAAAGGGGCATGACAGTTGACAGCCCCATGCCCTCTTTGCCATCTACAAGTCCCCTATCTGCATTCTTTGCCCATTCCGATGAGAAGCTCCTTGAGGGCATGGGTTCCTGTCTTCTGTATCAGGATCCCCAGCATCTTGTATCTCACTTGGTGTCTGTCCCCATGGGTTTGGCATCTTCTCTGAAGGTAACCCTCTGTTCTATTTCTCTGGCCCTAGTCTCTGGCCCTTTAGCTAGTCCTTCCTTAGCCACTGGTGGCTATTAGTCATTGCTACCGAGCTGCTGCCTTGGCCCTTAAATCCACGGAGTTCCAACAGGACGGTCTCTTTTCCCCTAGCCTACCCCTCCCTCAAACCGGGGGTTTGCTCTGTAGGGGCCGCCTCTCTCCTCCGAGGCCTGGTGCGCCCTCCTCCACCCTTCCCTCCCATCTCTCCCTTTCCGCCGAGCTGCCTGCTTGTCCTCACTCCACCTCCCCAATCCTTCCCCCTCCCTCCCCCTGTCTGCCACCATCTTAGCTGAGGCACTCATCATCTCTCACCAAGACTGGTATAATAGGCTTTTCTCTCTTCTCCCTGCTTTCAGTTTTTTCTTCCTCTAGCCACCTCCAAGTTAGCTACCAGAACAGCCTTCCAAAAGGCCCGGGGCACTCTCCTGCTCCAAAGTCTCCCGTGGCTCCCTAGTGCAATCCAATTCAAGAAGCTTTTGTAAAGCCCCCATGATGCACAAGGCATTACGATGGGCACTGGGCATACCAAACCAATTCTTCTAAGAACAAATGCAAATGTCTCAGACTGACATTTAAGCCCCCACAATCTGGCTCTTGCTTACCTTTGCAGGCTTATTTCATATTACTTGCCTTCACACACATGCCATCTTCCAGCCAAACTGGACGACAAGCTGGCTCTTCCGGAACTCAGAATTCTCTCTCCCTCCTCCATGGATTCACACCAGCCCTCCCCCAAGACTGGGAATCTCTGGGTCCTCTGCTTTCCAATCTAGATGCTACCTCCTACATGAAAACCTTCCCTGATCTGTCCAAGCCCACCCAAAGTGGGAGCAATCACTGCCTCCTCAAAGAGCGTGGAGTTCTCTCTTTCCCACTTTGACTGCCATCACCTCCCACCCCCACAGCCTGGAAGGAAGAGAGAGGTCTTTTGGTCTCTGGATCCCTGGCACCGGCCCAACGCCTCACTCTTAATAAATCACGCTGGAATTTAATTGACTTGATTTGGACCTTCCTGAACTGAATTGCTGAAAACAGTGAGATAGTGACATGAAGTCTTTAGTTCTCAATAACAGGAATTCCATCCAAATGTTACAAGGGGGACTGATGACGGGTCCTAAGGTCAGAGGATTGGTGACTTCCTCCCTGGGGAGCCTGCACAGATGGTGGGCACAGCAGTGATGGAGCCAGATCATGCTATCCTTCACAATAAAACCTGCGCCTCCCCCCTCTGTGTGTGTGTCTCTGTCTCTGTCTCTCTCTCCCTGTCTCTGTCTCTCTGTTTCTGTCTCTGTCTCTATGTCTCTCTGTCTCTCTCTCCCTCCCTCCCCTCCTCCCTCTTTCCCTCTGACTTTCTCTCAAAGAAGGGGAGACCCTTTGGGACTTTAGGATGCTTCTTATTTCACTGTAGTCAAAATGAGTGCAAAGAGCATCAACACATAGAGAATGGACACTCCCAGACTTGTGTAATGTTCAGCCTCCACAGAGCGCAAAAGCCTGGAGGGACTTTCCACCATAGAATGAAGAGTGTTAAAACATGGAATCTCAGAGCAGGGAGCAGTCAGAAAAGTCATCTAGACCAAAGGTTTCATGCAGTTCACAGCACTCCCAAATGTGACCTGACCCAAAGTAAAATAGAATTGGGAACTATTTCACAGAAATAAATAAAAATACAAGAAAAGACATAACATTGCATTTGAAAACTAAATGAACACAAAACTGCAGGGATCCTTGAGCATGGACCTGTTTGGGCTTGATGGCGCTGATCTGGCTCTTCCCCCATTCTAGAGATAGTGAAACTGAGGCTGAACTCTCTGCACCACTTAGTTCAAGGGGAGCAATGATTTTGGGTAGAAGCCTTTTGTCCTCACTTAAGGATTACTAGTCTTTTTGGCTCCCTTTGAGAAGCTTGATTTAGATGAAGCTCCTTGCCTTTCCCCAGCAGCTTGTTTGGGGGCTGGGGGTTTGTCATTTTCTTAGCACATTCACATCCTTGACAGTGGATGATTTGTGGGCTTGATGGGGCTGCATATTTAGTGTGGGAAGGTCATAGTCTTAGAGCTGAAATGACCCGGCAATCCAGCTAGTCTCAGACCCACATTTGACAGCAACAAAAAAGGGCAGGTTAAAAGACTTGTCCAAGATCGCATGACTAGCATGTGTGGTCTAGGAGACATATGTTATATTTCATTTTGTATTCTCAACCTGCTGATTATTAACAAACACAAACATTCCTTAGGAAGGAACAAAGGGTATATATTGCACAAAGCAGGATGTGAATACAAGGGTCTAGATCTTTAGCAGGAGGTGAAAATTCAGTACTACTCCAACGTCCGAAAAAGTGGCCTCTGACTCCCTGCTCTGCCACCTCCTCAAAGACCCCTCTTTGCAAGTGGCTGCACTCAGTGGGATGCTCTCCAGAAAGGCTATGGCAGGATCTCTGCTTCTGCTCCAAGGGGAAGTCAGCCCCCTTTTCTGAGAGAAGCTCTTGCTCTGCATTGACCAAGGCAAACAATGTTTTGCTTTACTTTGACAAAGTGCTCTTCAGGTTGGGGGATATCTGCAACTATCGGCATAAGAGCATAATGGTGCCCATTAACCTTTTATGGCTGCAAATGGAGTTTAGACTAAGCTAAGTTTTGTTGAACACTCTTCTCTGGTTGCTTGAATTTACCCTAATTTTTCCTGTGCCCATTTGGGGCCCCTTGCCCTTTCCAGAATCCCCAACATCAGGAGGAAACTCAAAAGACCTTCCTAGAAATTAGGAGGCCTGGGTTCAAGGCCCAACTTCCCTAATAACCATCTTTGTGAATGGGGGAGATGGGTTAGCCCTTCTGGCTTCACTTTCATCTTCTATATATTTAATGAAAGCTTTGAGGATTTAGAGCTGAGGAAGGTCCTTAGACGTCATCCAGTCCAACCCTGAGGAAACTGAGACTCGGCAAGCGAGTTCAGTGACCCAGGGCTACGTGAAGAAATGGCCACAGATCTGGGAAGCCATTGTGCTGACCTGACTGTGAAAAATGGTGGTGATGAAGCAGATGCAAAATGAAGGAGCTGGCAGCACCCCTTCTCTGCATGCCTCCTATTATTTCTACATTACCTTTTGGAGAGAGGGAGAGACAGAGAGAGGGGGGAGAGAGAGAAAGTGGGGGGAGAAAGAGAGGGAGAAAGAGGGAGAGGTAGAAAGAGAGAGAGACAGAGGGGGGAAGAGAAAAAGGGAGAGAGATAGAGAGAGACAGAGAGACAGAGAGATAGGGAGAGAGAAGGGGGGAGAAAGAGAAGGGGAGAGTCCTCCTTGTGCTCTTCCTTCTTGTAGTACCTGTGACATCTCCTCTTATATCATACTTTTTCTCTTAAGCCTCCTCCTCAGGTCTCAAAGGTTTTTTTTTTAATTTTTCTTTTTTGATTCTTTATTTTATTTTTAAAATAATTTTTCCCCAATTACATGCAAAACCAATTTTTAACGTTTGTCTTTTTAAAAATTTTTAATTTCAGATTCTGTCCTTTCCCATTCTCTCCCCTCCCTGAGATGGTAAGCGATCTGATGTAGGTTATACATGTGCAGTCATGTAAAGCATATTTCCATTTTAGTCATTTTGTTAAAGAAAACTTAAACAAAAAAAAATAGGAAAGCGAGAAATAGTCTGCTTCGATCTGTGTTCAGACCCTATCAATTCTTTCTCTGTAAGTGGATAGCATTTTTCATCATAAGTCCTTCAGAGCTGTCTTGGATCATTGTACTTCTGGGAAGAGCTGAGTCATTCACAGTTGATCATTGTTACAATGTTGCTGTTACTGTGTACAATGTTCTCCTGGTTCTGCTCACTTCACTTTGCATCAGTTCACATAAGTCATTCACAGCTGATCATTGTTACAATGTTGCTGTTACTGTGTACAGTGTTCTCCTGGTTCTGTTCACTTCACTCTGCATCAGTTTGTGTAAGTCTTTTGAAGTTTTTAAATTAAACTCTGCCTCTTTCTCCTCTCCATAGCCAGTTTTATGAAGGGTTCTGGGTTCCACCAAGGAGAGATTTTCATTAAGGTGAAGCTTTCCTGGTCTCAGAGCAGGGTTGCTGGGGAAGGGGGGTGGGGAGTTCCAAAGTCCCCAGAGGTGTCCAGTACTGGAGGACTATCCAGACCAGTGCTGCAGCACCTAGAGCTGGCACTAGGAAGCATGGTCCACTATCTTCCTGCTTTCTTTGTATGAAAATGTTTTCCTGTGTGTGTGTGCATATGAGTGTGTGTATGTGAGTGTATGAGAATGTATGTGTATGTGAGAGTGTGTGTGTGTGTGTGTGTATGAGTGCTTGTGTGAGTGTGTGTATGTATATGTGAGTTGTGCTGAGTGTGTTTGTGTGTATGTGTGTGGGTCTGGGTGTGAGTGTGTGCATATGAGTGTGTGTATGTGAGTGTATGAGAATGTATGTGTATGTGAGTGTGTGTGTGTGTGTGTGTGTGTGTGTATGACAGACTGAGAAAGACAAATGACAGCCTTTCCACTAGTTAAGGACAACCATCTCCTCCTGCCCCTTCCCACTCCAAGCCTCCTACAAGCTGAACATCCCCAGTGCGGCTCTTCCTTCAGTCATCCCTTCAGAAAACTTTATTTATTCTGCCCCAATCCCTGTTCTGGTTGCTAGTGTCATAAAGACACAGACTTTCATCTGGTAATTCCATCATAGAAGCTTAAGGTCCTTCCCCATATCACTTACCTTTCTGTGAGCAACCTTCATTGTTTCCCTACTATTCCTAAAAAAGAGCTGCCCAAACTGAACTAGTCTTTCAGATACGGCCTCACCCAAGCCCAGAGAGTCAAAGGGTCCAGCACACAACCGTATTACATGACTAACTCTTGTTGAACTTGGAGTACACTACAACCCCCAGTTCTTTTTCAGATGAACTGCTTCCTAGCCATGCCTCTCTTTCCGTGGACTTGTTCTATGGACTTGCCAGTCAGTTCCTTCAGCTTATGTGTAAGACTTTCCATTGGTCCTTCTTACATCACATCCTGTCTAATTCAGCCCAAAATTCTGACCTGTCAATGACTTTTTAGACCCTAGCCATCATCCAGCTGGTTTGGGGACACCCGCCTCCCCACCCCAGCTTTGTGTCATCTGCAAATTGGACACGTTGCCATCCATCCCTGCATCCAAGTGGAAGGTGGCAAGTGACCTGAGGACCTTGAATCACCTTAAGGACCTTCATCAGTCCCAGAGCCATCTAATGATGGGGTCGCCTTACTCCATCTTTCCACCTTATTTCCAGTGATTGTGTCAGGCACTCCTGCTAAGGTCTAGCTCAGCTTGCTCCACAGAATTCTTCCGATCTAGCAGTACACACCATCCAGCCAAAATGGGAACCATAAGGTTCCACTGCCGATCAGATACTTGGTATGGAGTCTAGAGACCCAGATTCAAATTCACCTCAGACACTCGCTAAATGTATGGTCACGAATGCCAAAGGAACCTACAACAACAAAACCCAGTCATACAGTAGCAGTAATATTGTCCTCTTCATTTTAGTAGCAAGCTCCCAAAAAACAATGCAGTTGAATCTAACATTGTTCTTTAAGCAAGCATTGCTAGACTAGAGAGAGAGCTGCCCAAACTGGCTGGGTCCCCTCCTCCCCCCTCCCTCAGATGGGACTTAATATCTAAATGATTTCGGGACACATTTATAGGAATCTTGCAGCAGGAAAACCATAATGTGTTCAAGTACAACAACATTTTCAAAAACTCCATTGCTTCCTGGAGCAGTCCCCTCAAGGATTCAGAAGACTCTTGTCTCTACCATCTTTTTCTGACTAGAGAAAGATGGATCTAGTACACTCTTCTTCTTTTCCCCTAGGAAATCCTTAAGAGAGATCTTTTGTTCATCATCTCACCCACATTTTAAAGGGGCCAGTTGAGATTAGTAGCATTAGCCTTTCCATCTTCTCTCTTGAGCTTTGAAGCTCAAACATGCCCATTTTGCAGATGAGAAAAGACCAAATTTGCAGGAATTTGATTTTCAGGTCACTCACATAGCCAGATTGTAGCCTGAATCTTCCACCTTTCATATCAGGGCTTTTTACTTAGGAAATGACAGTGTAGCATAAAAGAACAGTCACTGATTTCAGAGGAAGACGCCTGGGTGTTGCCTGCCCCATTTCCTACTCTCTTCACAGTCTTTGCTACCAGCTGGATGTCCCCATGATAGGCATGCTGTCTGGGCAGGGGCTGGATGAGTTGGCCTCTGAGGTCACATCTGTGATTTTGTGACTGGAATCTGGCCCTTATTAGCTGGGTGCCCTTGGGCAAAATCACTTAACTATTCTAGGCTTCTGATTTCTCAGGTGTAGGTTGGGGACCATAATACTCATATTGCTTTAGGTTTTATTAAAAAGGGAGCTGGGGTGATCACAAATGCATGTCTTACTCCAAGTGGAGAAAAATTAAGAGCTGTATGAAGGCTGGGATGCTATGGCAAAGCAGATTGTCTTATAAGGGACAGAGAATATTATCTTAATGCAAGTATTTCTCTCTATTCTATAACCCTCAGGAGCTATGATAGGGATGGGTAGTTTGATGGAGAAGACCCCAAGGAGTTTTTGTTCATTGCAGGAGCTTTGTAGGGCAATGTCCTTTCGAGACATACGGGACAATGAAAAATTGTCCAGCATGACCCCTTTTTGAAGAAAAGGATCTGTTGGGTGTGTTTTTTAAAATAAGACTTTGGATTATTTGTTCCTGGGACCCCTAGGAGGACAGAGCTTCCTTGTGAACCCCAAGGCTGGATTTTTACCGAGGCTTTTCTTTTAAAGTGCTTTGCTTCCTGCCACAAGATCCCCAGTCTCAATCAATGGCCAATCAGGAGGCCCCATAGACTGACTGATGTGATAAACAAGCTTCCTTACCCTGAGGCTGATGTCCAGGCTGCCATGTGAGGCCGCAGAAGGCCCCTGATCCAGAGGCCTGTTGTCTCTGTATGAATTCCCAAGTCAGTCTCAGGGATGATTTTGACTCCTAATGCTCCAGCACCCTGAGAACCCTTGAATAATATTGTGTCGTTCATCACTGCATACTCCGGCTCTTTCTAAACAATCTTAGTAAACAGGAAAGCCCTTCCGAGTGTTTGTCCTGGTAACAACAGGCTTTGTGCTCCACAGAGTATGGTCAAGAGTTCATTGGCCATTGTCAAACACCCCCAGGGAGACAAATCGCCAGCCTCTCCTCCTTTGTGGCTGACTTCTCCACGGTCTCTTCTGCCTTCTCTGTTAGCCACTTCTCACATCCAGCCTGGGAATTCTCCCCACTTGTGGATCTCATAGGAATGCTGTAGACATTTCTTTAAGTTACCTGGAAAGACTGAATATTCCTGCCCTCCCTCGACTGTGGCACAGCAGATTACGAATGATACTGGGGAGGGGGTGGGGGAGCCCACATTCTGAAGGTGTTTTGATTTTTTCTCACAAATTATTAACAAAAATCCATCTAGTGTGTTGTGGGTGGGGGCAGAACTCAGAGAAGCATTCTTTCTTGTGATGTTTCTCAATTTATAAGATGTTTGTCTGGTGTAATGCAGTGTCACTGAAGCCTCTTATGAATTAGTCAGTCTGTAAGCACCTACTATGTGCCAAGCACTGAACTAAAAAGAGAAGCAAAAAGGTAGGTCTCTGCTCTCAAGGAGCTTCCATTCTAATGGAGGAGACATCATGCAAATAATGAGGTACTTACAAGATGGAGTATAGGTGGGAGGTCATTTTGTGGGGGAAAGCTGGGGTAGCTGGGGGACCAGGGAAGTATACAAAGGAAATGTCTGCTTGAGCAAAAAGTCACAGGGAATATGAGAGAGAGAGAGAGAGAGAGAGAGAGAGAGAGAGAGAGAGAGAGAGAGAGAGAGAGAGAGAGAGAGAGAGAGAGAGAGAGAGAGAGAGAGAG
>CM053601.1:192081294-192115138 GCA_028646575.1 Pseudocheirus occidentalis | reverse complement strand
CACCAGACCTGGAGTCAGGAGTACCTGAGTTCAAATCCGGCCTCCGACACTTAACACAAAAAAACTAGCCGTGTGACCTTGGGCAAGTCACTTAACCCCGACTGCCCTCCAAAAAAAAAAAGCAAAAAAAAAAAAGATATACAGGGGCTGGGATAGGGAGACCCTCCCTGCCCTACCAGAAAATAAGAGAGCAGAACAGGGGAGGGGCTTTGCAGTGGGATTGCTGTTTTAGGGGTGGGGCAGGGGCAAGATGGGGAGAAAATTTGTAATTCAAAAATGTAACGAAAATGAATAAGGTAAACAAGAAAACAAATAAAAATGAAGTTAAAAAAAAAAAGAACAAATTAGGGAGTGGCTGGTCTGGGACTCCTTGGCTATCATTGCTCAGAAAGTCTGTCCAGGACCTTGTCCATCCACCCTTCTCTGTGCACTAGTCAACCTTCCATGAGGCTGGTGGTTGTGGAGGAGATACAAAGATGCAGGTGATGGCCATATGGGCATGAAGCAGGCCCTTACCACCCACCCGCCTGCTGGTCTGCATGCAGGCATCCATGGGGACGGTCGTGGTTGGAGCAAATGCTTGCCCAGAGCCAGCCTCTCCCCAAGTGCCTTCTCCATTCTCAGGAACCTGAGCAGAACCTAACCTATGCAGGAGATAGAAAAGGCTACACTGCCCCTGAAGCAGCTGTGAGACCCTGAGCATGTCACCCAACCTCTTTTAGCCTCAGCTTCCTCATCTGTGAAGTAGGGATAATAAAAGTGCCTCACTCAGAGTTGTTGCAAGAACTGAAGGAGGTCCACAAGGCCATTCTTCAGGGGAGTCATCTACAGCCTCTGCCCTTCAGGAGGCGTTGGAAGGGGAACAGCAGGTCTGAAAGGACACCAGATGTGTTTCCCAGGTTAGCCCAGCCATCCTGCTCTGTCCTCACTTGTGCCAGAATACTTGACAGTACATGGAGGCCCCAGTTTCCCAGCCTTCTTGTGTCACGGTGCTTGCATCTTGGAAAGAATATTTAAACCTGTTTGGAAAGTGCTCTGCAGCCTTAAAACATGGTTAAAATGCCCATTTCTACTCTTCCCAATGCTCCTCACCATCATGGCTATTTAGTGGTTCTCTAGTGGATGCCTCTGGTGGAAAAGAGGCCCAGATGCCTGTCCCAGCTCACTGGATACTCAGGCAGATGAGGACCCTTTCCTTTGTTAACGTTGCTGCCTGATTTCCACTGTTGTTGTTATTGTTGGTACTACTACTACTATTACTGCCAGGGTCATTTCCCTCCCAAACGTCCATAGGATGATTCATACCCAGCCTAGGGCAGAGCCTTCTGAGCTCACATCCGTTCCATCGGCCGCACTCAGCACCCATGTCATCTTTGTGCTCTCCCAGAACTAAACACCCACTGGCAGTTCTACTACTCACAATGGGAATCCCATCTCTCTCATACTTTCAGACTTACAACATGTTTCCTACATTCAGAATCATCTTAGTAAAGCATCCATTCCCCCCTTATACATGTGAGAAAATTGGGATGGAGAAAAGTTAAATGCTTGCCCAGGGTCACAGAGGTGCCAAGTGTTCGAGGCAGAATTAAAATTCAGGACTTCTTGATTCCACTTTCTTCATTCTATTCACCACCCCACCTCTCTCTCTCTCTCTCTCTCTCTCTCTCTCTCTCTCTCTCTCTCTCTCTCTCACACACACACACACACACACACACGCACACGCACGCACGCACACGCACACACACTTTCAGCTCTCTTTTCTATTGCCCTTTCCCATTAGAATGTAAGATCTTTGAGGTCTGGAACAATCTTTCTGTTTGTATCCTCAGTGCCAGCACGAGGCCATTCTTCAGGGGAGTCATTTACAGCCCCTCTCCTCCAGGATGCATTGTACCAGAAAAGGTACTTAAATGCTATTACCTGCCTGCCTCAAGGTCATGTTGAAATAAAATTTGGCAGTCGCAGGAAGTATGCTGGAAAGAGTCCCAGGACTGGAGTCATGGGACTTGAGTTTGAATCCTAGTTCTGATCATTTGCTTCCTGGGTGACTTCAAGAAAGGGCCTCAGTTTCTCCCTCTGTCAAATGAGGGCTGGGATTGGCCATCTCTGGGATCCCTCCCTCCTCACCCACCATGCTCAAAAGCTGCAGTAACAGTAGCATTTGCATTGAGCTTCCTGCATTGGGGGGATATTAGAGATAGAGTTTGCCCAGATTATAGCAAAGCTGTTAACTCTCTCAGTCGGTTCCTGTGGACAAAATGAAGGTGGGAGAGATGAATGGTCATTCATGGATTCTCATGGGGTTACCTCCTCACTGATGAGTCAGCCTCAAGGAGAAGTCACTACTGGTTGGGTGGCAGCCTAGCTGAGACCCGCATAGATCTTCCCAATGGTCCCTGCCCTCTCTCAGCCAAAATGATCCAGAATTTGCTTTGCTGTATGAAGGCTACATCTCCCCAGGCATAGTGGCAGCTCCTCAAGGTCAGGGATGGCCTCCTTTTTACCTTTGCATCCTCAGAGCCCAGCCTCCTTCCTGACTCTCAATAGATATTGATTAAATTGAACTGAACTTGGAAGAAGGTTTCCAGTGGGTGCCCCAGAGAATGAGTCTCATATGGTTCTTAAGTGACTTGAAGGCATGGGCCACGTGCACAGACCCAGAATTAGGAAATGGAACCAAGGCTGTGGGTGCCAAGACTAAAGGAGATCTGTGCAGGGTAGATGATAGTGCCAAAGACATTGGGATAAAATTGAACGGGCATTCAGGGGCGGGCACCTTGGATACGCTCTCACCATGTTATCTCATGTCATAGATTGTGAGCAGATGGAACTTGAAGAAACGCAGCTGATTTAAAGGCAAGGAGCAAACTGCCAAGTAAAGTAAGCACAAATGAATTCCTGCCACGGACTAGAGGCTCCTCTTGGGCAACCAGCCCTGAGATCATATTAGGAAGGCATCTAACGCAGTGCCTGACCCTTCAGAAATGCTGAATTCCTTCCCCTTCTTTTTCTTCACTGTCTCCCTCACTACCTGGCACAAGACATTCAATGTAGCTGAGCCTCAAATAAATATTTAATGAATTAGGAAAAATTAATAAATATAAATGCAAAGCATTAAACTTGCATTTAGAAAATCTGTTTCAAAAGTTGGCACAGGTAGGGGTGAGGTAGTTAGGCAGAGGTTTGTCTTAAAGAGATGGGGAGCTTTTAGTGCACCAGAGGCTGAATGAGCATCACTTGACTTGGCAGCCAAGAGGGCCAGTGCACTTGTGGGTCATGTTAAGAGAGGTTAGTATTTAGAATAGGGAGGGGATAGCTGCTTTCACTAGACTCTTGACTGGTCAAACCACAGCTGGAAATTGTGTTTAACTGGAGGCATATCCTAGGAGGACCACTAAGAAATAACAGTGTCCACATGTGGCCAATTAGATTTGTGAAGGGCTTTGAGATCTTTGCATAAGACAGTCACTTGAAGGAACTGGAAGGCAGGGGATGGGGAGCCCCAGATACTTAGCATGGGGAGAATACACTTAAAGTAAACATGTTACCTGTGTTCAAGTAATCAAAAGACTGACCTGCAGAAGAGGGATCCCACTTGCTGGGCTGAACCAGGCGTGATAGATGAGAGGTATCAATTTCAGTTCCACAGGAAAATGGCTTAACAACGGCATGACTTGGAAAACATGAGTGACCCTTTACTGAAAGTCTTCAGACACCAGCTAGATAACCACTTGTTGGAATGTAGATGCTCAAGTCTACCTAGGGCAAGGTGACCATAGCTTTCTCCAAGGTGCTGGAATTTATATTGCACCTGGCACTTAGAAAAACCTGATGTTTGCACCTATTTAGCAAGAATACTTAGCTAAAATTGGGAGTTTCTAGATAGCAAACTTTCTCCTCCTAGTGGCCACACACCCTTCTGCCCTCACCCCTCACTCCCCCTGGCCTGGTGCTATTCTGCTTCTTCCCTCTCCCTGAGGTGGTCTCCCCAGGAACTGCTTCATTGGGTTCTAGGGCACCTTGGCACCAAGTCCTGAGGCCTCTTCCCCCTAATAGCTTTATGTCCCATGACTTGAAATCTCTACATCCCCAAACAAAATTATCCTTTAAAATCGTTTCTAAGCTCCCAGTCAGCTCAAAGTCCTATGATCTACTTTGTAGGTTATTCACAATATCCCCGAGTGTCACCTCTCCTCCCTCAATGTTGCCCCAAGACTCTGAACACTAGAAGAGCTGGAGTCCAGCAGGGAGAGACTAAGGTGCTTACTGAAGGGGAAATTGGGGAGTACCTGGAAATGTGCCTTTCCAACCAAGGTCCCCTTGCATCTGGGCTCTGCTGGCCTCTCTCCTTTTAGGAAAGCCTTCTAAGGGTGGCAGGAGTGGGGGATCAAAGCACCTGCAGCCTTCACTCAGCATTTGTCCATTCCTTTGCCACTGGGGACCTGGAGGCAGCTGGGGAAACATCGTCTCCATCCCCACCCATTGCTGATAGTGGCCTAGTAAACCTTCCAACACTGTCTGTCCACCCCTCATGTCCTTTGAGCCTCACAGAAACCCTCTGAAGGAGGGATGGCACTTAGAGGGAGTATTACCCCCATTTTTGATATGAAGAAACTGAGACTTAAAGTGGATAAAGACTAACCCAGAGTCATCACCGTGGCTAAGTGTCAGAGGTGAGACGGAAACCGAGGTCTGGCCCAATGCCACCTCCAAGACTCTGTCCACTGTACTTTACTGCTTTTCCTATCAGCTGATCAACAAAGAGCCTGCTCTGTGCCAGGTTCTCAGCTAAGCCAAAAAGAAATGAGCCCTACCTACCCTCAAAGACCAGACGCTCTGCTGGGGGAGACAACATACACATGAAAACATGCACAGAGACATGCATATGATATGATAATAAATTAAAAGGTCATTGAGGGGAAAGGAGGCAGTAGGAGCAGGTAGGGAAGCAGTGCCTCAAAGCTTACCCCCATTGCCACATTCTACATGAGCTTTGAAGGAAACTGGGAATTCACAGGAATGTAGGTAAAGAACTACTAGGAGAACTCAGGCATCCCCACAGAGTGAGGAGAGAAATGTCCTGGGGGAAGGATAGCAAGATATCTCAGCCCCAGAGAGCCCAACCTTGACTTCTACCAAGAGACATCTGACTGAACAGCCACAGTCCCTAACCACTGGGCTTCTAGTACCTTGGCACTGAAGATGGGATTTCCACCACTGGATACATTCCACTGGTGTTGGAGCAGGCTAACCAGCCTTTTGCAGAATAAAGGTGTTATTCTAGGAAACCATATGAATCCTTTCAGGCTATGAAAGGAGATTTATTTTAAGCTTCAGGTGGCTCACACAACCAGAAAGGTTCTTGTCATTGCAGAAAGTAGCACATCCTTGGGTTCTATGACATCCACTGCAAGAATGTGGCTACATGAATGGACTTCCTTCCACGATATACCTGTGCTCCCAAACAGTTGGCACTGGGGTGAATTTTGGTTCATTCATACTTGCTTCCCTCCTCAACTGAATTTGTCTTTAAAACAAAGAGCTCCCAGCCAGCCTGGGAAGGAGTAGGGCTCACAAAGCTGCCAAGGAGGTGCTCGTGGGCATCGACAGAGGGGGTTTTCTCATCCTTCATTGGTAGAGTTCTAATATTCATGAAATCACAGGTCTGAGCCAAGGCAAGGTAGGGGGTCTAGGGGGAAAAGGGAAGAAGAATGTTTATTAAGGGCCCCCTATTTGCCAAGAGCTGTGGTAGGGCTAAAATGACAAAAACAAATAGTCCCTGCCTTCAGAAAGCTTACATTTTCTAGGGAAGGGGGAGGAAGACAGCATGTGAACAAAATATGGAGGGGTAGGCAGGAGAAAAGCACCACCAACTTGAGGGACCAGGAGCTCTCCATACTTCTGCTGAGAAGGCGCCTCCTCAGGAGGCTCTGGATATGCTCTCCCTCACTCAGAGAAAGGCTACGTGGACACTTGTCAGAAACGTTGGAAGAGGAATCTTTGTGTACTTGTGAGATGAACGGGATTTCTCCAAGGTCCCTTCTAGTTCTGATGATCAAGTGACTTGGGGTAGGGACATCACTGGATACAGGAGGGATGGGTTTGGGAGGTTGTGGAAAATGCTGAGAGCAGATTTGTATGTGTTAAGGTTAAGGGACCAGCAGGACATCCAGGTGAACATGCCCCCAGCAAGAAGCTGGGCATGCCAGCCAGCCACAGAAGGACATAAGTGACGGTACCCAAGTGAACGTTAGTTTCCACTTGGCAGGTCCTGTGGACCCTGTAATGCTGTCTCGAACTTCCTTGGTTTTAGCCCTGAGAGCCATTTTTTCAGCTCTGAGAGAAATGTTGGAAGTCGCTGGGAATCTCCTGACTGTATTTAGACTCTGTCCTTGTCATCAGGGCTTCAAAGCTTTAGAAGTTTTCTAGTCCAACAGCCCTGGCACCATTTACAGCTGAGGAAACTGAGCCCCGAGATGGCAATGACTTACCTAAGGACACACAGCCAGAGAGGAGCAGAGCTAACTGGGAATCTGGGTTTCCTGCCTCCAAATCCACTGTTCATCCCATTCTACATTATTATTGTCACCTTCTCTTTTGTTTCCCTTCTCTACCTTGGGAACAAAATTATGTCTTAAAAAAAATCTCCCCTCTTGCGTTTTTATTCCTCAGGGAGTATGTGTGGCTGTTAGATCAATTTTAAAAAACAAGAAGGAAAATTCTGAGGCTGTGCTCAAATGCTTTGTAGCCCATCAGGCTGATTCAGTTGTTCTTGGTTTAAACTGGAAGGATCACATGGGGAACATGTTCAGCTCAATGAGAAGCCTAGAGGACCTTTCTTCAGGTTACTGGTACCCACCCTTCTTTTCTCCTGCCATCCCACATGACTAAGCCCTCTGTTGGTGGGAGGGAGCAGGGAAGGGACCGAGGGCTGATACCTGCTCTAATGAATGAAGCCATGATGTCAAGAGATGGCCTTTCCCATTGGCTGTACTTCTGCACAGCTTACTGAACAGATTGGGATGTCATCTGCTATCCCGTGTTCAAGACAGCACAGACTTGCAGGTCAGGCCCCATCCTCCACTAGGACTGGGCTCAGAGCCAGTCTTGGCAAAAGGACAAAGGGAGGTAGGTTTGTCTTTGTCACCCCCCTCCCCCTTCCCCTCTTTGCAGCCACACAAGGTCGTACACAATTCTCTGACTTCACTTCTCAATTTTTAGCACTTGCTTTTATGTGCTCTATTTCCTCTTCTAATCAGACTGATCTGCTACCTTTTCCCCCCACATCTCCTGCCTCCTTACCTTTGCATAGGTTCCAAGCAGATTCTCTCCCCATCTCCACCACTTAGAAGTCCTAGCTTCTTTTGAAGCACCCTTCAGCCGCTACCTCCGCCATGAGGCTGTGACCGAATTTCCCTGTTGGAGTTTGTCTTGTATCCCCTTCCCTAGTGTGCAAGGTGCTTCTTCCCTCCCTTTGCTGTAGAGGCAGGGGATAAGAGGTGTAGAATACTGCATACGTGATGAGATGAGTCTATCAGTAACAGTGATCAAAGCCCACTGGGCGTCAAGCACCGGGCACCGTGCTTCCCTAACACGTTAGTTTGGTTAAAGTGCTTTTTCTTCTCATGCTTTTCTGTTTTTTGTTCCATGGGATGGCTCGAGGACAGAGGACACAAAAGGACGTGCTCTGAAACGGGGGCGGCGTACACATAAAGATACAGACAAAAGTTTAACGCAGAAACATTCCGGGTCCGCTGAGCTGAGCTGGGTCTAAGCTGAAGAATCCGTCATTTCTGGTGGGAGAGCGTTCGAATCTCTAGGGCAGAGATGATTTTAGTTTTGTCTTTTTATTCCTAGGTGGGCACAGGACCTGGTGCTGAGATGGTCCGAGGGAGGCTAGAAAACCTTTAACTCGGAGAAAGTCCCAGCACCTGGGTTCGAAGCTCTCCTCTGGGATTTACTGCCTGTGACCTTACTTTCTCGGGCCTCCGCTTCCTCATTTGTAAAATGAGAGTTCTGGACTAGAATAATCAGGGGTGGGGAACCTGCCTTGAGATCGCAAGCTGCTTCTTTAAAGTTCCTTCAGTCTTGATGCTTTTAAAAAAGCATTTGTTGAATTATTTTAAAGGGCCTACTTTTTACAGAGTCCCATGACTGATTAAGGGGGGCTAGGAGAGGGCCCTTGCCTTCAAGGCACTTACCAATTAGTAAAAGTAAGACTCAGTTACAGATTTCTAGGTTCTGGTACTTCTTTATCCAGTGGCCTCTCACTGTCCATCCCCATTGCCCAGTTCTTAGTGAAGGCATTTAGTGAATGAATGAATGAATGAATGAATGAATGAATGAATGAATGAATGAATGAATGAAGCTGCCTACCTTGTTCCAGCCTTCCCATCCAGCCCTATAATACCCTGCCTATTGTGTTTCCTATTCCCTAAGAGCCTTCTTCTCTCATAAGCTCATCTAAATTCCTATTTTAAATAGGTCCTAAGGGGTGAGTTTACCAAATGAATGTATTTTTGAACAGAAGTCTCCAGATGATAAGACTTTCACTCCTACTTGCTGAGACTTAAGAATATCAAGGTGCCCCCAGACCCTCCACAGTACAGTGCTGCTAACACACACACATACACACACACACACATACACACACACACACACACACACACACACACACACACACACACACACCCCTCTACCTCCTCTCCAAAAAGCTTTGTACCTCTAGCTCTGGGAAGAATAATCAAGTCCATACTTCCTGCCCGGAAAGGACGAGTCTGTCCATTTTCCTGTGACTCCACTCACCTTCCTTGTGATTTCCCAGCCTCATAGCCCTTCTCTTTGCCCCCCCTCCCCAATAGGTAACTTCTCCTTATTGCAGTGGGAGTTTCTTGACAAGCATGTGAATCTCCAAGATCTTAGCATGTAGCCTAGGACATCATAAGTACTTTATAAAGGATGTGAGATTTCCTTTTTATCATTCATTCATTCGAAGGAGGAGAATGAGGAATGACTTTAATATTTGGAACTCTAGCCAGTGATGGGAAGAGCTTTAGCAGGAAGGCCTCTTGCTTCCACATAGGGTTTGCTAACTCAGCAACCCTGGCTGGGTTCTCATGGTCCCAGTGCTAGACCGTCCTACATTTTTTTTTTAAACTGCTATTCTTGCTTTTAGGGAAAAGATCTTGTCAGTCTAGAAAATTGGGAAGAAACCATTAAGAGGAGAGTTTCTAAGGACAAAGTAAAGTCTTACACTCAGGTTCCAAAAGCCAACTTGTCAAGTTTAGTGGCACGGCTAGAAGCGTGTGAAGCTAGTGGGGTGTGGTTGGCCAATGTACACACATTGTCTTCAGTCACATTCTGGATGAGATGGGGTGTCCAGGCTTAGGGAGCACACAGGAGGTGCTGTCATCTGCTGTCTGCATTGGACTAGACCTGCAATGGAATGTTGAGTTACAGGCAGGATGATATCAGGAGAAGCAGAATAAGCTGGAGACCATCCTGAGAAGTGCAATCAGAGTGGTGAAGGGCTTACAGTCCTTACCCCTGTGACAGCCCCTGCCTTCAAGGAGCTGATGACTAATGGGGAGAGAGGGGAGGAACACCAGGGCAGTGGCATCTTGTTCTGTGGAGCTGAAATCAGACTGAGCCGCAGGTACGTGCTGGAGGGAGCTAAGAGGTGAGTGAGCTTCCTTCTGCCCCATATGAAGGAAGGTTTGGGAAGGAGCGTGGTCCTCCAGCATCCAATCAGAGGAGAGAGGAGGCTTAGGGAAGTGAAGTCAGTGAAGACTTGACCGATGTTGAGTGCTCAGCTGTGGAACTGCCCCCAGGCTTAGCTGAGGCACGACCCTCTCCCTCATGGAGCTCCCAGTCTGGTGCAAGGCAATTTCAGATACTGGACATTGCATAGATTTTTGTTTATATTTATGTTTTTGTTTTTCAAGTCTTTGTGTTGACCCTTCCCCAGCTCCCTCACAGAAGTTAACCCCATCCTAGCCAAACTGACCAGCTGCAATTAGGTAGTGCCATAGCTCATAGAGCACAGGACCTGGAGTCAGGAAGACTCAATTTTTTAAAAAATTCAAATATGGCCTCAGACAGCTATGTACCCTGGGCAAGTCACTTTACCTCATTTTGCCTCAGTTTCCTCACCTGTAAAATGGGCTGGAAAAGGAAATGACAAGCCACTCCAGTATCTCTGCCAAGAAAATCCTGAATGGGGTCAGGAAGAGTCAGACATGGCTGAAAAAAGACTGAACACCACCCCCAAAACCAGTCACACAGTGTTCCATCCCCCCCTGAGACCTGGAACCCTCCCCTTCTGAGAATCCGTAGCTTCCTTCCTGACTTAACTGAAGGGACGCAGGTTATCTGAATGCTTGTTTTCCCCCTCAGATCTGCATTTAAGTCATCTGAGTGAGGCTGCTTTCTCCAACAGAATGTAAGCCCCCAGAGGGCAGAAATGGTTTCATTGTTGTTTCTCCCCAGTGCCTCACATACACTTGTAAGAGCTTAAAACCTGAATTTGCCTGTAACTTGTATAAATACTAAGCTACTTGCCCTGGAATCTAAATTAGCAGCCAATGGAAGCTAACAAAATGCATCAGCTCTTGGTGGTCCAGAACTGGTTGGTGGAAAGCTTCAGACCACTAACAATTCACTCTGATGTGCATTTATTAGCCATTTATTATATGTCTGGTATTGTATTAAAACCAGAGTCAACATTTATTAAGCACCTACTGGGTGCCAAGGCTGGGGATAGAGCATAAGAAAAATCCCTCCAGAATCTCACAATGTCATGCGACAGACAATGCACAAGATAAAATAGAAAGTGAGGGGGGCACTCAGTTCTGGGGCATGCTGAAGATCTGTGGCCAGGTGGGAAGTGATGTAAACACCCTGAGTACCCCCCTTAAATGGCAGAGGCTTGGGGAGGAGCTCTGCAAAGTCCTCCTTCCACCCTCCCCAATTAGAGTGAGGAGGAAGGCATTTCAGAGTTGATGTCATGTTGCAGAGTAATGAGTTTGGGGAGACCCAGAAATGTGTTCAGGGATCTTGTGGTGTCCAGACCTGTCTTAGAATAAGCACTTTATAAATATTTGTTGATTGATTGAGGGGTAAGGTACGTGACCTATCCACAGAGAAAGGCTGTACAAGATAGAATGTAAATAGAGCTAGGAAGGTCTGGGCAAGGGGTGAGTAGACAGACTGGTGGAGTGCATAGGATGTCCTTGGATCACAAAGCAGAGGACCCAGGTCCAAATCTCAGCCCTGCTCCCTTCCTAGCAGTATGACCCTAGTGGAGTCATTTACCTTTGTTTAATTGCTTCCAAAATGAATGAGGGAGTCCATGATGGTCTCCCTCTAAGCCCTTCAGTCCCCTGAGCTGGGGGAATCCAAAAAGACTTCCTGGAGCAATTGGCCCCTCGGCTGGACCTGGAAGGACAAGGGGTCTCCTCGGTCTCTTAGACAGCATTAGAACAGAGCAGCCCCGATTCTAAGGCACAAAAGGTCTTTGGAATGCCAGTTCAGTTAGCTTCTTCAGGCTCAGAAACATTCAAGAACAGTTTTTATTAAGGAAAAAAAATCTCGGAGCTAGTGGCTGGACAGGAAGTGGGCATTCTCATTGGCCAGCCTGAGCTGAACAGTAAGCCAGGCAGGAGCAAGGGCTGGGGGGAGGGCATGAAAACCTTCCTCACTAAGTGTTTATGGTGTGCCAAGCATCGTGCTGAGCCTTACCAAGTGTATTTCCTGTCACTTTCAGCCAACCTTAGCCTAAGCACTCTGTGCTTAAGCCCAGCCTCCTGGAGGGTTAGGGAGAAGTGGCAGCCAAGGTCAGCTCAGCACACATGTCTGTCAGGTCCCATGTCAGTGACAAGGTCCATTTTACACAGGACTTTCCCCAGAATCTGATCTGGAAGCAGCAAATGTGGGATTAGTCCTATTTTTCAGATGAGAGAATGGAGACAAAGGGCATGTGACTTGCCTAGGGTCACATAGCTAGCAAGGATAGAATCAAAATTTGAACTCAGGACTCCAAAACTGATGCAATTTTGATAGTGATAAGGTTTGAGTTGACGGTGACAAGTTGGAGACCTGAACCAGTCAGATGGACAGGTTCTAATCAAAGATCAGTGGCTAGCAATTGTCATGCCTGAGACAACACCACACCAGCATACCAACTGTTCCTGGAACAGCCTAGGTGGAGAGAGGAGCTGGGAGGGTCTCTGCTGGGGTGCAGCAGCAAGATGAGGAGCGGGGCTTGGGGGCTTTCTTTTTTAACTCTTCACACTAACGAGGTGCTAAGGTTTCCGAATGCCTGTAAGTTTTTTCTACATCCTATGACAAAGCCCCCATGGCCCCACCCTAGTTATGACTGGTCGTTACTCTTGATAAAGGAAGGCTGAGAGAGGAGTAAGCAGCTGCCATACAGGTACCAAAGGCCCAGCAAGCCTCATCCACTTACAATGAGGAGTTTCTGATTTCTCTTCCTCTCCAGTGCCCAGGACACTTTAGGAGGAGGAACCATTGGGTGGCCATGGTTTCGGAGTCAGCATCCCAGCAGGGTATAGGAGATAGTGAGTAGCCAGCCCCTGACAGGGAGGCAGGTGGGCTGGCCAGTGGCCAGGCTGGGGAGGGGGCTCCCAGGCACAGGGTGTGGCCTGGGGAAAGGCAGCCTCATGCCTCAGAGGGCTTCTTCCCCTACTCTGGTGTCCTCCCAGGCCATCCATCAGGCAGGGTGGCCTTGAGGCCTCACTAACCTGATTTCCCCTGGTTCCATGACAACCTTCCTGCTCCTTGGTAACAAGCTGCTTTGTTCCTACTCCCAGTAAAGTGCATTGTCAAAACCAACAACTTTCCCCTGGTATTAACTACTGAGTGACCACAGCAGCAGCTTGGGACACAGGGAGCATGTCCCTGGGCCTGAGCAGGTAGTGCCTACACTCTGGGGATAGCTGGATTGGAATGCTTTCCTTTCTAAAATGGCAGCTGATGAGAACCAAGTGAAAGGTGACTGCAGTAGTCACCCCCCCCACCCTAAAAGATGGTCTGGGAATACTTCCTAACTGCCCAGGTTACAGAGTAGAGGGGGGCAGGGGCTACCCAAGATCCCGAAGCTACTCCATGCCAGATCTAGGAGGAATCTGTTCTTCTAACTCTGGTTCCCAGACTTTTCCTGCCAAATCCCCCCTCTCCAGGAGACCAGGCTGACAGGGTGGCTGAAGGGTAGGAACCAGTCCACCCCCTCTAGACAGTGTGGCCAGTCTTATTCAGGAGACCACCAGAGGTCAGCATTCCCATCACCTGCCAGAACTTTACCAAGGGAAAGCATGTCTCCTCATTGACAACTCACCACCAAGCAGGTTTCTCACAGGAATCCGCTTGCCAACAGACTTCACTCTGGGAGAAAACTACCCCTCAGTCATTCACACAAGGAGAATCATGGGATCACAGATTACTAGTGAAAGAGAAATCTGCGGTCAGCTGGCCCATCCCCCATTTTAGAGATGACAAGACTGAGGACCAGGAAAACACATCAGTAACTTGCCCGAGGTCATCTGAGTAGCAAGGCTGAGATTTGAACCCAGGTTCCCACACTCCCCGCCATGCCATCCTGGCCCTAGTATCCTCAGGTTGTCCCAGCACTTGTGGTCACTGCAGACAGAATAGATGTCTACTGTCTGTCTTCTTAGCCCGTGTCCTGTGTCTCTGGCAGCTAGTTCCATTCCCCACAGGTGCTCTACTTCAGAGCCTTCAGCGGCTCTCTGCTGTCTCTAGAACAAAGTTCAGCTTCTTGTCACCCTCTGCCAAGAGGGCTCCAGCCTGATTTGTGCATTCTGTGTCCTAGCCACCTTGGTTGACTTGGGACTGTCCCCAACCTTTCCTCCTTCTTTCTGCCCCCAGAGACTCCTTATCCTTCTTCAGAGCCGCTCAGCGCCCTCTCTTCAGCCCACCCCACTCCCGTAGACAAAGAACACTTTGTGTTCACTTTTCTTCATGGGTACTTGTTACATCCCCCAGTAGAATGGAAACTCCTTGAGAGCTAACCCTGTCTCATCTTTGTCACTGTCCCCAGCACCTGGCACAGAACCCGGTATCTAGAAAGTCCTTCATAAATAATTTTAGTTGAATTAGCACCACCGAGATCCCTCTACTTGCTAATATCATGTCCCCCCAAGCACCCAGCCAGTCTCCTTAACACCATCTTCTCTCAGACTCTGTCCACAGGACAAACAATTCTTCAGATTCCTTGCTACCAGGTCAGGTACTCTAACCACTAGACCACACCGCCTCAGTGCTGCTGTACTTAAGCTCTTAGGGGACCAGGGCCACACCATCCTTCATCATCCCTTACTTCCTCTAACACAGACCTGAGGGTCTATTACTACTTGCTCTGATGTTTCCGTGAATCCTCAGGTCAGTGGTGCAGCCACACACTCCATGACTGTAGAACACAAGTCAGCCACCCCATCCCATACAGCGGTTTCTTGCCCAATCTTCCAAAGACAGTCTCTCCCTGGGCAACTAGGTGGTACAGTGAATAGAGCACTGGCCCTGGAGTCAAGAGGGCCTGAGTTCAAATCTGACCTCAGACACTTAACACTTACTAGCCATGTGACCTTGGGCAAATCACTTAACCCTAATTTATGCCCTGCCTTCCCCCCTCCAAAAAAGCAATGACAGTCCCTCCAGCATGATGGAGGCCATGCTGTGATTCGGCAAACATGTCTGAAGTGCCTGTTGTGTTCCTGGTCCACTTAGATGCTGGAGATACCAAAAACAAAAAAAGAACAGTGTGTGCCCTCAGGAAGCTGCAATTCTGCTGGAGGGTTACAGCACAGAGTTCACTGATCACTAGAGGGAATGAGTGTTAAGAACTTGTGGGGAGGGGAGAAGCAGTGTCTCCCTAGCACAGCCGTTCTCAACCTCTGGGTCACGACCCCTTGAGGATTGAACAACCCTTTCACAGGGGTCGCCTAAGACCATTGGAAACATGTATTTCTAATGGTCTTAGGAACCTCCTTTATCCATCTCCAGGCAGGCCCGCCCACATGCAGACACACCCACATACAACTATAAAAGGGTTGAGGCATCAGGAAGGTTGAGAACCACTGCCCTAGCATAATGGATACAGCCTGTACAAAAGCATGCAGGTGGGAAATAGAAGTTCATCCATGGTCAATGAATCACAAGGAGTTCAGTTTGGGGGGAACTTAGAACTTGTGAAGGAGAGTAAAATAAAATGTTTAGAGAAGGAACGGGGGCCTGACTTTGGAGGTCTTTAAATTCCAGGTTGAGGATTTTATTTTTTTATATTTTATTATATTTTATCACAGAAGGCAATAGGGAGCCTTAAAAGGCTTTTGAGCAGGAGATGACCAGGTGAGACTTGTGTCTTAGAAATATTGATTTGGAAGTCCTGGAGGAGGTGGATTGGAGAATGGAAGACTGGGAGCCCTGAGCCCAGTTAGGAGATTGCTGTAATGGTTCAGTCAGAAGGTGACTTTTCTTGCAGCTGTGTAGAACTCAAAATGCTCATGAAACCTCAAGACAGAGACTCCCAGAAACCAGCTGGGGATGTGGGGGGAAGCTGAGGCAAGAGATTAAGGTTCCAGAGACAGATTTGAGTGCAATCTTGTGGTCTGAGCACTGAGGCAAAGACGTCAGGCTCTCATTGGGCTGGCCATCTAGGTTTCTAATGCTCACTATGGGGCCAGCCCAGGACTTCTCTCAGTCACACGTATCCTTGGTGATGTTCTTTCTCCAGTGGTCTTATCAGGGCAGGGGCAGGGTGGTACAGCCCCTTCCCGCCTTCCCCATACATGTCTTGGCTGTTCTTTGGGTCTGTTCTCCAGAGACCAGGGTTTTCGTGATTCTCTGACGTGCATCATCACTGGCAGCCTACTGGTGCCCCAGAGTTGTGGTTTTGTGACAGAGAGCAGTTGGGTACCACTGGAAGCCCTGCCCCAATTCCCCAAAGCAATCCAACCTGTTCCACCCCGCCTTCTCCTCCTCCTCTCTGTCCATCTGCACCACTTATTAATCGCTGGCATTTGCATGTCCCCACATAGTGTTTCTGACTACTCACCATTTTCTCCTTTTCTGATACTTAGGCCTCACCAGTTTGCCCTGAAGTCACATGGATTGTGTTCCTGCCCCTTCTTCTACCCTCTCAGGAGTCCCAGAAACAGCCCGTGCCCAGGTGCTGTCATTCTCCCCCCTGCTGTGGCCCTCTTGGGTTCCTTCCTTTCTCAAAAGCCCATTTTTGCATTCTCTAATTGCTCTTTGAATCAGACCCTCAATGAAGAATGGAGAAGTGACCTTAAATTTCTACCGATTTGTGAATGTTGGTCTCTCCTGTGCTCACCCTTGTGTCCACAATAAGTCCAGTTACCCAATACAGAACTTCACATGGGTATCTCATGAAGCACATGCCCTTGAGGATAGAGCTCACTGTGGGGCTGCCAGTCACTTTGGGCTTCCCTTCTCCATCTTCAACCCAAGAGAAAGCACTTTAATGGAGAACCCACTTATAGATGCCATTGGGCTGCCCCCCCCCAGGACCCCAGCAAACTGACAGGGCCCAAGTCACAATCACAGAACTTCAGATGGCTCAGCCAAGCACCTCCTCCAACCCAGACTCAATAAAGTATCCCCTCAACAATATCCCCAACAAGTGACTTCCAGCCTTGGCTCAAAGACCTCCAGCAACAGGGAGCTCACTACTCTCAGTCTAGCCCATTTGACTTTCAGACAGCTCACCACTAGAACATCTTTCCTGACATCAAATTTAAGTTTGTCTCTTCACAATCCCCACTGGTCTTAACTAAAGCAAGAGACCAAGCAGAACAAGACCAAAACCTCTTCCATTTGGTAGCCCTTCAAATATTTTAATATACTCAACATATCTGAACTCCCCTGGCACCCCTTGGCTTCTCTCTTGGCTTGTTCAGTCATTTTTCGGTCATGTGTGACTGTGACCCCATTTGGAGTTTTCTTGGCAAAGACGCTGGAGAGGTTTTCCATTTCCTTGTTCAGTTCATTTTACAGATGAGGACACGAAGGCAAGCAGTGACTTGACCAGAATCACACGGCTGGTAAGTGTCTGAGGCCAGATTAGAACTTTAGAAGATGAATCTTCCTGATTCCAGACCCAGAAGTCTATCCACTGTGCCACCTAGCTGCCTTGTCTCTTGGCGAAACATCTCTATTTCCTTCCATTGATTTTCATATGGCATAGACGTGAGGGTCTTCCCCGATCCTAGTTGGCACCTTTAGGTGAACCCAGGTCTTCTAGAGTTAAGCCCAGTAATCCTGATGTAGGCTGGCCAGGGCAGAACAAGGCAGATTCACCACTTCATTGAATCAACCATGAACCATTTATTAAGAGGCTTCTATGTGCCAAGCACTCCTGAACCTCCTAACTCAGGCTAGGATCCCCTCTTATTCCTTAGCTGCCATAGCACACTGCTGGCTCAGAGTAAATTTGTGGTCTCTTAAAAAATGCACACAAGTGTTCTCTAAGCACAGCTCCTCTCCCTTCTGTTCTGTGTGAACATCATTTTCCAAACCTGAGCTTAACCCAAGGGAAGTATTATAAGAGTTAGCGCTAGAAAGTACCCTAGAGGTCATCTAGCCAACCCACTTATTCTTCAGATGAGAAGTTTGAGACTCAGAGAGGAAAGATGTTGGTATAACCTCTGTGGGGATTTGAAGGGTCCTAGGAAGCACCTTCTAGATCCCTAGCAATGTGGCCTCATAGTGAGATCTCACAATGTGACAGCCCTTCAGCAGCTGGAATGTTTGCGCCTTGATCCTAAGGCTTACTATAAAAGGATTCGGCTGTAGCAGCTTCCATGCCCCCAAAGAGAAGAGTCAAGTTCATCTGTGTGAATGCGGGGGGATGATGTCTGTTATGATAAACAGCTCAGCCAGAAAGACCCCTGTCCTGCAAGACACCAGAAGCACCTGCCTTTGTTTCAGTTTGACTTCCTCTAGTGTGTCCACTCTAATGAGAATCGGGAAAGTTGCTGCAAGTTTGGGATCCTTTCATTGTCCTCGACATAGCAGAGCCCAGATGCTGTGGTTCCAGACTGGTGGTTCCAGTTGTCTTCAGTGACTTTGAGTCATCTCCAAAATCACTGCTGCCCAGTGGGGCTGATTCCAAGGCATAGTCATTAGGTACAAGGCTGCTGAGGAGCATTTTGGGAGTTGGGGAACAGAACTCAAAGATGGGCACAGGACCAGCAGAGTTCTTTTCTTGCCCAGGACTCTTATTTCCCTAGAGACATGGTTCTCACTTGGAAAGCAACACTCGGGACAGTACAGGGGAGAATAAGAGAAAGTTCCTAAGCTGTCCCAAGCTCTGTCCCAAGGTGGAATGGGCTGCCTCCAGAGGCAGGGGGGCTCCCCCTCCTCCAAGGCCTTCCTTCAAACAGGGGTAGGATAACTACTTGTCAGGGCTATTACAATGAGTATTCCTTTAGTGTGTGGGTAGGACTTGATAACTACGGTCTTCTTTTCCAAGACCAAAATTCTGGGATCCTCACATAGTGTGTTGACACTTTCCTGCTGTGAACCTTTCCAGCCCAGTCTCCAGCTCTTGCCCTCTAGGCAAGTGAGCAGTCCCTCCATATAGCCTCTCCCAGCCACCAGTCAGTCCATCTTACTGCTCCAATGCCACATCTGCCTGCCTGCTTCCCACCTCTTGCTCTGGGCACCATATTCCAGACAATAGAGCCACTGGTTTTAGAAAGGGTGGTCTTTCAGCCCTCTGGCTCTACTGGTGATTTCTTTGAGTTTCAGACCTCTTTCTCTACCCTAGTAACCACTTTCTTTTGTGTGTCCTCTCCCCCATTAGAACATAAGTTCCTTGAGAGTAGGGACCATTTTAGGTTTGTCTTTTTATCTCCAGTCCTCAGCTGAATACTTAGCATTTAGTAAATGTGCTTTGTTTATTCATTCACAGATTAAACAACCTGCTCTGATTGGAACCACCAGGTTCAGCCTTCACAGATGACAGAGTTAAATAAATCTTCAGCCTTTGGCAGGACAGTAATAATCTCTTCAGCCATTCATTGTCAACTAAACCAATTCCTCAGAATTCATAGATAATTATTTCTCTCCTTTTTTGAGATTAGTAAACTTGGCAGATGTGGCAAGGTGAATGAAATGGCCCTTGAGCTTCCCAACAGAGGGAGATGGAAATCAAGCCAAGCTTTGTCTTCTATTTGATGCCCATCCCCCCCTGCTTTCTCTTTTTAATCTCTCTTGGAAGGCATTTTCAAAGACTCGGGACTCTTCTTCATCACTCCAATGCCTTAAGGCCACTTGGAAGGCAAAGACTGCCCCTTGGCAGTTCCAACCACAAGGTGTATTTTGAGGCTGAATCTTCCCTTCCCCAAACCCACCATCATCCTCCCCTCCAGCCCCAACCCAATCTGCCACATTATTCCTCTGTCACATGCTGATAGTCATGCCCAGCTCTCCCTACTCGCATGTTAATGTAATTTTCTTCTCAGTTAAATAGATTAATAGGTAAAGTACCTCTTATTAAGCACCTACTGTGTGCCAGGCACAACCCTAGTTACTGTAAGTACAACACCAAACAATTTAAAAGTTCTTGCCCTCAAGGCTCCTACCTTCCAGTGAGACAAAATTTAAATCGCCAAATAGACCCTAAAAGTAACTAAAGGTGACCAACCTTCTGTTGGTACAGAAGGCACTAGTAGCTGGGAGAGAGTAATGCCTGAGCAAAATTTTGAAGAAAACAAAGGATTCTCTGGGAAAGAAATGGGGAGAGAGGGTGTTCCCAGTGAAGGAGCATCTTGTGAGGAGATGGAGTATCTTAGGGGAGAAATGGCCAGAAGAGTAGTTTTAAGATCTAGGTTCCCACTTCTGACACATAACTTTCTGGAGAAGGAAATGAAAAACCACTCCAGTATTGTTGCCAAGATATGAGGCCATAAAGAGTTGGGTACAACTAAAATGGATCAAAAAACAACAACTCACATCCTGCACTGACACATCCTGGCTGTGTGACCTGGGATAAGTCATTTGACTTCCCAGTGTCCTAGGCTGCTCCCTAAGATCAGTGGAGTAGTTGCTGATGTTCCCTAGCAGAAGGGCTTCGCAACCCTAATAAGATCACAGGTCCAGGATTTTTTCACATGCTGACAGCACCAACCACTCACCTTAGTGTGAGGCTTAAGTGAGAGAATGTCCACAAAGTGCTATAGAAATCTCAGAAAACATCAAGGGTCACACCCACTTGTCACTTGCTATTTTTCCCAAAACAGCAAATCAATGTTCAATAAATCCTATTGGGCTTTAATAGTGATCAAAACTGGACAACCCAACAAGGCCTTTCCTTCTTGAGTTAACCTAGAACAGGCAGAAGAGCTTAAGATAACAAACACTATGGGGGGGGGGAAGGGTTAGAGTAGGTAGGGATGATAATGGCCCCTCTGCTCATTCCTGGGGGGAGGATCAGGCCCTTTCTGTGGAATTCAGACCCCACCCAAGACTGGATATTTGAGACCTATCCCAAGTATGGACTGAACTGGACAAAAGGTCAAGGTTGGGATTTTTATGCATTTGTTCCAAACTTCTATTTGATTTGATTCAGTAGGACCCAAGGGCAATCACTTGGCCTCCCCCAAACCACAAGAGTGTGACTTCTAAGTGGCTTATGATTTTGCTGACCAAATCCCTATTCCCTGACATCTTGATGGATTAGTATCTTCCCATCTTACTCAATCTCTTCTCGTCATACTTGGAAGATTTCTCATTTTCTCAAAAGTCATCCCTAGCTCTGGATTTGTTTTGGGTTGGGAGGGTAACTGTTCCTGTGGCCTTTGTACCCCTCTCTTCTCATTCCCCCCACTTTCTCAAGGAACCTCTTTAGAAACAGAAGCTGGAAGCCTCCTCTTCTACTTTATTAATAGCCGTAATTATAGTCGCTAACATTTATGCAACATTTGCTATGGCCAAGCACTCTGCTAAGTACTTGACAAATATTATCTCATTGGATTCTCACAGGGAGGGAGGTACATATTGTCCCCATTTTTCAAATAAAGGGCTTAAGGCAGGCAGGGCTTAGGTGACTTGCCCAGAGTCGCACAGTTAGCATCTGAAGCTGGATTTGAACTCTGGTCTTGCTGACTCCAGGCCCAGGCTCTCTTCCCTGAGCCACAGAGCCCCAAATTGTCTAAGATGAGCTGGAAGAGGAGCTTATAGCACAAAGCCTTGCTCTGTACTATTTTTTGGAAACCATCCTGTGGGTTGTGTCAGGGCTCATACCTCAGCATCTACCTGCCCCCGGTGGCTTTTCCACTCTGAAATCAACTGAAAAGCTCTGCCAAAAGACCCCACTACAATGGGAGCAGTAGGTAGACAGAGGAAAGAAAGAGCCAGTCTGCCCTGTCAAGGATCACAAAGGAGCCATAGTGTGGCGTCTTACCTCAGTGAAGCAATGGCAACAGTTTCATCAAGGGCTAAGAATAAGGAGAGATGTATGGAGGCCCCACCTGTGTGACCCTGGGCTGTGATTGGTGAGCATTTTGGCTTCTTTTGTCTGTCCCAAGGTCATCATGCCACTTCCCAGGAGTCCTCTGAGCCCTCCCACTTCTCTCCCCATTATCTTTCCAACCCTATCTTTGATTCAGCAGGGATTTGTCAGTCAAGGGTTCTATGATGCCAATTATCTCTGACTTCAGCCAGCCAGCTGAGCACTCATCCCCTGGCTACCACTCCTACATGTGTATGCTCCTCCCTTGCTCTTTGGAGACATGGATGGTGTTTGCTGCCAGCACAATGGAACGCACACAATGAACAAAACTTAAGAAATTCATTTACATCCATTCAATCATTGGCATAGACAACTGGGTGAGAAAATCCCCTCTACTAATGTAGGTCTTCATCTTCTCTTCAACAAAGGCTGAGAGACTTGTGGGGGCCTCTGGGAGTCTTGAACTCACCCAGGCAAACCCAGTCCCCATGGATTAGAAGAAGTCCTTGGACTCTGGGGCTTCTCAGCTTCAAGTCTAGATTTCTAAAGACAGATACTTTCCCCCATAGATTAGGCCAATCATAAACTCTTGCAGGGTCATTGGCTAGATGACCTTGGCCAGCTTTCATGCACAGGCTAACAAGCTCCTTCTCTCTCCTTTGCCCCAGTCTGCATTTATACCCCATCCCTAACCTACTGGACAGCTGTTTCCACCTTGTGTGGGTCCGCATTCACTTTCAGTGGAAACTTGCAAAATGATGGCCGCTTCAGTCTCCACATAGGTACATTGCCCGTTTCCAGGCTGCCCCTCATGCAGGTAGATGCTTTCATCACTTGGATAATGTTCTCTCATTGCAAAACAGAAAACAAAACAAAACAAAACTTGAAAATTGTAGCACTATCCAGTGTAAAGGAAGAATGTAATTAAACCAGACCAGGCTTCCTAGATTTGGTCAGAACCTGGGACCATGACATCCTTAGAGAATTGTGTTAGCCATTCCTTACACACATACACACACACACACACACTTCGTGGCAAAAAGCCAAATTTATCCTCATCACCATGGTTCTAATTGAATCCAAATACCCATATTACTGCCGAAATTTCAGACCAATTGGCTCCTTTTGTCTTTAGACCTTTAATGAGAGCTGAACAGAAAGAGAAATTACTGTTTTGGGGTTCCCTTCCCCACCACCTGTGTTTACCTTTTACAGAAGTCTCTGTGCCTCAATTGCCCTATTCAAGATTAATCATCTAATTATTCCTCCCAATGTTGGGTATGGCTCTCTGGGTTCCAGCTCCTCTCTGCCTCCAGGTGCCTCTTCCTCAGCGTGGCCAACATTTCTGTGCTCATAAGACTGTTTGGTTGATTGAATGAATAAATACATCTCTGATTCCCAGATCTACATGCACCTCACATGGCTGCTTCTCCTGAGAGATGCTCACCGTGGTCTTTCTCCAACTAACCCACAATTCCTCCACCTGCTTCCCTAGAAACCTTTCTCTGGGGCTGTAGTGAATGCTGGTGTCTCTGTGGCCCCCACTTATTCCTCAGAGTCAAAGACTCAGATATGTAGAACTTAAAGGAACCTTTCAAGTCACAAAGCCAACACTGTCATTTTGTAGATGAGGAAACTGAGGTTAAGACTTGCCCTCAAGTCATTTGGGCTGGGGAGCCCAGTGGGGCTTCCCAGAGAATCACTGAATGTCAGAGTTGAAAGAGAGCTCAGAGATCATCTGGTCCCACCCACATCTGAACCTGCAAACCAGAGATTCTGGGGATTTAGTTACTGGACAAGGTACTAGAGACCTCAGAGCCTCAAAAGGACCAAGGCTGAAGGATGGCTTAGGATACCAACAGAAGACAGTAGAATATATTGGAAAGTGACATGGCAATGATCTTGGAGTGTAGAAACCTGAGTTCAAGTTCAAGGCCACCAGTTAAGGTCATAACCAACTGGTAGCTCCATCTTTACACAAAATTTGTGCTGACCTGAGTGAGCCATGGGTCATTTGCACAGCCTGAGATCTGTATACCTGTGCAGGACTGCCACATTCAGTTCCAGGAATCAGACTATCAAAGTTTTATCCCTCATCCAGTAGGGCTGTAATAGGTTCTCCTGATTTATCCTTCCTCATCTGCTATAACCAATTCCAGAAGTCATGAGTCATCTTCCTCCTTTGCCATTACTGTTGGGTGGCCCATTTGAGAAGGCTGTCAATGATCTTGAGTCTTGAATTGGGTTCATCCCAGCTGACTGCTTGAGGACCTCGACTTCTATGGCACGCACCCCCCCCCCGCCGAGATTCCCCCTCAGGAACCCACAGCTCCTCTTTTGTAAGGAGCAGCCATTCTTCAGGGAGTGAAGTTCATTTCTAAGATAAGCTCAGATTCTTGGAAAGGAAAAGATAGAGGAAAATGAGCATTTCTGCCTTAGCTGGAACAGGTGAACAAATGCTCCCACAAGTCTCTGTTGCATCCTGTCACTCTCTAGCTCACTCTGCCTCTCTACTCTGACATCTAAACTCTTCATCATATCTTGCCACTAATGGCTTCTTCCCTGGAGGCCACCCAAGTGAACAGCCCATGTCTGCTGTCTTCTCAGGGTTCCCAGGGTCTGCTCCAGCTAGAGGAATCTGCTTTGTCCAACTTTCTCCCTAATGCCTCTGGCCTATGAATTGGCCCTACCCTCACAGGATACCCTGATGTCTATCTCTCTTCTGAGGCCCTCCATTTCTATTACTTTGATTCGTGCAAGAATGAGATGATGACAGTAATCAGTGTTTGAAGGGGCATCTGCTAGTCACTGGGTTAAGCACTGAGGATAGAGAAAAAGGAAAAAACCCAAACCCCCAGTCCTTCACCATCTCAAGGAGTTCACTAGCCAATCAATGGCCCTAATATATATGATCCTATAAGCCTTCACCCCCAAAAATACTTCCCATGTATTTTTTATATTTGTACTTACTGACCTGAACATGTTGAGTGCACTAGGAGACTATAAGCCTCAGGAGCATGAGCATTCTTTGTCTCTGTGACTCCATTACCTAGTACAGTACCTGGTATATCAAAAGTTCGTACTAAGTACCTGTTGTTTGCTTAACTAAGCTCACTGCATAGGAAGGAGCATGATGGTAAAGCCAAGGGCAGAAGGTGAATGAAGATTCCACTGTAAATCCATGGCCCCCTGTTCAGAAGTGAGATCAGGGACTCAGCAGTTAAGATCTCCCTGAGCCTCACTGGTCTCATCCACAAAATGGAAAAGATACAGCAATTCAACAAGCAGTTTTAAGTGCCTACTTTATGCTAGGAACTGTCCAATGTACTTGGGATCCAGACCGCAAACAATGGCTCTAGCCTTCAGCGATCATTTTGTGAATTGTTTGAAGCAGTTCTTGGAGGCTGTTGTTCCATTTTTCACAATATCCTTTCCCCACCAAGACTGTAAGCCCTCTACTTTCCTTGAACACTCCCATTGCGCCTCACACTAGACCCTCCCGGCAAACAGCAGGGGATGCAGAAATACGTCCATGATGGCATAGGGAGCTCCCAAGCCAGCTGATGGGCCCTGGTCCTAAAGGAACGACCTTGGGCAGTCCTGCACAGGTATACTACAATGATGCCAGGCAGGTGCTGTTCCCATCAGCATCAGAGTGAGCCTTTTATATCAGCCCTGACTGTGGCTGGCACCATAATAACATTTTGGATGCTTGCCCCTCCATCTCCATGAGTACCAACCCAGAACACTGACTGAGCAGGCAGGAAGCCTAGTTTCAAATCCTGGCTCTACCAGTCTTACTGTGTGACCTTGGGATAGTCACTTCCCTTCTGAACCTCAGATGTCTCATTCAGTTCAGTTAAATGAGCATTTATTAAGCACATACTATTTGCTTGGAAATGTACTGGATGCAGAACATACCAGTCATAATAAAATAGTCCCTGCTTTCAAGGACCCAAAATTCTTTTTCTACTGGGAGAGAATAACACACAAATATATAAGTAAGTACCAAGTAATTTCAAGAGGAAGAGAAGGGTGGTTGCTGGTGACCTCTGGAAAGATCTCCTAGAAGAGGCAACAGAAAACTTGGGATCCTCCCAGGTGGAGTTAAGGAGGGTGTACATTCTGAAGATAGGCAGACACTTGGGGGAAAGCCTGGAGGTACAGAGAAAAGATACCAGTAAGAGGGAGGGAAGGGAAGAGCTGCATCAGAATAGAAAGGCAGGATACTGCCAGATTGCAGAGAACATTAAATGTCAGCTTTGAGAGGCTGTATTTTGTCTTTGAGGCAGTGGGGAGCCATTGAATGTTGTTTATTGGTAGAAGTGGGGGTAGTAACATGGTCAGAGCTGTGTTTTTGGAATACTAATTAGGCAGCTGTGAGAAGGATGAGTTGGAAAAAAGAGTTGGGGGAGACCAATTAGGAGGCTGGTGCAATATCGCAGACAAGAAGGGGTAACTGGTCCCAGGTAGAGGCTGTGTGTGGAGAGAGGGAGTGGATGGGAGGCAGATGTAGTCAATCTAGTCAAGGATGAATCAGCAAGACTTAATAGGTGATTAGAGGCAACGGTTGTGGATGACTTCCCGCTCGTTAACCAGGAAGGATGGTGCTACTACTGTCAACAGACACAGCCTTGTGCTAGAGGCATGGGAACTGCAGGAAATCGAAGTTCCGTTTTGGACATGCAATTTAGGTTCCTAAAGGACATCCAGGTGGAGATGTCCAGCAGGCTGTTAGCAACGCAGGACTGGGGCTCAGAAGGGAGATAAGCTCTGCATGTAGAGATCTGGGAGGTATCTGCATAGACATAATCGTTAGACCCTTGAAAGCTAACAAGATCATTGAGAAAGAAGAGGAAAGCAGAGAGAAAAGGGCTCACTCAGGACAGGACTTTGGAGAAAGAGACCAAAAAGGACTGATCACACAGCCAGGAGACAGAAGGGTTACCAAAATCCAGGAAAGAAAAGGTGTCCAGGAGAATAGCAGGTGCTCCAGAGAAGTCACAGAGGAAGAACAGGAAGATGTCCACAGGCTGTTGGATTTAGGAGTCCAGAGAAAGGTGACATTGGAGCTAGCGGTTAAATGGAGCAAATCTTGTATTGTCTTCTGCCTCACTGTGGAGGTTGGGAGAAATCACTTTGTCAATTTGAAGCACTCAGGAGTTGGGTGTCACCAGCCTGAGAGATTTCTGCAACAGCCACAGTGTTGGCCACCAGCCCATTCCAAGCTGCCATGCTGCTAGCCAGTCATACTAACTGCTGCCATCTGCCAGGAAGCCAGGCCAGGGCACAAATGCATCGCTAAAGATTCTCCTAAGCAGCCTCCCCCACTCTTATTCTGTCCCTCTCCCTCCCCCTTCCCCGTCCTCCTTCTCTTCCTCTTTTCCTCTCACACATTTCACTTCAAAAATATCCTATGCACACCCTAGAGATACAAATCACATAGGCACACCCTCACATACATGTACTCTTACAATCACTTTATTCTATCTCTCTCATATACGTATATGCCACTTAAACACACACACACACACACACACACACACACACACACACACCCTTATACAGGAAGACCCTTATTTACATATACCACACCCGTCTCCAGTGTTCTTTTTTGAGCAAAAGTTGGAGTGGAGGAGGAGGATGGCAATATTCAGAGTTATTATATTACTCAGACTCTTCCAGCATCAGAATCAGAAATGGATGGCTATCTGCAGCACCACATGAAAGAAGGGGCAAAGAAGGATGAAATAAGCCCAAAAGCCACTTGGAACAAGGTCATAACCTTGTCAGCTCAGTCATACACATACCCTTGACCCTCACTAGAAATAGGGGGGGATGGAGGAGCAGAATGGTCCATCTTTTGCGTCCTTCTCTTGTAAGCACTGAACTGCAAATCTGGAAAATTCTGAAAAGCCATAACATTTTCTGGGTTGGGGGAGGGAGAAGTGGAGAAGACTTCTGAACTGAGGCTTTAAATAGTCTTTCTTCATAGACAGCTCACACGATTCTGTGGACACCATTGCAGACCTTAACCTAGTTCCAGATAATTTGGAAATAAAATTTCCATTTCCTTGCCCAAATAAAGAAGGTCTCTTTCCTCAGCTGACATGTAAGTGTTTTAATTCTCAGGCCGCTAAAGTTGAAGGAGAGGGTGCAGAAGGTTACTCTTCTCTCAGCCTCAGGTCCTTATCTGCAAAATGGGAACAATGGTCCTTCTGTTCCCTGCCTTGCTGGGTTGTGATAAGGAAAGCGTCCTCCAAAACTTCAGATCCTTTGGTAATGACCAGTGTTTGTGTTTCTGAGAACCAGTGAGAGAAGAGGGGAAAAGAGACCCTGGCCTGGATGACTATCCCCATTTAATGAATGGAAAGACTGAGGCTCAGGGAGTTGAAGTGACTCGAGGGTGGTCATTTAGACTCAGGCCAGATTTGGAGTTCAGCATTTCCTGATCACAGGCTCTGCCCACTACGCCACACTGCCTTTCTCAGAGTACAATGTGATGATGTAGAACCATTGATTCAAAACTAGAAGGAACCTCAGAGATCATCTATTTTAACTCCCCCATTTTTCAGACGTACCAACTGACTTGGTGGGGCAATGGACAGAGCTACAAGCCTGAAGTCAGAAAGACCTGGGTTCTAATCCAGCCTTTGTCATTTTCTAACTGTGTGTCCCTGGGTAAGTCACTTAACCTCCATCTGCCTCACTTTCCTTGCCCAAAAAAGGGAAATAATAATAATAAAAGTACTTACCTCCCAGGATTATTTTAGGATCAAGTGAGAAAACATTTGGAAGGCACTTTGCAAACTTGCAATATCCTGTAAATGCCGCACTTATTGTTCCTTCCACTATTGCTGCTACTCCCTGATTTTTCCCAAAGTCAAGCAAATGGCCCAGCTCCCCCTGGCTCCGGGGTTTTGTGCCTCCCACAACACCCCAATTGGCCCCCGAGTTCCCAAAGTTCTGTGAAAAGCAGCCCAGCGAGGAGGGGGGATGGCGTCTGAGCATTTGGCAGTCCCTCCTTGATGTGCACCCTGCTCTAAAAGACAGGGCAGAAGAAAAGTCTGAAGACCTTCCCTCCCAAGCCTTGGCAGAAATAAGCCTACAGCCACGCCTCCCAGCACTGGCATTGGGCTGTGCTCGCTGCCCTTTAAATCCTCAGGCCTTAGCCCGACAAACAGAACCCACCTGCGGTCTCTCCATGCCGTCCCGCTGCTCCCTTCAGACTGAAAGACGTGGCCAGGGCCAGCTCTTGAGGTTTAGACGTCAATGTGGCTGAAAGGGCATGGCAGCTTCCAGCCAACTCAGCTTGGGGCTGGTGGCCCTCACAGAGCATGGATGGAGGGCCATATGGCCCAGGATGGTCCTGTCATCTCCCTAAGGCTGCATTTGGCCCTTGTCTGCAGGCTCAGTAATCCAGTCTGGCATTGCCCCAGAGTCTGACCGGAGGGTCAAACCTGAAAGTGCCTGGTTGTCCACCCTCACCCCTAGTCCTCCCCTGCTCACCATTTCTCAGGTTACAGATCAGAGAAGAGCCTCTCTGACTCCTGAAGGTTCTTATATTCCCCCAAGGATGTCTGAAATCATTTGTTTGGTTTGACACCCCATTTGGTGCATTTGGGGCTCATGTGCCCCCTGAGAACGAAAGAAAAGGGTGTGAAAATGATCTTTGGGAATTCCCCTGAGTATTAATATTAATGATGAAAGCCGAGCCTTATGGTCCATGAAAGGGTTGGCAGAAATAATCTGATCTCATCCTCATGATGAGACTGGGACGTAAATAATGAAACTGAGGTTTGGTGAGCTGGGGAGGGCAGCTGAGGGTGAATCCTGGCCCTGGAGGCAGGAACAGCTGAGGGTGAATGTCAGCTCAGATACTGTGTGTGCCCGTCTGTAATGCCCTTGACACCTCTGAGCCTCAGTTTCCTTCTCTGTGCTGATCTGAGTGGTGTCCGAGGTCCCTTCCACCTCTGGATCTCCACGCACACACAAGACTAAGGAGCGGAGGCAGAATTCAGCCGCAGGCTCCTCTTGACCCCACGTCCTGCTTCAATCATTACCCAGACTGCTTCTCGGTTACCGTTGGTAGTGGTTTCAAGAAGCCTCGCTTTCCAGGTCTGGTCCACCCTCCTCCTTAAGCAGTCTGCTGACTCTCTCCCCCTCCCCCACGACTTGTTAACCTCTAATGGCTTCCAGTTACCCCCAGGATCTAATAGAAAATCCCCTCTTTATGCCAGCCCCCTCCCATCTTCCCATTCTTGTTACAGTTTGCCTTTCCACCCCCGCATCCTCTGGGATTCAGTGAGAGCCTCCTTGCTGTGGCTTAGACAAGTAACTCTATTTCCCAACTCCAGGAACTTGCTCTGGCTACTCTTCCCTCCCCACCTCCACCCCCTGGCTTCCCAGGCTTCCTTCGAGTCCCAGCAGAAATCCCCCTTTCCCCAGGAAGCCTGTCCCAATCCCTGGTGATTCTGATCCCTTCTCCACTTAGTTCATTTGTACAGTCATCAGCTTGCTGTACCCCCATCAGCATTAGACCTCCCGAAGGCAGGGCCTGGCTTTTGTCTCGATGGTCCTAGCAGTTTAACTCACGCCACCCTTTTTTTCTACCCCACACAGCTTTGTGCTGAGTTTGAGATCAGGCAGTGAAGAAACATTTAGTAAGAACTGGCCGGACACTGTTTTAGGCATGGGGGACATGGAGATGAAGAATAAAATGATCCCTGTTCTGAGGCCAGGGAACTTTTTCTCAAGATCATTCAGGGAAGGCTCCGTCTACAGACATGTGCAGACTGAATGTAAAGAGAGTGAATGCAAAGTAGCTCAGCCCCGAGTCCTAGAAAGGTTCATCTGATTGGAAATTGGCTGGAAGCCAAGCTGGAGGTCCGGATGGGAGAGAACTGGAGACAGAGTGCTGGCGGGGTCCGGCTTCTTCCATAGGGGAGTTCAGAGAGACCAGGAGAATTCTGAGCTGGGCCAGCCATGTCTTGGTGGCAGGTACAGTCCTCTTCCTCATTTCTCTCTTTCCTGAGGGTCCTTCTGTCTCAGTTACCAAGCAGATCTGCCAGGGGTCTAATCAAGCCTGTCAGAGCTAGGGCTTCAATGAAGCCAATAAAACAACTTGGGGACCAGCTCGTTGGAGGCCACTCCCTTCCCAGGTAAAGGAGGTAACTCCAACTGGCCGAGTCTGGCATCAGTAAATCAGACCGTCAAAAATGAGGCATCTCCACCTCCCAAAGATCATTATTTGCCGTTAGAATTAATTTTAAAGTTGTTTCAGGCAAAAGCATTCAATAAATTATTTGTCTTGAATTCAGACATGCCCTGGCCAAATTGAGCTATAAATCTCTCTCTGGCTTCATTTGGAACGCCAGTGAGGACACTCACATTCATTCGAGGAAAATTTCACGCCTGCTGTCTGCAAGGGAAGCTGATTAACTGAGGGTTCTGGAGCTGCTAGGCCTGGCACCCTTCATTCCCTCCCTGAATTTTCCAGTTATTTCTGTAGGTCAAGGTCAATCTGTCTTTGTTCCATTTTTCTTCCCATTGGAATTAGGATGCAGCTGATCAATTGCCTGCTCTGTTCCATTCTGCCCCCCATCATCTTTGCCCACACAATCCCTTCCTCTCCCTCACCTCCAATACCCCCTCCCCAAACCTCTGTACTTCTCTCTGTGAATCTGCTTCCAAGACCTATTTAAGGCCTGCTTTGGCCAACGAATCTTCCCTGGTGGCTGAAATCCATAAGGCTTTCTTCTGCCTCAACCCCCCAAAATGGAAATCCTATAAAATTACATTCTTGAACATTTGGTATCTCTTGTAAATGGCCTTAGTATCAGAAAAGCAATGCTCAGAGTGACCAGAGAGCTCTGGGCTTGGCGTCAGAAGAGATCTGGGCCCAATTCCCACTTTGCACATTTATTACCTCTGTGAACCCAGACACAGTTTTTTCAGCTCTCTGAGACTCAGTTTCCTCATCTTTGAAGTGGGGATAATGTCCATAGTTCCAAATGCACAGGAGTATTGTGGGGTTGCAATGTCTGTAAAATGCTTCACAAACCTGAATGTACCATCAAAGTGTCATAATCTCTCTTCGTTGCCATCATCCGGCACTCAGTGTTAGACTTTGCACTTTATAAATACTTATTGAGTGATGTTTTTTTATTAGAGCACCATGTACATTTAGACTTAGGAAGGATCTCGGAGATATCCTTGCCCAGCCTCCTGCCCCACGTTGGCTCCCTGTCTGTGACATCCCTGACAGATGGTCCAAGGTAGCAACCCCCTAGCTTGTCACATCCAGAGCCCCACCTTCAGTTCCGTAGACCACCTCTTGTTTGGAACATTGTTTAACTGAGAGAATCCAGAGAATGGATACTGAGGATGGCGAAGGGCCCAGCTGAAGGAACTGAGGAGGTTGGAGAAAAGAAGACATAGGGGAAAACGTGTCTGTGTTCAACTATTTCAAGAGCTGCCATGTGAAAGAGAAGTTAGGCTTTTTCTGCTGAGCCAAGAAGGCAGGACCAGGAGCAATGAGAGGAACTACAGGGGGCTTATTTAGGTCCCACATTAGGAAAAACAGCAATGGCAATGAGCTATCCAGAGTGGAGCAGACTGCCTGGGAAGATAGCTCGGGAATGATTTCCCTCCTCTTTTCCACTTCATAGTACCCTTGCTTCATTCGGGGGGCACCTCCCACAGGAAACCCATCCTGATCCCTCTGATGGCAGCTCCCTCCTCAACTTGTCCTGCTTGTGTGTACATTGGCCAATGCCACATCCAGTAGAGTGGAAACTCCTTGAGGGGAGAACTATTTCATTCTTGCCTTTGTATCTCTGGTGTCTGGTTCATTCCAGACCATAATAAGTACATACTTGTTAGATTGGTTTGGTTGGTCCCATGCAAGCTCCCTGTTTCTGTATCACACCAGCAGGGTTGCTCCTCGAGAGCAGGGGCTGTTCCATTATTGTCAGTGTCTCCCCCAGGGCTGGCAGAGTATCTGACACAAAGGAGTTTGGTTAGCAGTTGCTGAGGGACTGAGTCTTGACTCTTACCCAACACCAAGAGTGAGCATTTGTAAAGTTGTTTCAGGTTTACAAAATGCTTTCCCCCTTTGATCTCCCTTGATCTTTACAACAATCCTAGGAGAGAGTTTCTAGGATTACCCTCATTTTCCAAGTCACAGAGCTAGGCGATGACTGAGGCCAGATTCAAACTCGGGTCTTCCTGACTCAAGTCCCGAGTTTCTCCACTGTTGTCCCAGCCACCACATTTCATCTCCCCAGAGTTAAGTGGCACTGCCCGGGACTGGCTCCTCGGGAGCTTCCAGCTGATTTATTGCCAAAGCTGCCTCCGAGTTTCACCATCTGAGAGCATTAAAAATGTCCTGTGTTAATTGTCCCTCTTGCTCCCTATTCACTTTGAGTGGTTGTCCTAATGGCTTCCCATTCATCATTAACATTTGGTCATTAAGTATGATGGCCTGTAGGTACGGGACACCCCATCTAATGTGGGCTGCAAAAGGGCTGCTCCCCTCCTCCCCCCCTTTACTCTCTCTTTACAATTCTCATCCACTGCGTCTCACAGACCCAATAGAAAGCAGATCCGGCAGCTTCCCCTTAAATGAGATTCAGCCTTTGAAACATTCTCCATTTCCCAACAACAAAGTTTGCTTTTCCAAAGCTCTGCTTGAAGTGATGCATAGTCTTGGTGGGGACAGATCCAAGCCAAGCTACCAAGCATTCATTAAGCCCCTACTGTGTACCTGGTGCTGAGAATAAAAATGCCAAAAAAAAAAAAGAAACTTCCTCTCTTCCAGGAGCTCCCATTCAAAGGGCCAGGCCCTAGGGAGCAGCTCTTTCCCAAAGCATTTGCCTTGCACCATCAGATTCAGCACCTCATCAATCTCTCCAGCTTTTTCCACAATGCCTGCTTTCTCCAGATGTGTTTCTGTGTAATAATTTCCATCCCCCCCTTTTCCTCTACCACCAAGGAGATGGTGGTTTGTTTTCTCAAAACAGTAAGGATTTTTCTACTACTGGAATTGCTCGATCTTGTAAAAACTCAAATGTTGCCTTCAAATTCAACATGGATAACCTGTGTCAAACTGCTTCCTTCTTAGTGGGGGAAGGGAATTTGAAAAAAGCAAAAAGAAGGTTAAACTTGTTTTTACATGTAATTGGGAAAATAGAATATTAAATTTTTAAAAATTCAACATGACTGTAAAGGCAGGCACTTAGGCAAAGACTTCCTTTGGCCCTTGAAGCCCTGAAATGGTCCAGACTCTTTTTTTTTTTACTGTGGTAGACTTTCCTCCAGTAGAAATTG
>CM053601.1:192068794-192076294 GCA_028646575.1 Pseudocheirus occidentalis | reverse complement strand
TGATTGATGCTATGGCATCATGGTCCCCTAGGGTGCGCTAACAGGTAGGATGGTGCTAGGAGTCTGGAGGGCAGAGCAAGTTCAGATGATAGGTCAGTGGTCCTTCATTCCAATGGAAGATTTGTAGTCTGGGCACTGGTGATGCTATTTCTGGAAGTCAGAGAAACCAGGACTAATAGGGAAGATAACATAATCAGGTGCACATGAAATACGTCCAGGGCAAATGGAAGGTACCCTCAGATGGGAGAGCTCTAGTGTCTGGGGAAATGAGGAGATTTCTTGGCATTGAATCTTGAAGGAAGGAGTCAGGAATTCTAAGAGGGAAAAGGGAGACTGGAGAGCTGTGGAGAGAGAGCATTCCAGTTACGGGCATCAGCCAGACCAAAAACTTGGTGGCAGGAAGCAGTGTTGTGTGTGAAGAATAGCAGTTGGGATACTGTGGCTGACTGCCAACATGTCAAAAGGAGCAAAGGTAAGAAGGCTGGAGGGGTCGGAAGAGACAGAGCTATAGAGGGCTTGCAAATGCAGCTGGGGCTGAGTGTATAGGAAGCATAGGAATAGCTCCCAGTTCTGTGGGACTTGGGGTATGCAAGGCATTTTCCTCCTGTTATAACAATGTATGAGGTAAGTAATTAAAATAGCGTTCCCATTATTCTGGGGAAGAAAACTGGGACCCAAAGGGTTAAGTGGCTTGTGCAGAACACAGCTACTAAGTGTTTGAACCCATCTCCAAACTGACTCCAAATCCAGAGCTCTTTCCATTCGAGCACATAACCTACTTATACACAGAGTGCTGAAAGGGTTGTGGTGGGAAGGGGTGGGGGAGAAGAGGAGAAGACAGCAAGGAAGAAAGAAAGAAAAACATTGTTGGAGTCACTGGGGAAGGAGGAATAAGCCAAGCCTCGAAGGATGGTAGGATTTTGAGGGGTGAGGCAGCAGCAGGAATCAGCAGATCAAAGGCAGCGTGATCTAGGAATGGAGTTTTAAATAGAAGGCAGTCGATTCAGGAGCATGGGGCTACTTTTTCTAGCTCTGACACACTTTAAACAAACCCCCAGAGCTGCTTTTTGTGCCCTGTTTTCCCATTGTCCAAAACAAAATTAATAACGTGGCTGCCTTCCTTTCCCTGTGTCCTTTTACCAAAATCAGCTTGTCTTTAGAAGCTGAAGCAGGCAGCAGCTGCCTGGGCATCTTTCAGGTTCTGTATGGGAAGCTGGCCCAAGAGAGAAGCAAAGGGCTCAGAAATGAAATTCTTACCTCAGTGATTCTGATGAGGGAGAAAAGGAGGGTGCTGCCTGAGGAGACTGGTGTGGATGCATAGGGAGCTCATTAATCACATTCCGTGTTTGCTTCATTTTTATCTCCATTTTTAGGAAGCACGTACAGAGGATGGAAATGGGGCAGGTAGCTCAGAATGAATACAAAAGCCTCTCCTGGCCTGATGAGAATTGTGTCAGGAGAGCTGGAGCCCAGAATAAACTGGGGCTGGAGATAAATGCTAAGGACAAGGTGAACGCTTATTTTTGTTGTTCTTACAGGAAGGCTGGTGACCTAGCACCTCAGTGGGATCCCATCCCTCCTTCCCTCCCCCACTGGCCAAATGGAAGGTGTAAATGGTAGAAGCAGAGTAACTAGTGTGTGAAATTTGCAAACGAGTTTATGTCCCCTATGTGGGGGAGGGGGGGAACAGTAAAAGAAATGATGGGAAGGGAGAGGCGCAGGAAGGTAAAAAGAGATAGGAGGGCACAAAAGTGAACTTTTCAAGTGGGCTAAAAGCCTTTCCTGACCAGACCTGATCTAGAAAGGCCAGCAATACTAATAATTTTTATTTCTATAAGGCTTTAAATCTTACCAGACACCTTTACTCTTAATAATACTTCAAGTCAGATGGAGAAGCATTATCTCCATTTTACAGACGAGCAAACTGAGGACAGGAGAGGTTGCATAACTTACAGGATTTCAAGCTAGAAGTGATCTTTTGTGGTTGGCCACATTTGGGTCGTGTCTGACTTTCTATGACCCCATTTGGGGTTTTCTTAGCAAAGACACTGGAGGGGTTGGCCATTTCCTCCTTCAGCTCATTTTATAAATGAGGAAACTGAGGCAAACAGGGTGAAGTGACTTGTTCAGGGTCACCCAGCTGGTAGGTGTCTGAGGCCAGATTTGAACTCATGAAGATGAATCTTCCTGATTCCAAGCCCAGTGCTCTATCCACTGCACCACCTTAGAGACTCTCTAATCTACTCCCCATGCTCAATACCCTTTTTACTAGCGAGTAAACAAAGTCCCCAGAAGGTCAAAGAGCTGACACAAGGTGACCCAGCTAACATAGATTATTAGCAGAGCCCCAAAAGCCAGCGCCCCTTCCATTAGAGGAGCCTGGTCAGAGAGTTGGAAAGGGCCTCAAGGACCAGAGAGTCCATTTTACTGATGAAGAGACAGAGGAAGAAGCATCATGACCCTGTGGTGTCAGAGCCTGTGTTCTCTGATTCTGGAGCCAGTGGTCTTTCCATGGGGCTCTCCTGAGGCCCTGCATTACTGGCCTCCTGATGGTTACTATTCATTCCCAAACTCTAAGGTTTAGTTGAGATTTCATATTTATGAATATGTTTACAAACAAATCTCTGTGAGTATATATAGATATAAGATATATGTGTATATTCTACAAATAGATCCCTGTGTTAGCTAAGTACAGGGGGCAGAAAGAGGAGGAAGCTGTTTTTGCCAGCCAGAAAGCTGCTTCATCCCCAAAGTCCCCAGCGACATACGGGGCAGGGGGGGTGCGGTATTAGTTAGGTGTTGGTCGTCTTTGTTGAAAAAGAGGCTAGCCTTAAGCTTACATCTGTTTTCAGGCTCTGGGGGGTGGGCCATGTGGCCCCATGTTCTAGATATTCAGGCTGGATGGGATGGTCAGCCAGAGAGACCATGACTCCCCTCCCTCCGCTGTCACCCCCAACCCCGATGCCACTTCTTTGCTACCAAGGGTGGCCCTTGTTCTGAAAGGCTGTTGCAGCAGGCAGTGTTGCCCTGCTCTGCTTTCTAGCCCTTCCAGATGCCAGTCTGACTTTATTATTACCAGTCCTACCTTCATCCATAAATTAATCACTCTATGGAGGCAGCTTCTGTGTAATTTCCCCCCATTGAGTTTAAAGATAAAAATCAATGAATCTTTTGTCTCCCATGGAAGGGTCTTGCAGCCTGGCTAATTTAGGAGCAAGCTCAGGGCTTCAGAGGCTGCTATGTCCCCTCTCAGCCATCCCCAAATGACATAGCCCACACCTGGTTGGGCAGCCATGCAGAACCCCCTGGCCACTCCACTTTGTAAGGAGGATTCTGTTTTTGTGACCTTTGATGCAGTCAGCCTCTCCTCAGCTTCCCAGTTTGCTCCTTATTGGCCTCTGGACTAAGCAGACCTGGCAGGAGCCCTCCTCCCCCTAGCAGGTTGTCAGGTGTTTGAAGAAAGCCATCATTCCCATGCCTGACCACGCCCGCCCCATGCCAAGCTTCAGTCCAGCTCCTTGAACCGACCCTCATCTGACCTCTCCCCATCCTGGCTGGCCTCCTCTGGAAGCCCACCAGCTCACCAACAGGCTTCTAAAAGACAGAAGCCAGAGCTGATGGCAGATCCCAGAGGCAGCTGGGAATGAGGGCAGAAGAATGCAGAAGTTGTTGGAGCCCAAGAGCTGGCCGCAGCCCGGCTCTTCCTGCTGCCCATCCAGGTCATGGCAGCCCAGAGGACTAGAGCTGGAAGGCACCTTGGGCTCCCAGTGTTTCTATATCAGCCCAAGGATGTGCAATGAGCCAGTGACAAGAAGAGAACAGGAATTGTGCTTGCCTCCTGACCCTATTGAACCTTTGACAGATGAAGAACTCGGAGTCGGAGGGGCAAGGGATCTGCCTAAGGTCACACAGCTGGGGAGTGGTAATCAGGAGAGGAATGAAGTTCTCTAGCACCTAGCGCAGGGCATCTAGGAGGCACCACAGTGGATAGAGCCCTGGACATGAGTCAGGAAGTCCTGAGTTCAAATCCATCCTCAGACACTTCCTACCTCTGATTACCCTGGGCAAGTCATTTGACTCTCTTTGCCTCAGTTTCCTCATCTGCAAAATGAGCTGGAGCAGGAAATGGCAAAGTATTCCAGAATCTCTGCTAAGAAAACCCCAAATGGGTGGTGAAGATTCAGACGTGACTGAAATGAACAGTGTCCTCACCACCACACTAAACAAAGGCTCCTTGAGGATGGCTAAGGAAGGCCAGGCAAGAACTCATGTTTGCACTGCTGTCCTTGGACCTGACTTCCAGGTGGTAAAGATGAAGCAGAATCCTGGCTAGTGGTGCTGTGAGACAGGGAAATGGATGGGGGTGGGAAAGGGGGGCCTCCAGTATCCCTGGGCAGAATCTGCAGCTGCAGGCTCCTCACCATCTGAAAATCAGAATATTCCTCCCTTCTCTGCCTGCCTCACAGGTGAAAGTGGAAAGTGGATGAAAAGGTAGGAAAATGTGCCTTAAAGGGGGGGGGGGTACATCTCATACATGCAAGGCTTTCAGAAATGCCACCTAGCAAGCCAAGCATTTATCATGCAGAGACCCAAGTGCCCAGCATCAGGAGGAAACAGAGCTTTGGGGAAGCGTCTGCCCTCACAGAGCTCCCAGGCTAGGAGGCGGGCAGGACCAATGTACCGAGCACATGCTCATTACATGATTCGGATGTTAACAAAACCTATGAGCATCATGTGAGGGCCAAGAGGAAAGGCATGTTAGCTGAGCCAGTCAATGGCTGCTGAAGCAAAACCCCCAGAGCATGCCCCCAAGAGTGATTGTCAGTGAGCAGGGCAGCAGAGGGTGAAGAAGACTCCAGCAGACCCTAGCTGTGTGACCTGGGCAGGTAGCCAAACCTCCTAGCACCTCCGTTGCCTGATTTGTAAAATGAATGACCTTGCTGTGTGGTTTGAATGAGCCAGTGTATATGAAGTGCTAGAGTGTATATGAAGTGTTTCACCTCTGCAGTCTTCCCATCTCCCTCCTATACCCCTCCCCACTGCTGGCCACTTCACAGCCTATCTTTCCTCTGGCCCTCCCCTGGTCCCTAATTTCTGAGCCTTCCCCCTGCTTGCCAGCATCATTTCCTGCCTAAGCCCAGTGGAGCAGCTGGAAAGAGAAAGTCTATTAGAAACCTTCTACCAACTGAGACATGAAGAAAGGAAGGTGGGGTCCCCAAGCAGGGGAGCTCAACCCTTCCCTCTTGCCCAGGGGCTTTCTTGTATCCAGGGATTTTTTTTCTGTTGACCCTCAAGAAAAATGGTATTTGGGATTATTGAGCCAGAATACCTAGATTGAAGTCATAGCTTTGATACTGACTGGCTGTGTGACCTTGAGCAGGTCACATGTACAACCTGGGCCAACCACTGAACCACTGTGACCTTCAGTATCTGTATCTCTAAACAGCAAGAATCATTCTTACCCTAGGAACCTCAAAGGGTAGATGTAAACCCTAAATCAGTCTGGGGCTGGAGAAGCTCTCCTTCCTGGCCCTGAGCTCTGAAGTCAATCCTAGGTACATTTTAGCATTTTTTCAAAGGCAGACAGATTGAGTGGGTGCAGAGGGACATTTGGCCTAGGAGCAAACTACTTCCCTTATTGCTTTGATTTGAGGGTTTTTTCTCCTTGTGGTCAGTAAATATTCAATGTGAAATTGAGAGTTGGGTCTGTTTCCTTGTGGCCTCCCATTTCTGGAGCTCTGTAACATTTCCCTCAAGTTCTCAGGATCCATTGATCTTTCTGGTGGCTTTTTTTGTGCACTTTGGGTGATACTTCAGAGATGCCTGAGATTTCAGGCATTTGGCAGCCTATTGTGGGGAAGAGGGACCAGCCTTATTCTCCTAGGCCCTAGAAAACACAACCAGCCACAATGGGTAGAAGTAAGAAAAAAGACAAGTTCAGTCAAGAAAAACTTCTTAACAATGAGAATTTCCCCACAGTGAATGGGCTGCCTCTGACTAGAATGGGTTGGTACATCTCTGGAGTACTTCAGGTGAGGATGAGATGGCCTTTACTTGCTGGAAATGTTGAGTGGAAAGCAGACAGGTTGGACCTGGTGCCTCTGAAGTCCTTCCAGCTCTGAGATGCTGGGATTTCATGTGACAAATTCCATGTAAGTTATCACCCTCCTAGAGTGGCACATGCCAGGCAGGGAGGTTGAGGCTAACTCTAGAGGATATTTTCCCATGTATGTGTGATCAGCTCCCAGAGAAGAATGGCCCTGTGGGAAGGAGAGCTGCTTCTGAATCTGCTCCCTTGGTGAGCTCCCAGGCTGAAGAGACATGCCTGGCTCCTTCTTATTGATGTAGCACTTCCCAAAAAGGCAGCCCAAGCTCCAGGAGGGGAGTGTCCCTTGACTCAGTGGCTTTTTTGAGTGGCTTCCTGACAGCTGGTCCCACCCAGTGAAGCCTCTTGATGTTTCCCATCCCCAGAATAACAGATGATGCTAATACCTTCACTGTTAACTCCTTTCACAGAAGGTCGGTGTCACCTCCTCCTGTCTATTCATAATGAACACAGTGAGCAGATTATGGTAACAGACAGGTTTCATGACAGGATCCCAAAGTTCTGGCCAAGTCAGCCCTGGAGAACTCAGATAAGGCCCCAGGGATGGCAGATTCCCCCTCAAAAGGTAAGAAACTGAGGCTCAAAGCACTGAGAACATCTTGGAGAGGAATCCTAGCCAAAGGAAAGTGTCAGTTAGCACATCGTTCCGTTGCATTCCATTCCATTCCATTACATTACATTACAGTACATTACAGTACATTACATTACGTATCGCATCGCTTCTTTCTGAAATTTTATGTGTCCCTGTAAACAACAGGTGCCTGGGAAGACACAGGTATCTGCAGGTAGAGCTTCAGGGGCCAATGCGTCTGTTAGGCGGGTCCTCTAGGAAGTCCTGACTCAGAATGGCCATGAGAATGGCCTTTGTATCATGCTTTGTGTTCACTGATCTTCAGAGAGACAGCACCAGGTAGAGAGCTGGCCTTGGAGCTAAGAGATCTAAGGCTTATTAGCCTGGTGCCGGAAACAGAGTAAGTGTTTGATAGATGCCTTTTACCTGACTGACTGCCCTGAGTTCAAATCCTGCCTTTGATGCAGAGTGGCTGCATGCCCCTAGGTCAGCCACTCAGTTTCTCAGCGCTCTTGGCCAATGGAGCCAACCTCAAATACAAACCTATTCCTATGAGCCAACTGTTGACTTAGAAAACTACAAATTAATAATATTGTCTATGTTGTACTATAATTTTATATAACATTGTAATATATTATTTATATGTTATATTTTTATTTATTTTATTCAAAATTTCCCCTTGACATTTTCACCTGATCTGGCCACTCTTGCAACAAGAGCCTTAACTTAATTTGGATCATAAAGCTACATTAGGTTTTAAGTCTTCCTGTTTTCATTTATATTTGTGAAGACCATTAAATTTTCAATTAAAACATACCCCCCC
>CM053601.1:191982883-192068294 GCA_028646575.1 Pseudocheirus occidentalis | reverse complement strand
TCTGAAGAGGGATTGGAACTCAGTGCTTCTGGGCTCAAACTGCGGTGTCCTAGCTCCCCTGCCAGACTCCCATGTCCCGGGGCTCCATCAGCTAGCCAGTACACACACACACACACACACACACACACACACACACACACACACACACACACACACACACACACACACGGGCTGCAGGGGGGGGGGAGGGGGGGAGGCTGTCCTGATCCTTTCCAGTCTCAGAATTCTGCAGGGAGTTTTTGTAAAGCAGAGAGCCCCAGCTGCTCTTGTGTCTTTCGTCAGCCTTGAGGCCACCTTGAGCCGGGTGCAGATTTCCACTTTCAGCAAAAGAAGCTCAAGACGGGTTCCTGGGCCGTGAGAACTGGGAGAGGCTCTTTCAGCCCCAAGCCAGAGCTTCACGCCCTGCCCCGCCCCGCAGATCTTTCTCCCTATTGTCTCCCAGGCTGCCAGCCATGGAATCCAGCCTCCCAGCGGCTTCAGCAGCCCACACACTGACGCAGCTCAAGTGTTATTTTCAACCGAGTCTGATGGCTTAGCACAGTCCAACAGGCGTGAACAGGAAAAAAATAATAATAATAAAGTGCAACAAAATCACTGGAACGCTGGCATTTGGAGCTGGCCCAAATCGTGGAAGAAGGGGGAGGGGCTCAAACCTGGGGCCAACTGAGGGGTCCCCACCCAGAGCTCAGGGTCTCTAGCAGAGAGAGGGGGATTCGTATTGGGCCACTGATCTTTAGTGAGCAGAACGGTGTGGCCATCTTGGAGAGGCTGCCCTTTGCCATCCCCCTCTCATGGACTTCACTCCCTCCATGGCTCCAGGTTGAAAGCTTGTTTTTATGAATGCCCAGCTCTCCTCCTGTCCCACGGTCCAAGTGCTCTCCATGAAGCCCTGAAGTCGGCTTCAAAGGGTTTCCAGCAACTTCTCTGTCACTTTATATATGATCATCTGGCCTCTGCATTCTAGAGAATGGGTGGGATCCGCCTAGGAACACTGAACCCAGAAAGCAAGATTGCTTAGAGGAAACCATTGTTATTGGCTCCTGCTGCTGGACAGAGACCTTGCTTTTCTACTGAAGGAGCACATGGCCCCACTGAGTGCTTGACTAGTCTCTCTGATAAAATCAGGACTGTGTTCTTGTATCCAATCTGTGTACCTATACTGAGTACCATCAGATCCTCCCCTCCCTTGCAAGAGATAAGTGGAGAGGGGCAGCCCTCCCTGAGACTGCCATCTCCTGATGAGAGGAGGCATGGACATCAAACCTCCAATTTAGAGCATTAGTGTCTGAGGCGAGAATCAATGAGCTGTTGGAAGGCGGTGCTTGATTAATTCCCTGATGAAGGGCATTTGTAATGAAAGCTTTTAGTCACTTTGAGGAGAGATGATTCCCATGACTGATCCCCTCTTCTGCCAGTCCTCCCTGGCATGGAAGAGAGCCTGGGATCTGCAAGGCTCTATCAGGTTTGGCTGGAATAGAAAGGCTTCTCGTGGCCAATGGTGCCTTCATACCCCAGAGACTAACCCAGATCTCTTCTGAGAATTGGTGCCTGGCTTGATACCCAAGGGATGAACTTTTCCCCCCATGATGACCCTCTGAGGCCTTGATTTAAGTCATAGGGATCTGTGGCTTGCATCAAAGAAAGCGGTATCAGCCAGCAGTCTCTTGGGCAGGTATATTCAACCAGATCAGGTTTTGAATCAGGATCCCCATGAGCTTTTCTAGACCTGAGATTTCTGGTTACTGGAGACATGATGAACTTCACCAGTAAACACCTGGGAATTCATGGTAACATCAGCAACCACTCACTACCCCCAAAGTGACTCGAGGCTCTCTAGAGTTTAAGGAGCCAAAGTAGAACCTTAGGCAAAAAGGCCAACTCTGGCATGAATACCCAACTATCCCATGGGCAGTTCATGCTCATTTAAGCACCCGCACAATAATGGAGTGTAACAGGATGCAAGGCTGCCATAGCAGGTTGGGATCAGACCACAGAGGACCTTGAATGCCAGGTTAAGGAGGCGGGACATGTAGAAGGTGGGGAATCTTTGCTCATTTGAGGCGTTGGCTTTGGGTGTATTGCTCTGAGCTCCTGTCTTGAGCCACCCCTATAAAATGATGCTGTAGCCTAGTATCTGCCCATGGTAGGCACCTGATAGGCACTTATTATCTGAACTTGTATTGTTGGCACTGAGACCTGGCCAGTAATGACATGACCCTCTGGTTTTCAGACTCAGAGAGCCAGATCGTGTCTGGTTTTTGAGTTTGGGGGTGGGGGGTGGGGAGGAGGGTTTGCTTTTTTTAGTTTTTCTGTCCCCAGATCCTATTACAATTCCTTGAATATAATAAAGGCTTCTCATCCCTGATTATTAAAATTATCATTGACAACAACGAATACCTGATTGTCTACAGCTCTTTGCTATTTGCATAGAAGTTTCCAGGTTTCCTTTCCTGGGTGGCCTCCTTCTCCTCTCCCTAAGTCACTAAAGTAATAGAGACAGAGCCTCCACCCAAGGGCTCACTTGTAGGAGGGAGGTTATGCTTCTCTGTGGCCCTTTCTCTCCCCAAAGATGCCCTGTCTCTATTTCTGACCCTCTCCTCACCAGGCTCTCTCAGAGAGAGAGAGATGCTTCTCTTGGCTGAGGCTGGACCACCACTGAAGCCTGATAAAGGGCCCTTCTGGCCAGTAATGATGGGACCGATGGGGCCAATGGGACCGGCTGGGCTGGCAGCTGCCACCTGGATCTCTGCTCTGTCTTCTCTGCTCGGGCCATGACCTTGGTGGCTCCACAGCTTGTGCCACAGTCTGTCCCAGCTTCACAGGTGAAAAACAGGAAGCCAGATGGTAGCAGCAGGCCTAAGGAGCAAGCAGGCTTGTGAGCCCTGGTAGAACCAAGTTCTGTGATCCTCTCCAGCCGTGGGCTAGGTCCCCCAGACCCCAGGCTGAGGGAAGGGAATGGGGAGGGGGGAGGCCCATTAATGAACATCGTAACCCTCCTCCCCAAGCCCCCCAACACACACACACACACACACACACACACACACACACACACACACACACACACACCCCAGCCCTTGTCGAACAGGCCCAGATTCTGGACATGGGCCAGGCAACCAATGGCCAGATAAACTTGGGATTTATTTTTTACAAGCATTAATTATCTTTCCCTACCACTGCCAACACAACTGTATAATTTTTTAGATGGAAAATAAAACTCTCATCCCAAATATGCCTAGTTCAGCAGAACAGGTTTTATGTTCTTCTGCATCTTGAGTCCAGCCCATCTGAGCAGGTGACATGCTCTGGGCTCACCTCCACTATTGTCCTATATCTAAGTCTTTCAAAGGTCTTTATTTGTCATTGTATAAATTGTTCTGGTTCTCTTCATTTCTCTCCAGAGGTCTTCCCACCTCCCCTGAAACTGGCCATTCCATCATATGCTTGGGGCACACCGACATCTCATTGCATGCCTATGCCTCATTCCCTGTGAGATGGGCATCCCTTAAATTTCTAGTTTGGGGCTAGAAAGAAATGCTGTAGATATTTTTATACATGGAGGTCCTTTTCATCTTCCTTGGACCTCTTTGGGGCATACACCTAGGAGCTGCATTGCTGAGTCAAAGGGTAGGCACCGTTGTGGGGCAGAGTTCCAGACTGCTTTCCAGAATGGCTGGGACCATTCACAGTTCCACTAACTGCATATAAGCATACCTGATGCCTCACAGGCCCATCAACATTTATCATTTTTGGTGATCTGATGGCGTTGAGGTAGAACCTCATATTTGCTTTAAGTTGAATTTCCCTATTAGTAATTTGGAGCATTTTTTCTTATGGTTGTTTACAGTTTGAAATTCTTCCTTTGAAAACTGCCTGCCAGGGGGCAGCTAGGTGGCACAGTGAATAGAACACCAGCCCTGGAGTCAGGAGGACCCAAATTCAAATCCAGCCTCAGACACTTAACACTTACTAGCTGTGTGACCCTGGGCAAGTCACTTAAGCCCAATTGCCCTGCCCTCCCCCCCTCCAAAAAGGGGAAGGGAAGGGAAGGGAAGGGAAGGGAAGGGAAGGGAAGGGAAAGGGAAAGGGAAAGGGAAAGGAAGGGAAAGGGAAAGGGAAAGGAAGGGAAGGGAAGGGAAGGGAAGGGAAGGGAAGGGAACTGCCTGTTTGTATCCCTAGACTACTTATCTGTTGGGAGTGGCTCTTAGTCTTATAAATTTGAATTGGTTCTTTATATATGAGACCTTTATCAAAGAAACTTGTGACAAAGATATTTTTCCCGGTTACTCATTTCTCTACTAATTTTTACTATATTAGATTTGTTAGTGCAAAAACTTTTATGATTTATATATTCAAAGCTGTCCATTTTTGTCTTGGCTGATCTTCTCTATTACATGTGGAGAGGCACACTCTTCCCCTCTCAGTAAATCTGATTTGCTCATGAAGTCACCTTTTATGTCTAAATCCTGTAACTATTTGGAGATTCTCTTGTGACGTGTTAGCCCCTTCTAATGTCTGCTGTGATGCTTCCCAGATTTTCCAGCAGTTTTTGTCAAATAGCAAGGTTTTCTCCCAGTGATTGAAGTCTTTGGGTCCACCTCTCTGTGTTTTAACCCTTTCCAAATCTTTTTGAGAAGTGCTTTGCTGAATAGTGTGAAATCTGATCCTGAGAGACACCTTTCCATCCCACTATTTTTATGATTATCCTTAAGATTCTTAGTCTTACATTCCTTCATATGAATTTCATCATTTCTTTCCAGTGCTAGAAAATGAACCTTTGGTCATTTGATTGGCACAGCACTGAATAAGTAAATTAATTCAGGCAACCTCATTTTGTTTATTATGTTAGCTCAGCCTACCTATAAACAATTGATATTTCTCCAGTTATCTAGGTTTCCCTTCATTTCAGCAAGGAATGCTTTATACTTGGATTCATGTAGGTCTTGAGTACATCCTAATAGCTATGCTTCCAAGTAGTTTGTGCCTTGTATAGTTATTTTAATAGAATTTCTCTTCCTTGCTTTTCTTGTGGGATTTTATTGATAATGTATAGTAACAGTAATAATTCTTATGAACTTACCACTTTATGTCTTTGAACTGTACTACATTTGCTGTTTCAATACATTTTTGTTTATGCTTTTAGCCTTTTATAAACATATAATTGTATCATCTGCAAAAAAGTAATATTCTTGTTTTCTCTGTGACTGCTTATTCCCTCAATTTTTCCTTCTTGTTTTATTACTACAGCTAGCCTGTCTGGGACTATGAAACATAGTAGGGGAGATAATGGACATACTTGCTTTACTTCAATCTTATTAGAAAAGACCTCTAACTTTTCTCTATTACATATGTTTGCTCTTAGATTTAGGATAAATATGATTTATGCTTATCCCTATACTTTGTAACATTTTTAGCATAATTGGGTGTTTGATCTTATCAGATGCTTTTATAATATGTAGATTTTTTTATTATTTACATTTGCTATTATATTTATATGTTGTTTATATTATTAGTATGGATGTATATTGTATATGTGTATGTATATAAGTATGTATATATGTAAGAACTGTGTGTGTTCTGTGTGTGTAATTCTTTTACGTTGACTTGCTATAAATCCAGATTGGTCATAGGATATAATCTTTCTAATATGCTGCTATAGTCTATTTGCCAATAATTTTTTTTAAATGTTTGTGTTGATTTTCATTGGGGAGAGTGGTCCATTGTTTTCTTTCTCTACTTTGTCTCTCCCTGGTTTAAGGACAGTAAAATCCTGTAATCAAATGTAAATTTGCCACTTTGTAACTTCCTCCAATTGTTCCTAGATTATCTATCTAATACATATCTAAATCCCCTTCCTTGTGAAGGCCCTCCAAATATTTGATGACAATGATCACATTCCATCTTAAGTATCTTTCCTCTTAAGTTAAACATGCCCCATTCTACTGATTCTCCTCTGTCATGGACTCTAAACCCTTCACCATTTGGATTGACCTCTAGACACTCTCCAGATTATCAATATCCTTTTTAAACCATAGTGCCCAAAACTAAAGGAAAGGGACAATAATGAGCATTTGTTAAGCACCCACTATGTAACAGGTATGTGCTAAATGCTTTGGAACTGTCTCATTTGGTTTAATGTCCTTAAACCAGGGAGAGACAAAGTAGAGGAAAAAAACAATAGACCACTCTCCCCAACCCTGAGAAGTTGGTGCTATTTCTCCCCATTTTACATTCAAGAAAACAGTGGCAAACAGAGGTTATGGCACTTTCCCAGGGTCACAAAGCTAGTAAGTGTCAAAGTCAGATTTAAATTCAAGTCTTTTTGATTCCAAGCCCAGAATGCTTATCTACTGTGCCGCCTAGGCAAACTGAACACAATATTTCAAATAAATCCATACAAGGGCAGAACACAATAGCACTGTCTCCTCCCTATTCCTGTAAGCTATGACCTTCTTAATGCATTCCAAGACTGAATTAATATTTTGACTGTCATAGTACATTGATGATTCATTTGATCTTGAAGTCCACTGAGACTTCCAAATCTTTTTCTAAACAACTACCATCTATTGATGCCTCCATACACATGAAGTTGATTTTTTGTGCCCTAGTGCAATATTTTACATTTATCTCTATTGATTAAAATCAGTCCACTGCTCCATCATATCAACATTAATTTGGATCTTGATCCTGTCATTTTTTGTGTTAGGACTCTCCTAGCTTTTTATTTAGTACAATCCCTGGCATATAGTAAGCACTTTATAAATGCTTGTTGACTGACTGACTGACTGACTGACTGACTCGTGTACAGATTTGATGGGCAACATATATATACCTTTATAAAAATCATTGGTAAAAATATTAAACACACAGGGCCAAGACCAAATACCTCCAGTCACATGAACACTATACTCTTTTTTTCTTTTAAAATTTACTTGTTTGTTTGTTTTTAGTTTTCAACATTCACTTTCATAAAATTTTGAGTTCTAAAATTTTCCCCCTCTTCAAGACAACATGCAATCTGATAGGCTATACCTATACAATCATATTAAACAATTTCCAGATTAGTCATGTTGTAAAATAAGAATCAGAACAAAAGGGAAAGCCATAAGAAAGAAAGAAAAACAAAAGAGAAAATAGTCTGCTTCCATCTGCATTCAGACTCCATAGTTCTTTCTCTGGATGTGGACGCATTTTCCATCACAAGCCTGGGATTGTCTTAGGTCATTGTGTTACTAAGAAGAACTAAGTCTGTCAAAGCTGATCATCGTTACAATGTTGCTGTTACTGGATACAATGTTCTCCTGGTTCTGCTCACTTCACCCAGCATCAGTTCATGTAAGTCATTCACAGCTGATCATTGTTACAATGTTGCTGTTACTGGATACAATGTTCTCCTGGTTCTGCTCACTTCACCCAGCATCAGTTCATGTAAGTCATTCACAGCTGATCATCGTTACAATGTTGCTGTTACTGGATACAATGTTCTCCTGGTTCTGCTCACTTCACTCTGCATCAGCTGATGTAAGTCTTTCTAGGTTTTTCTGAAATCTTCCTTGCATCATTTCTTATGGAACAATAGTATTCTATTATGTTCATATACCACAATTTGTTCAACCATTCCCCGACGGATGGGCATCCCCTCAATTTCCAGTTCTTTGTCACCACAAAAAGAGCTGCTATAAATATTTTTGTACATGTAGATCCTTTTCCCTTTTTATGACGTCTTTGGGATACAGACCTAGAAGTGGTATTGCTGGATCAAAGTGTATGCACAGTTTTCTAACCCTTGGGGCATAGTTGCAAATTGCTGTCCAGAATGGTTGGATGGTGAATGTTACACTCTTGACAATGAAGTTTTAGTTCAGTTGTCCAAATCCATTGGATTCTAGGCCAGGTCTCTCCACTGTCTTCACAAGAATAGTCTGAAACACATTTTATCAAAACCTTTGTCTAAATCCAGGTCTGCTGCATTCCTTTATCTCCCAATTCACTAGTACTGTCATAAAATGAAATAGGGTTAGTCTGGCTTTACTTGTTCTTGATGAGGCTATAACGGCTCTTCATAGTCACTATTTCTCTTCCTATATGATTAACAACCACTTCTTTAATCAACCACTCTAGAATTTTCCCAGGAAAAAAAGTCAAGGTCTCTGGGTTATTGTTTTCACATTCTGTTCTCTTCCCTTTTTTCTGAAATTCAAATGTTTGTTTGTCTTCAGTCCTATGGAATCTTTCCCATTCCCTGCAATCTTTCAGATATTACTCATGATAGCTCAGGAATCACATGTGCCAGACCTTTCTGCATCCAAGAGCACAGTTCATGTGGGCCAGGCGCCTTTGTCTCACCAAGGGCTGCAAGGGGCTCTCCTATTGTTTGACCACCAACCTCGGGTAACATCAACTGTTATTATCACCGCTATTGCTGTGGTGGGCTGAGAGTCACCCCCATATGGTCCTTGTTTTCAAAGCCCTTCAAGACTCTGAACTGCACTTGAAGTTACAACTGTGAGGAACAAAAGTCAGTCTTTGCAGAAGGTGGGGTGGGGCTAGCACTAGATATAGAGTCAGGTAAAATTGGAGTTCTACCCCTGACACTAGCTCAATGACCCTGGATAAGTCATTTTACTTTTCTGAGTCTCAGTTTACTTGCCTGTAAAATGGGGGTGAGAATACTTGTGTTCTTACTCTCCCAAAGTTGCTGAAAGGGAAGTGCTTTATAAGCCTCAAAAACCCCTGGAAATGGAGAGATGTTGGTGATTGGAGGAGTGTTCAAGACCAAGGTCAAGTCCAGGTGCACAAGTACTATGGGAGGTGGAGGGGAATAAAGAAGAATATAGAGTTTCTCTTCAAATTGAGATGACAATGTATATGGTACCAGGGGAAACCATGTGGCACAGTGACTCCTCCATTAGGTCTCATGTGACTCAAAGTCAGTCACTTCCCTCTGTGGGTCTCATCTATAAAATGAGGGGAGAGATAGACTCTGAGTTCTAGATTGCTCCATTATTCAAGAGGCATTCTGGGTCCAGTCCTGGGGGGGGCATGCAGGGCCCCTAATAGTGTGTGTGTGTGTGTATATGTGTGTGTGTGCGCACGCGTGTGCCCATGCCCTCACCTCTTCTCCCAGTATTTCCATTCAGGCTCACAGGAACACCAAGTATAGGTTGGTGAGGAAGAGTAATCTCAGAGAAACAATCTAAGAAGAAGAAGCTGTAGCAGAGAGAGGGTCCCCTGCCTTCCCAGTGTGACAGGGAGAGGTTATGTGGTCAGGGGAGACCTCTACACCTATCTCTGTAGGACATTGACATTCTCACCCTGCTCCTCCCCAGAATCCTATGAGGCACAAATTGCACGTAAGATTATCTTCATTACACAGATGACGAAAGTGAAGCCTCCAGAGGGGAAGATTTCAAAGGGACCAGGAAAGGATGGGTAGGAGCCCCTAGACACAAATTAGCCAAAGGAAAGTAAAAGAGAGAGCTAAGAGCTGGGTGTGGTTACACAGGAAACTCACTTAATTTTAAAAAGAGAATATGTTTGTGGGAGCTCTAAGCCAGGAAACAGAAAGCATAGTGGGTGTGGTCCCACAAGATGGTTTCAGGAATGTGAATGCTCCGAATGAGCTGAGGCTGAAGAGGAAAGTGAGAAGCAACCCCAGGAAAGGATGAGGCTTTTAAAGCAAAAGGACTCAAATAGGGATGTGCAGCTGGGGAAAAATGTAAACTGAGGCAGAGAAAAGAAAGGGTTGCTCAGCTCCTGTTTCCTCTGATAACCAGCATAACCTTTGGGCAGGAAAAGATCTAACAAGACTAACTGGTGGGGAGTTGAGAAGCATCAGAAGGAGGGAGATGGTCAGGGAGTAATTAGCTGCCTATATGAATGCATGCCACCTGAGCTGGGCTTTGAAGGAAGAGCATGGTGGGTACCAGCCCAGAGTGGGGCATCTGGGGCAGCAGATACAGGAAGGCAGGCAGGGAAGTTGAGATGTCTGAGGGATGCTGAGTGCCCAGGAAGTGGTCACGAGAAGGGCAGGGAGAGAAGAGAATGGAAGGATGAGGGAGGCATCCTTCTATACCACCCTAAGCATCCCCCTGCATTCATACATTTAGGTTTACAAAGTATTTTCCCCATGATCACTCTATGAGTACTGATTGCTAGCATTTTTATCCCCATTTTACAGATGACAGAACTGAGGGTCAGAGAGGTTTAAGGACTTACAATCAATCTCATGGTATCAAAGATTAGAGCTCAGGTCTCTCCTGACTGGACTCCCAGAACTCTCTTGTCATCTTCTCATGTTTTCCCTGGTGGCATGGCTATTTTGATGTATATCTCATTCTCCTATTGGACTATTAGCTTCATTAGGTTGTTTTCTATCCCTGCATGTGCAGGCAGCTGTGTGATCATGGGAGAGATAAAGGCAGAGCCCTGTGCTGGAGGCATGGCTGGCAGCTGGGCTGGGTACAGGGTAGGCATTCAGGAAGAATGGATCTGTGAAGGATGTTGGCTTGATTGGAAGAAGACCTCTTGGACAGGTCACCTAACTCTGGATCTCTGTGTAAAGTGCATGGATTGGGATGGGGGACCTCTTCCAGGTCTGATATCCTACAAATCTCTCCCTACAAGGTGCTCTTGCCTCAGAAACAGAGGGCAGGGTGCATTAAAAGCCAATGGAAGGATGTCATTCTCCCCCAGAGAGACCTTTAGGAACCTTCATGCAAGAAAAGTGTTCGTTAAAGGTTTGATCCCCTTCTGTGAGGGCAAAGATGCAAACTGGGTAACTAGTCTGAGACAGAGTTACAGGGAAAGAAAGTCTCTTGGAATGCAGGTAAAAGAAGTCATGGTGAGCTAATGAGAGAGAGACAGAGAGACAGAGACACAGACACATACAGAGACAGAGACAGAGACAGACAGACAGAGAAATAAGCAGTTGCTTTCCTTATGACCCAGACTCTTAAAGGGAATCTCTGTTGCTCTAACAGATCCCTCAGGCACTCCACTAAAGACCCCTTCCAAACTACTAGGTGAACCATTGATGACTGACTACTCTTCCAGTCTGGCCCTACTCTACAATTACCTGGACCAAGCTTCTCCTCTGGGTCCACAACAAGAACATGAGAGGACAGATATTGGTCAAATGTTTGCTAAAATCTAAGCAAATTGTATCTGTGATATTCCCCAACCCATTCATTTAATACACTTCTAAAGAAAATAAGGGATTTTTCCAGCAGTTGAAGCTCATGGTCTTGACCTATAGAGTTGGCAGACTCCATGATCTTTCCTTTGTGAAAATTGGGGCAGCCTTTGTCCTCTTCCAGTGCTCATTTTGTATGTGACCATACCTAGCTGTTTCCCATTGGTTCCTCTCTATAATCTATTCACCAACACTTGCTCAGCAATCCTACCTGCCATATCTTTCAATACCACAAGGAGGTTTGTGTGTGTAAGCTCTGCCTCATCTCTTCAGCGCTCTGAGACTCAGTTTTCTCACCTGTAACATGAGGTCAGTCTGGATAAGCCCTTAGGTCCTTCCTACATCTAAATCTTTGCTCCAGGTTCATCAGGGCCAGGTGACTTGCCCGTCTGCCCTGGTCCCCCAGTCCCGGCTAGACTCAGCCCCTCTCTCTGGGCTCAGGCCCTTGTCTTTGACCCTCCTAGAGGCTTGTCACATTTCTCTGGTGTCCCTGTTGTTTCTGTGCGTGCCTCGTCACCCCATTAGACTAGAAACTCCATGAGGGCAGAGGGGGTGAAGTAAGGAGAGCCCTTGAAAGTTTGCAAAGCATGTATGTTACAGTATATTAATTATATCATATTATATTGCATCATATTCTATGATATGATTTTAGTATATTGTCTTTCTCATATATAATATACACATGTAATATGTATATATACATATATACACATGTATGTAATTACTGGCCGTGTGCACCTGGGCAAGTCATTTAACCTTCCTGTGCAGATTAAGATTCTCCACGACCACCCTGGGAGGGAGCTGCTCTTATTCTCCCAGTTTTACTGCTGAGGGAGACGATTCTCAAATACAGTAAAGAGACTCTTGAGGGATGCATTAGGGTGTCTGAGCCAAGCGTCCCAGGACCTGGGCCCAGATTCTGGCTCTGCCACACTCTGGGTAACCTGGACAAGCATGATATCTTTGGTCCAATGGAAGATGAGACAGTAGGGCCAGATGGCCTAGGGGGTCCCTTCCAGCTCTCAAACTATGAACCTCAGCATTAAAGGCAGGATTTAAATGGTCTTCCTGACTACACATTCAGAACTTAATAAATAGTTGTTGAATTAAATTGAGTAAGACAAATACCTTGCAGCCCCACTGATGAGGGGGCACACCCAAACGGATGAGAGGGCACTTCACAACTGCTCATAGCGACCCAAATCTCAGATCCCAAGCAGCTGCGAGCCGTGGCTGCCAGGTCAACCTCAGCTGGCTCAGTGCCTGGAAATCAGGGGCAGCCTTTCCACTCATGGCTTGCTCTCCATTCAGGGGTCAAAAGCTAATGCTGAACTGAAGAGCACCCCCTCTTCCTAGTAGTGGTAAGAATCCCATCTGCTCTCGACAGACACAACCAATGACAGTGAGAGAAGAGGAAGAGAAGGGAGTCACTGGGGAGGGGAGCTGTCAGCACTCAGACGTAGTCAGGTGCCTCAGTTTACCATACTGCCTTTGATCCTTGAGAGCCTTTAATTCTAGGAAGGTCTGTGTGGGGCTGTCTGGTGGTGTTCTAGCCCAAGGAAATTCCTTGATTTCACTGATTAAATCCATCCTTCCCTCTGGTGCCACACCCACTTTGGAGTCAGAGGACACAGCCGAGGGTCAGCACTGGTCTATCACAGCTCCCACTAGCAAAGGGCTTCCCTTCCTCCTTGCAAGCGTTTTAGGGAGATCTTGGGGAAGGGTTGTGCCAGAAAGTTGGCTCCTCAGTACCACAATACACCAGGCATGACACGGAGCCTCTCCTTCAACACCAAGCTCTGCCAGGGGGGCGATGTGAGCCTGGTCAAATCATTTAACCTCCCTGTATAGACCAGATTCCCCACAACCATCCTGGGAGGTATTCCAGGGGCAGAATGTGTGACACATTGAGGGCCAAAGGGAAGACCCAACAGAAGGACAGCTTCACCCAAGGTTAGGGACCCCGAATGGAACCCGGCTCCTCAGTAAGAGAGGTGGAAAGGAAGACACAGAAGACTTTAGTACCCCAGTCTAGGTCACAGACAGAAGAAGGGTCCCCACCAGGTTAAAGCGCTGGATGGCGGAAGGACGGGGCCACAGGCCAAAATGCTGGTTGGAAAGCAGGTTTCTGTAGAGAGAGTCCCATTTTCCTGTGGGTTGCCATTGTAATTTAGAGGATGTGGTCCCAAAACACTTCTCTCAGATTCCCAATCCCAACGAAGAGAAGGGGATGTGGGAGCCCTCCCCAGCCTTGGTCACCTTTGAGCATAGCAGAGTGGGGCAGCTCCCCAGGTGTCTTCAGCTTGGGAAGACAAAATGGGCCTTGGATTTTGAGCCACAGCGGTTCTGCAGAGCCTGTAAGGACCTCGGGGCTCCTCTCCTGGCCCTGCCCTCCAGCCACTGAGCACCTGTGACCATGCCTACCTCTGGAGAAATGAACCCCAAAGAAATCCCTGGAGCCCAGGACATTCTCCAGGGCCTGGGCAAGGGACCTCTACTGGGGAGCCTTGCACCTTCCATCTTTTTAACAGTGGATTGGGAGTCAGGAGCTCTGGGTTCAAATCCTACCCCTGCTACTTCCTGCTTGATGGCCTTAGGAAACTGACTTGGCTTTCTGGGTTTAGGAAGGACTGCGCTAGATGGGCTCTGAGAGAGGTGAAATGGAGGGTTTTCTAGTCCTGGCAGCTTCCTTTAAAGACAAGTCCCCCTGCTAGCAAGCAGCAGAGCTTCACAGCCGGGGCCTCTCACCCTAGTTCCATCCCCTCCCCACTCGCCCGGACAGGGCCTCTGGAGAGTGGCTGAAGCCGGGAGGCCCCTTCCCGGATGCCCCTCCAGGCTCTGAGTTATCATTCCACCTCTCCTGATTGGGAGTTAGTTACCATGGAAACACTTACATCTGCCACCACCGGCCGCTGCTGCCAGAGGCTGTGGATGGCCTGAAGCTGGCAGTCGGGCTGGTCCAAGGGCTGAGTGAGCCAGGTGACGGGAGTGGAGAGGGGAGACAGCCTCCTCTCCCGGCATATCCCGTCGGTGTGGCTCCTTCTCCTCGGCCATTCCCATTCCGCAGCAGCAGGGGTCATTGGCCTCGGGTTTTCATAACCTCCTCTCAGAGTTGGAAGGACCTCAGGCCTCATCCCTGGAACATTCTCTTTCCTCATTTGTGCCTCTGGCTTCCTTAAAACTTGGCTGAAATGGCACCTTTATGAACAATCCCTATTTAGTCCCATCTGACCTCTTTCCCCATCAAAAGTAAACAAATAAAGGAATGGGTTGCTCACTTCTGATATATAGAATGAACTCATCATTGAACATTGCACACGTCACATACCCAGGATTTGGGAAGATCTTGGGCTCAGGAGAGCCATGTAGAGCATCTGTTCCCATTTGGGGTCATCTAGACACCAACATGTCTCCCATCAGTATATCCTTTAGTAAAGGCTGGGCAAGCCAACCAGCCAGAAACACACTCCTCATATTAAGTCCTGGGAATATGCGGAACCCAATGACTCAAACCAAGGAAACTGACAGTTATATGGAGTTTCTTGGCTCTCTACTAACACGCTTATTTTGGTTCACTTTGATAGAGCTCACATTAAGACGGGAGAGGGCTTTCCTCAGCCAAGACAAAGGAGGTGGCCAATAAAGTATTACCATTGTACAGATGAGGAGAATGGATAGTTAGGAAACGAATGGCCTGCTGGGGTGAAGTTAGCCTGGCAGGAGGTATTAGAAAACTTCAGGTGGGCATTAGGAAGATCTTCATGGAGGAAGTCATGTCTAAACTGGACCTGAGGGAAAAAGAGAATGGAGGAGAATTTTCTGCTCTCCCCTCTGAGCCTCAGTTGATCCATTTGTAAAACGCAGCACCTGCCTGACAGGACTGTCATAAAGCTCAAATGAATCATGTTTGCAAAGTGCTTAGTAATAATAAAAGAGCTGCAGGAACATCTGTTTTCATGATTTTCTTTTCTTAGTCTGTGTTCTTTTGTCCTTTCTTGCTCAACCCCCAAACACACCCAAACATGTGAGTGTGGTTCTGTGGAGGGGGGGGGACCCCTGTGTTGAAGCCTTTCCCAGCCTGATGCCATTTAAAACAGGGACTGACCTTTAACTAAGTGAGCGTTGCCAACACAATGTTCTCCTGAGCCTAGCAATGCCACGGTTTCCTTGGCGATGGTAACTATGTGAGAGCTACTCAGCGGCCTCCGCTCATCCTGTGATGCTAGAGAGAGGTGGGGAGAGAGGGATGCTGGGATGTTTAGCCATGGTCTGGTCGAACCTCGGCAAACAACTAACAGCCGTGAAGCCATGTGGCCATTTGGCCATCTGGCTTTCACTAGGCCAGGGCTGCACCTTCAGGGTTGGGCTTTAGTTACAAAAGGGGGCCCTGAGTCACGGGGGAAAAGATTCAACATTTCTTTTTTCTCCTTCCTTCATAAAAATCTACTAAAGAATTTGATTCAATTCAATTTAAAACAACACATTTATTGGGTACTAACATGAGAGCTACCCAAGGAGCAGCCTGTGGGCTCTACTAATGTCCACATTATGTCAGGAGAACCTTCCCAACCTGTTTGGGTTCCCAATGGCAAACTTTTGGGAGGACGTGGGCAAGTTCCACTAGACGAAAAGGCGGGAATTGGTTATGATCTGCATCACTGAAGAAAACTCCCATGTGGGTGAAATCAGATCCACTGAATTATTGGCATCACCAACTGAGCAGTGAGCATATGAAGACAGAAAAAAAGGGCTATCCCTGGCCTCAAGGAGCTTACTTGCCTCTGGTGCACAATGAATGGAGTCTTCCTGACCCCAAGACCAGCCTTCTGTCTCCTATACATAAGCCTATTGTAAACAGGGATAACAACAACAGGATATGGGGTGATGGAGTAGAAGAAACATTGGTTTTGGAGCCAGGGACCTGGGCTGATGCCCCCACTCTTTTTCCTTCCTATGAGAACTCAAAAATCATTTAACTTCTCTGGTCTCTCTTTCCTCTTCTGTGAAATGAGCAGGTTGGACTCAGTGATGTCCAAGGTTCCTTCTAGCTCCAAATCTTTGACCCTGTGATTATATGGACTCCTACCCAGGCCTCTAACATCCCATTTAGTGGTTATCTCAGTCAATGCCCACAGCTAGGCCCACCTCCAGCACTCCCTATTCCCTTACACATGTTCCAGTTCTAGAACCAAAATCAAATTAATTGTCATTGTTTTGGAAAAGATGTATAAATTGACCCTTCTTATAACTTTTCAAAGTAATTTTTTTGCAAAACCCCTTCCTGTCCACCATTCCCCTGTACTATTATAATGCTAACCCTGTAAGAATATAAGCTCTTTGAGGGCAGGGATTGGATTCACTTTTGTATTTGAAGCACATAGTAAGTACTTGGTAAATGCTTTTTCATTCATTCATTAAGGGGAAATAATGTGAAATAAGTCTGAAAAAAGGGATTACCAAATGAAATGCAAAACTCTTTGTGAAGCTTTGAGTGAATGTCATTTGTTATGTCTTGAGTAGGTAGGAGGCAGATGGTAGAGTACTTTCAATGATAGGATGAAAAGTGTGTGGCAACAGCTCCTGAAGGTTTAAGTGTGAGGGAATGGCATAGCTGGGTCTGTGCCTAAGAAAGGTGATTGTGGCTGTGAAAAGGATGGATGGGAAGGGGGACCCTGAGGAAGCTATTATAATAAATAGTCCAAGAGAAAGAGGGGGGATAAAGGCCTTGACTAGCAAGACAGTGAACTGGGTGGGAGAGATGCTGTAGAGGATGGATCAACAACTCTTAGCAATAGGTGGGAGAGTGAAGAGAGGACAACTCTAAGGGTGGGAGCCTGCTGAGGGAGCCGGCAGGGATGCTGTGGCCTACATTTCTTGTTGTCCAGTCATTCAATCATATCTTACCTTTCTTGACCTCATATAAGATTTACCTGTCAAAGAGACAAGGAGTGCTTTGCCACTTCCTTCTCCAGTGAATTAAGGCAAACAGAAATTAAGTGTCTTTCCCTCAGTCTCTGAGGCTGGATTTGAACCCAAGTCTTCCTGACCTCAGGCCCAGGGCTCTATCTACTGTGCTACCTTAGCTGCCTTTGTGTTCTCATAAAAATGGGGAAGTTGGGAACAGAGAATGATCTAGTGCTGGGAGAGGGGTGGTGAAGAGATCACTTCTACAAGAGAGTCAGAGAAGGAAGATGTAGAATTGAAATGGGGCTTTCAAAGATGGAGAAGATTTAAATGGATTCCAAATCCTCACTGAGAGGTAGCATAATAGAGGCAATAAAGCCCTAGTTTTGGAATCAGGAAGTTGTGCAACACCTACTAGCTACGCATCATTGGACAAGTCATTTCACATCCTGGACCTCAGTTTCTCCATCTGTAAAATGAGGGAGTTTGACTCCACGGCCTTCGTCTGCTGTAAAGCTATAAATGATGCTGTGGCTTCTTTCAAGACTCATTTCAAGCCCTTCCTTCAATGGGAGGCCTTCTCTGCTCTGCTCAAGGGCTTGTGGCTTCCTTCCTCCCCTCCAAAAACTCACTTTGTATCCATATACAGTTTCTCATGTCTCCTGTTCAAATACAAGGCTTTTGTTCTACTGTCTTTGTATCGCCAGAATTCAGCCCGCTGACTACCCAACCAGGCACTTCATAAAGGCTTGGTAATTGATTAGTTGGTGGGTTGAGTACTGACAGTGGTCCTTGGAGGAGGAGGAGAGGACAGACTCACAGCCTCATGAAGAATGTACTTCTGACATAGTTCATGCAACCAAAAAGTTGTGTGTTTATAAACACAGACATCTGCTCAATTTTAGTTTGTTGAACTTATAACCAAGGCTTGTTGGGGAGTGGGGAGGGGACGTAAAGCAATGAGTGGTCTGGGTCTCCTTTACTACACAATTTGGCATGGCAAGTGAAAAATAGACTGCCCCTCCATGTAATGTCAAAGAACAGTAGCCACAGAAACAAAAATGCTGAGTGTTGTGTAATTGTAATGACCCAAACAAAAAGAGAAAATATACCTCCCTCCCTTCCTCCTCTAGGTAGGGAACTATGGACAGAGAAGAGTCTGTATGCTGTCAGGGATCAGGAGTGTGTTGTTTAATAGTTTGGGTAAACCTATTCCCCCATCCTCTTTTTATTCTTTGTCATTCAAAAGGGCTATGGTGTGGGGGGGGGGGGAAGAGAGGGATCTATGCCTTAAAACAAGAGGCAGGAATAAGAATTTAAAAGAAAGGAGATAAAGTAGCACTTTTTGTGACAGTGAAGAAGTGAAAACAGAATTACTACCCCTCAGTAGGAGAATGACCAACCCGAGCATGGTGAAGGAATGCAATGGAATATCACCGTATTGTGTGATGGATACAGAGAAGCTTGGGAAGACTCATATGAACAGATGCAGAGGGAAGTCAGCAGAACCAAGAAAACATTGCATGCAGTGACTTCAACAGTGTAAATGGAAAGAACACAACACACCCCAGAATTGAAGGGGATTATAATAAAAGTGTAAGCTCAAGTAGCACTCAAATGAAGAGATCTGAGAGGGCATCACTCCCCACCTTTGTGGAGTCAGGATGTCTATAGGGCTTCCACACTGCACAGGTCTGGGGCTTGAGTTTTTTCCTCCTTAAAAAAAATGCCATTTCTTATATGAGAGGCAGAGAGAGAGACTAAGGATAATTATGAGGATGTAAAAAACAGAAAACATTAATAAAAACTTGTTTTTAAATAAAAGAAAGGAGAAAGGGCCATCTTCTCTGCAGTCTTCACTTTTACATTCCTTCCACCTCAAGATATCCCGCAAAAATATCCCCAAGACCAATGACCTCACTCTGGCTCAGGCATCTAAGCCCCCCCTTCCCCTGCTACTTTCTGCTTTAATTGTTGCTATGCTAATTCCCTGGGGGAAAAAAACCTGAAAAGGAGCTCATTTGAAGGAATCTGTTATACCTAGGCCAGTGGAGGACAGTCGTCTGGCGTAAGACTGGCCTTCTCATTAGCCCCATGAGACAAAAAGGAAAAAAAAAAGTTGATGTGAATCATTTGGATCAAGGACTACAAATTAAAGGGCAGTGGGTTATGGGGACCCTTTAGTCCAATGTCAAGTTCTTCGGGAAGGCATGGTCATCTTCTCCCATCGCCCTGGACTTTTGTTATTCTTTCTAATAGAACAATTTTTCTTCACACAGGCAGGTGAGTGTGACTAAAAGTAAGGCAGAAATCTGCTTCTGTCCTTGAGCTATTTATAGACACTGAAAACCTTGGACCAAAGTGACTCCATGCGAATGGTCTGAATAGTACTGTCTGCTCATTAACCTTGAGGCTGAGATGGCCAGTGCTTTGGGGACATCTGGCTTTGCTGATGTTTCCTCTGGCTCCCTAGCAACGCTGGGAGCATTTGCATTCAGTAGTTATGAGGAAGAAGCCATTGTACACAGGTCACTGTGCACTCAATTTGTTACTATCTTTTTGTATTTAACATATTATCAACAAGCCCAGACCTGGAGAAAAAAAACAAAAATGAGTGTATTGAAGCCCATGAACATCTTTGTCATTGCTCCTCCCATTTTTAAGTGTGTGGACCAAAGTTGTCCACTTGGTGGCCTGTTTTGATCCCCCTTTTGTTTCCTTTCATTTTAAAAAATGTTTTAGTGAAATTTTTTTGCACCCTGTGGTGAACAGGAAGGCTCCTTGTAGACGTTTCAGCTCATTCCTTTTACTGCTGCCCTCCCTCAATAGATACCAGTGGGCTGTCATCAGCCTTGTTGATGTGCCCATTCTACATCTCAGCCCTGAATAGTCTCCAAATCACTCTGCCTGGGTGGGCAGCCAGGGACCCAATGTCCAGCTTAGATTTGCTGTCATATAGTATATTCAGTGGACATGAGCTGGATTTGAAAAGAATATGACATTGTGGTTCAGAAAGGGAAACTGAGGTGGGTCAGGGCTGCTCTGCTGATACAGCGGTGTAGACAGTGGTGTCTGCTCCCCCAGCCCACTTGCCTGGCCTCTGGATCTCTGAGTCAGTAGCTTATGAGCATCAATCATATGTCCACATCTCTGCCCATTGGAAGCCAAGTGGGAAGCCAGAGAAGGGAACTGCCTCCAATGGTTGCAGGAAGAAGCTACTGGAACTGACTCCCAATTGACTCTCCCAAAAAGTCCGTCCCCTCAGAGGAGGTCATGGAGACCCAGCCATGGTCATTTCCCTCCAGTCGGACGTGGGCTCCATTGGAAGAGACAGATTTCATCTGGGCCTTTCCACTCCCATCTCCCAGGACAACAATTGGTACATACTCTAGTAGACCCTTAACAAATGCTGCTGAGTGAATGAATGAATCAGTGAAAGTGAGTGAATGAATGATGGTCAGAAGACCACCATACTCGACATGCTGGCAATTAGCCCCTCTGTTGACTAAGTCTTCCAGCAGAACCCATTTTCTTGAAGCCCTTCTTCCTGTCCTATTTCCTTAGTCCTAGTGGGTCTCCAAATAGGCATTGTGCTTTCTCTTCCACGTGAATAGAGGTCTGAGGCTTTTCTGCATCACTGGCCTGTCTGGTTCTTTGTGGAAGCCTTCAAGTCCCTGAGGAAACTGGGACAGTAACCAGTGCAATTTAGAAGCTTCCTCGACTAGCTGGCCAGGCTTCCAGGGGAGGCTGGCTTCAGAGATTTTGAGTTCTTTAAATGGCTTGTCACCTGGTGAAAGATCAGATGGGGTAATGGCTTGAGAGCCACCCAGCAGCTCACATATGTAGGTTAGACAGAGCGGGTGATAGAGACATAGCTATGGTATGTATTTTTGTATATGATGTCATTTCCCTGCTAGCTCTAAACTCCTCAGTTCCCATGCACAAAGACCATGTGAGAATGGGGCCCTTCTAGAACCAAGATGGCTCCACCCTACGTGGAATTCTCCTGTAGGGAACTGAGAAGTCATGTGGTTTAGTGGAGGGAGCTAGATGTGGTGTCAGAGTGCCAAGGTTCAAATCCTCCCTTGGGCAAGTCACTCAATCCCACGGGACTTAGTCCCTGTCTGTCAAAGAGGGAGTTGGATTAAATGATCTCCAAGGACCCTCCGAGTGCTGGGTCTGGGGTTCTATCATCTTAAAACCCAGGTTCAGATCCTGGCTTTGTTTCTCATTCTTGGGGGATGCAACCTGGTAAGCAGCTTCACTTTTTTGGCCCTCTGTAAAATGAAGGGGTTGGCACAGTCAGTCGGTCAGTCGATAAACATTTAGTAAGTGCTCACCATGAGGCAGGCCCTGTGCTAAGTGCTAGAGATACGATGCAAAAGACAATTCCTGCCCTCAAGGAGCTTATAGTCTAATAGGAATTAGATTACTGTATCAATTAGTGTAGTTATGACCAAGATTGGCCAAAAGAAGAGATGGTGCAATGTACCTCCTTCCCATCCTTAGACGTGGGCTATTTCTGTACTATCAGACTCAGTCAATTGGTTTTGTTAAACTGCTTTTGTCTGTCTCTTTTTAACTTGTTGTTATGAGGAATGGCTTTCTGGGTGGGAGAGGGGTAAATATATGTTGGGAAATGAAGACAGTGTAAAAACAAAGGAGAATAAATATGTGTATGCGTGTATGTATGTGTGTGTGTATATATATATATATATATATATATATATATATATATACATATATTTATGTGTGCATTCACACACACGCATTTTCCGGCAGCCGGGTAGCGCAGTGCTTAGAAAAACACCAGACCTGGAGTCAGGAAGACTCATCTTCCTGAGTTCAAATACAGCCTCAGACACTCACTAGCTGTGTGACCCTGGGAAAGTCACTTCACCCTGTTTGCCTCAGTTTCCTCATCTGTAAAATGAGCTGAGAAGGAAACCAGGCTAATATCTTTACCAAGAAAACCCCCAATTGTCACGAAAAACTGGAAATTATTTTAAAATGACTGAACAACAAATAAATTATTTTAATGAGAGGTTTGGACTAGCAGACCTCCAAAGTCCTTCCAGTTTTAAACGTGAGATCCCAGCATCCTATGGTGTCATTTTGCTATGAATATGGTGTCCTGAGGATCTTAATTTTGTTTGACTTTTCTACCTTGAGAAAATGATGGGGAAAGTTGAATAAGTGTCACTAGAGGAAACAACCAGATCAATAATGGTCTACACTGGCACAGGGAGGGTTTGCACCCATGGAATTACTCCCAAATGCTGACTGACAGGAATCACACAGATGTAGGTGCTTAGTTCTTAGAGAGGCCAAGTACAGGTGTGTGGGTGACCTACTGCATATCTACCTCCCCCCTGGAAAGCCAGTCCCCCAATGACCTTCCTGAGGCACATCATGAGGTCAGTCTCGATGTGAGAGCAGCACCCATTTTTTGCAGTTTTATCAGTGAGAAAGTCTAGGGAATTATCACCATAGAGGTGATCACTGAATCCATGGGAATAGAGTCTATGAAGAGAGAAGAGGAGACTGGGGAGGGGGCAGCCACTCATGGGGACCCAACATGGGTGATGATGCCAAGGAGGACTGAGCAGACAGGTGGGACACACAAAGAGCCCAGAAAGGGGACATCTCCAGGGAAAGAGGGAGACCAGCTATGTCGGGTGCTACAGAGAGACAGAAAGATGAGGAGTAAAAAGAGGAGCCATTGAGTTTTCCCATTGCAAGGCCCTTGATAACCTTGGCAATGATGGCTTGGGGCAGAAGGGGAGAGCGGGTTACTGCAGAGATTAGGTGGGAAGACAAAGATGAAGCTGTGGCTGGGGAAAGGCAAGCCTTTATTCCAAGATGCTAAATTGATATGGAGGAGTGAAGAGAATATGGAGGCTTTCCTGGAGGGCTTTGTGCCCGCTCAGAAACTGGAAAGTAGAAATCAGGCTGCCCTTACTCACCAGTGGAGACCAGGGTGGCTTGCTGGGAGCGGGCAGTCAGGGGACAGGGGAAGCTTGTTCCCTGTTGTACCCAGCAGACCATGTAGGAGGCATCCCAGGGAAAGCAGTTGGTCTCACCTACCAAAAACATAGCTAAGACCCAGAAGAGATTCTTAGGGTTTGAGCCACTCTTGTCTTGCCCTCCCTTGTGACACAGGTGAGCCTCTGACCCCGGACGCGGAGCTTAGTGACTCTTACTTCACATGCAATATTAATTATCCAATCCAGTAAGTGTTTGTTAAATGTAAGGCACTCTGCTAGGTGCTAGGGAGCCCAAAATGAAAACAAGATGGTCTTTGGCCATTGGTTAGAGGTGTTCAGGCAGACATGGGTTGGTCAGAATCGAGAAGTCTAGACTGTGTGTATGTGTGTCTTGTGGACCCCTTTGACAACCTGACAAAGCCCACAGACCCATTCTCAGAATGACAAATAAAACAACTAGGATTATTAGGGAAACAATTACATTTAAATAGTCATCAAAATATATCTTCAAAACCCAGTTCACAGATCCCAGGGTCAGAAAAAATACCCTTGATCCGGCTCAGTTGTGGGGAACCTGCAGCCTCGAGGCCACATGTGACTCTCTAGGTCCTCAAGTGTGCCCCTTTGACTGAATCCAAACCTCACAGAACAAATCAGGACTCAGTCAAAGGACTGCACTTGAGGACCTAGAGGACCCCTGGGCTCAGAGAGTCTGGGATTTATAGCAACTGAGGCCCAGAGAAGTTAAGGAAATGCCTTTGGTCTGGAATAGTGCCGCTAGCAGCCGGTGATGCTGCGCCTCCTCGCTAGGCTGGGCAGCTCTGCCCTGGAAAGCCAAGACTCTTACAAACAACCATCCCATGAATGTGGATCACCATCCAAAATAAAGGCCCTGACCTCGGTGAAAAGGGAGCGGGGGCTCTGAAGAATGACAGGGAGGAAGCCTCTGCACAATCCGGAGCTTTGGGAGAAGGCAAAGCCTGGCGTTCCCCACGTAAGGGACCTCAGCGGCACCTTTCCACTCTGGCACACCCAGGTCTGAGTCATATAGCAGCATGTGAGAGAAAGATCTGGAGAGCATAGTGGACTGTGAGCCAGCTGTGTGATGTGGGAGCCGGGAGCCCTGAAGCCCGTCCCCGTCCCCAACTACCCGGGAATGAACGACTTAGAGTTTGTGTTCTATTGATTCCTTTTATATTGATGCTTCTATAGAGATGTCTTTGTTGTCTCTGCACGTTTCCTGTGAGATGGGGTGCTTCATTCACTTGTCTCTCCCGTGCCTGGCCCGGTGCCTGGCACATAGTAGGTGCTTCATTCGCTCCTCTCTCCCATGCCTGGCCCAGTGCCTGGCACATAGTAGGTGCTTCAATTCCATCAACTGTAAAATGGGTACAATAATCCCCCCCTTGTCTCAAGGATCAAACGAAATAAAACACTTACACAGGGCCTGCACACAGTAGGCAATTAATAAGTGCTTATTCCCTTCCTCCTTCCATCTTCCCTCCCTTTTTATCCTTCCCTTCCTCCCTCCTTCCTTACTTTCCCCCCTTCTTTCCTTCACTGAGCTTGGGCTTGACTAAGAGAGGCCGTGTGTCTAGAACTAAGTTGTCCAAGTCCCTCAGCCCTCGCCCTGGCCAAACCTCATCTGGAGACCATGGTGGGGGGAGCTTCCAGAAGAGGCCAGCCAAGGTGGCTGAGAGTCTCTAGGCTGTGTCACATGGGATCAGCTGAGATTCTGGGACTGTGCCAAGTTCTAGATGAACCCAAGCCCCACCCCCTTCCAGAGAAGAACTAGGTGTGGGCCATCTGCCTCTTCACCAGCAGCAGGAGGCCTTGGCACACAAGCCATCCTCAAAGATAAGGAGCTGCTTCAAGCTTGGCCGACAGAGTCCTCAGGCCCCTGGCAGCTAATTACATCTGCTTGTTATGGGAGGTGATTAAGTTAATGCCAGTTGGAACTTCCCGTGGGCTGTGTCTCTCTGGTGGTCTCTGTCTGTCCCATGGGCTCTGTCTGTCTTGACTTGCAGGGGCCTGATTTGTGGAATTAGTGACTAGTCATCTCTCTCCTTGAAGCGATAATGATTTTAACCTGATTTCCCCCTCCCCCTCCAATTCAGGGGCCAGTGAGGCAGAAGATCATTTGCTATCTCCAATAATTTTGAAAACACCATGGTCCTGCCTGGGAAGCATTTCAGCTGAACTTCTAGGAATCCCAGGTGGATTCCTGGATCTCCCCCAAACTCCTCCAGACACAGAAACAGGTTACACTGTCCCCACACCACAGAAGTACAATTACAGATCAGGAGACAAACTCTTTGAAAGAGGCCTCTGCTGTTGCTGCTAAGACTTGCCCTGCTAAATCCTTTGAGTCTGAAGCCTCCTGAAGATCTTGAGCAGCAGTGTTCATGAGTAGGTCCCACCAGCCCCCCCCCCCAGCTCTCAATATCCCTCCAAGAGGGGAGCCTAGAAGCCACCCCTCCCTCTTTGCTATCCAGCAATGCTCCACACAAGGACCAGTCTGTTCTCTGGCTGAGACAGCAAAGACCAGAGCCTGAGAAGGTGCCTGAGCTGAAATTCCCTAAGGGAAGAGTGAGCCGTTCATCTAAGCCTCTCTCATTAGCCTCATTTCATTTCTTAGATTGCCCAGTTAATGCCATAAGGGATAAGGTCCAGCCACAAGGGAACAGGCTGGAAGACTGAGACATTTCAGTATGGAAGGGAGCCACCTCAAGAAGGACTAACCCAGGCTCAGTAGCAAAGCACCGGGAGATTGTTCAGTGGAAAGAGTTCCAGTCTTGGAGCTGTGAGCCCGGCGTTTAAATGCTGGTTGCAGCACCTAATGCCTGTGTATCCGTGGGTTGGGAACCTGACGTCCCTCTTCCTTTGCAGTACTGGCCTTCCTGCTTTATGAGAGCATTATGAGGAAATTGCCTTGTGACCTTTAAGGTCCACACATACACACACACACACACACACACACACACACACACACACACACACACACATACACACACAGACGAGAGTCGGTGATGTTACTGCTGCTCTCCGGTATCTTTTTTCTCATTTGATGGCGGTCAGATAGAAATGACCACAGGAAAAATCATCCTTTGCCGCTGTTCTTTCATACTTGATGTTCTGGGGGCTCTTACTAGTATATAAAATGAATAGTTGTTTTGTTGTTGTTGTTTTTGTTTGTAATAATTGAACAGGAACATTGGGCGGAATGCTCCTCCCCTGTAGGCTCACTGAAAGCAGCCTTGGGAAGACTCCAGGGCGGATGAGCTGGGCAGTGCCTTAATACAGTCCTTCTCCTTGACCCACATGGTTTTCATTACTTCTGCTCAGTCTCTATATTTCAAAATCTTTTAAGTCCGTGGAGTTTGGAGACTCTTAGTATTCAGTCTAGAAAATTTATGTTTGAAAACTTTCTTAAATGTTTATGGGTCAATGGGTTCAGAACTGGATGATTGTGAACAACCGTTTTTTCCTATGGTGTTGACTTGATTTTGGTATAACTTGTCGATTGAGTTCTCAAGGATGTTTAAGGATCAGCATTGGTAACATACGTTAGTCTTCTGTGATCAGACAGAGCAAGATGTGGGAAAGCCCCAGATGTGGTGGGCTTAGTGGGAACAGAGTGATAGGCCAGAGGTAGGCACAGAATGCTGCAGAGGGATAGCAGTGAGGTCAACCCCCTCAAAGGCTTGCACCCATTTCTTTCATCATCGATGAAAGCTGCCCAGTGTGGCAGCTTCAGGAGAATACAGGTGCCAGGTGCAGAGAGTCAAGAGAAGTTGTGAGTGAGATGACTTTACGCATAGACCAGACAGTCGGTATTTCAACTGACTGTAACAGACTCACTCTGGCCCAAGAGATCAAAAATAAGTTGAATGAATCTTTCTAATCAGGTCTCTGGAGAAAAAAGGGATTTAATTCAGCTGTGATTTATAATGTTAAGGAACACCGCACGAAAGATGCCAAATTATACCTTGGTACCTGTTTCCTTAAATCCTACATTGAATGTATAATTAGAGAGTGCTTTTTTTAGATGTTGTGGTATTTAAATGTTTTAATAAAGAATTGACTGTGTGTATGTATACACATCTATTTCAAACTGGAAGAGTAAAAAAGCATTTTGCTGATGTCAAATTTTTTTTTGCCTGTGGCTTCTGAACATATGGCATCCTCTCTACTTGATGGCAAATTCTGTGAAGGCAAAAACAGCATCCATTCATCTTTGTGGCGCCCAGAGAGCACAGAACGGTGCCTTCCACTTAGGAACCAATAAATTTTATTGAAAGAATAACCACATGGAAGCTTGTTGAGATCCTGTAACCCAGTCACCAACCACCTCCTAATTGATAGCATGCCCTCATGGGCAGTGAAATTCCCCTGAGAGGCGCCAAACTCTCTGGAAGATTTAATCTTCAAGCCTGTCTCCGAAAGCAGCCAGTCTGCACGAATCTCCTCTTTCTCTTTGCCTTGACCCTAGGAAGGATTTATACAGTCCTGCTTTGTTGGTAGGGTCAAGCCAAGAGGCTCGACTCACCCTGAAATTTATTTATTTATTTTAAACAGTCCCAAATCAAAAGCAGCTTTCTCTTCTGGCTGTTTGATTGGATCCATTGATCTGGTGGGGAAGGGAGAGCATTAACGATACTGGAACCAAGCCAGCCTCTGCTTTTCCTCATTCCCTATCCTGTCTGCCACTCAACAGGGCAGATTGATGAGGCCATAAGAGCACTGACTTTTCCCAGCTCCTTTCATTTCATATATATCTGTGTATATGTGTATATGTGGATGTGGATGTGTGTATATGTACATATATGTATATGAACGGATGGAGAAAGAGAGAGAAATCATTCAGATTTCTGTGGTCCTTGGCACTAAAACCTGTGCCTGGTCTCCTCATGATTCACATTCAAGCCCATAAGCCCCTCAGCCCTCCGTGCTTCCATGAATCTGCCCTCCCTCCCCACCTTTTCAGGCAGGACTTCTGGAGGGAAGGACAGTGGAGTCACAAACCACAAAACTCTCCAGGTGGCCTCAGGCTCCCCATGGTTTCCTTCATCTTCCTGGGCTGGGCCAGGAATGGGAGTAACTGTCCCCTCCCTTCCTCATCCTTCCCACAAAGACTTAGAGATGAGTAGTAAGTGACTGAGGGATGGAGAATGAAACTTGGTCTCCTTCAGGACCCTCCCTGTCTGGTTTGCCTGAAACTGAGGTCTGTAGTGGACCAAAGGGGGCTTTGCAGGAGAGAGAGACAAGCCAGGAAATACTGGAAGCAATGGGATTTTGATGTGTGTGTGTCTATGGGATTCCTAGCTAGCACTTATACAGCCCTTTTAGGTTTGCAAATCCCTTTTCATGTGTCATCTCAAAACAAGCCTGTGAGGTAGGTGCTATTGCAATATCCATTTTATAGATGAAGAAACTGATATTGATATAGGTTAAGTGACTTGTCCAGGGTCACCCAGCAGGATCTGAACTCAAGGCTTTCTTACTCCAAGCCCCTTAACCAGCAATATTGGAGGGAAAGGGGAGGGGGAGGCAGGGACACCATGGAAACAAGACCAGGGTAGTGTCCACCTCCATACAGGGATGCTATCAGAGACTCGGGCTCCAAGGCCTTCAGGCACGAACCAAAGATGGGCCTTTGATGGTCTCAAGATAAGCTACTCCCAGACCTTGGCCCCCAACTGTCACAAACTCTCCTGGGACTTTGAGCTCCACATCTGTCCCATACTCCTGGTAGTTCAGAAGCATTAGAGGGTCAGGTATGAAGGTGGGAGGGTGGGGGGAAGGAAGCTGGAGACTCAGGAAAAGAGCTTCCCTCCCCCTGACACCGCAGCAGGGAGGCCACATTTAGGTGGGAAAGTGGATGTGCCTAGCCTAAAGCACTCCCTGTTTAGAAGACTCCAACAAGGGGCATGAGAGGAGAGAGGAGGCATCGGGTAGGAGGAGGGGCAGGACTGCCTGTTGGAGCAGGACTATGCCTACAAGCAGAGGGCTTTCCATCCCCCAGCCCCTACAAAGAGGCAAACCCTGCATTTCATCATGCTGGAAAGACTCTTCGTGCCTTTCTGAGAGGATCATGGGTCTGACAGTCAGTGTTTCCTGGCCCATTTCACAGGCCATAAACCTGCCAGTTGGAAATCTCACTTGATCTGAGAATAAAATGTGGGCAGGAAGGGGCAGGCCCTCCCTCCATAGATCCAGGGGCTATCTCAGGAGGCCTGTGAGGCTCTGGCATCCCCAAGACATCAATCTAGGACCAGTTCAGGTCAAGATTGGCAAAGCACTGAGAATCCCAGGGGCCTCTGGGGCAAGCTGAGAAGGTGCAGAGAACGGCAGACAAACACTGGCCACCTTTGGTGACAGAGGACTTTCGGGGTCCCAGCTCCACTATGCAAAGGGCTGGGGTGTTTGTCTTCCTGTCCTCAGGGCAGAGCCTAGCACCTGGTGCCTAAGTGCTTTATAGAAGCTGATTGAATTGGCGATTCTGGGGCCAAAGCAGCCACAGCAGGATCTGCTTTTCTTGACTGCCATGAGCCCTGCTAGCTGCTCTTCCACATGACAGTCTCTCCCTCACCAGTCTGCATTTGCCTAGGCTATCCCCCAGGTCTGGAGTGATCTCCTTCCTCAACATACTCTGAAAACTCCTTCCCAAAGCCTTTTGCATGAGGCTTCTCTTCATCTCCCCTCCCCACCCCCAGTTATTTACACTCCCTCCCCCAGGAAACGAATTACTTGGAATGAAGAAAAGTGAGGTGGGAGAATGCCAGTGAGGAAATGCCCTCTGCCAGTACAAGTCCGACCCCAAGAGTTTAAGCCCGGGCTCAGGGTCATGGAGCAGTGTGTATCATGGGCAAAGGTTGACCCCAACATTCCTGTGTCTGGGGCTGACTCTCCCTTATACTGTGCTTGTTGGTTGATATTAACTCTTGCATTTTTTGGTATGCCCCCGGGAGATGATAGGTCCTTGAGGACAGACAGCCTTGCATCCCCAGGCCATCCCCTGATACCTGGCATAGACTGGATGCTTCCTGAATGCCTTGAGTTCCAAAAATGAAATGGTATTGAAATGCCCCCAGACCTCCCATAAGTGGACACATTCAGTCACCACTTCCCATCTAGGGGGCCCGAGCTACCTGACTAGCTGAGCTGCACAAGAGAGGGAACTGGATCAGGAATCAGGGCACCTGGATTGCCCACCACTTGCTCACCTGTGTGATTCTGGGCGAGTCACTGCTCTTCTTTGGGTCAGTTCCCAGTTTGGTTAAAATGAAAGGGCTGGACATGGGATTTCTGGTCACTCCTGGTTCTGAAATCTGTGACCCTGGATCCACATCTGAAGGCAATTTCTTACCTTATCAGGAAGCACCAAGGAAACATTGCACCAAGTGGGAGCCTTGCTTTGTCCTATGGTCAGTCAGCTGGCAGCCAGCAAACACTCTGAGTGCAGGGCCCTGAGGTTGATTGGACTGGGGCCAAGGGAGTGTCAAGGTCATCTGAGCCAACCCTCTCTTTTGACAGATAAGAGAACTGAGGCCCACAGAGGGGCACTTACCCCAGGGTAAGTAAGTGGTGGATCCAAGCTTCAGAATCCATGTCAAGGCTTTTCCCTATGCTCAGCTCTGTCCTTCAAGGAGACACACCTTCTCCTCAGTTTCCCCTCTCATCTCCTGTGGCCATTCCTTCCAGCCTCTGATGCCCTATGTGGTGGCCCCTGTGTTGGGTCTTCTCACCTTGAGTTGTTGGCCCTGCCAGCCTCACTCTTACTCTTGTCCTCAAAGACTCACCACGCTGGAGCCTCAGTACCCTAAGATCCCCATTAGAGTTACAGCCTCTAAATATGTACTGTGGGCTTAGAACAGGACGAGAGAGAAGGGGTTTCTGAGCAGTGCTTTCTCAGGACTTGAGGTCCCACTAAGATTTCAAAGAGTTTCCAGATGCTGCTGCTGGAGATGCACCTTCTGGTGGCTCAGAGTGAGATGGGCATGTCCTGGGTTGGAGTTAAGCCAGAGGATGAGGGACGCGAGAAAACAGGGAGCTGAAATGAATGGCTTAGACTCAGGGATGGGTGATATCACAAAGAGGATCCCCAGAGAGGCTTCACAAAAAGAAAAGGAAGATGGTGCCCTCACTTCAAATACTTCCTGAGTAAAGCCCCAAATGGCTTTAGTCTCCCTCAGTCCCTTACTGAGGCAAACAGGGACTGAAGCCGGCTTTGCTGCCGTCGCAGGAGGCGATCAATCAGTCAGTGAGAACTGATCCAGCTCCTTGATTTTTCGGTCTGAGGAGGAAGCTCTGCCTTCTACAGTCTCCTGTCGACCTGTCCACATCAGTTCAGGGCTCTTGGGATCCAGCCAGGATTTCTTTCTTGATTTAGACAGCTCCTGCTATCTATACCTGCTAACTGCAAGAGAAGCAATATGGTGGAGGGAAGGACTGGCCTGGGAGTCTGAGGAGACCTGGGTTCTAATCTTGCCTCCAGCCCATTTGCAACTCAGAACGAGCGACTTCTCTCTAAGTTTTTCCTCATCTGTAAAACATGGGATAACTATGCCTCAAACTACCTCGTAGATGGTTTGGCCCTCATGGATGACATCCTGAAGGCATCTGAAAATCAAAGTCCAAAATGGAACTTGGGGTTTTTCCTCCCAAATTCTCCCCTGCCCCCAGGCTCTTGGGAGGCTTACAGCCTAGGAGCTGCCTTGGACCCCTCCCTCTCATATCCCCTCCCACCACATATCCACTCTATTGCCAAACCCTGTCATTTCTGCCTTCATCTCTCCTAATCGCCCCCTTCTCCCCACTCCCCATCTCTCCTCCAGTTCAGGCTCTTTACCTCTTACCTGGACTGCTGTTCTAAGAGTCTCCTGATTGGTCTACTTGCCCTAAGCCTCTCCCACTCCAATTCATTTTCCCATTGGCTGTTGGGAGGATTTGGAGGCATCACTAACCTAACTATATCACCCCCTACTCAGAAAGCTCCACTGGTTTCCCACATCCAACCCTTTCCTAGGGTAGCATATAAGATCCACTCTCTGTTGAGTCAAGCCCTTCACAGCCTGGCTCCCTCCCCTTTCTTCTTATGGTTTTGCCATCCACATGGTCTACAACCTACCACGTAGTTGACCTAGCTGACACATGACCCTCCAGCCCCCAGCTTGATGCCTTTGCATTGTATCCCCCACCCCACCAGTGCTGGGAAAATTCTCCCTCCTCACCTCAGCCTCTTGGAGCCCCTTCAAAATTCAACTCTGGTACCATTTTCTGACTAAAGATCTTCCCCATCCCACCCTCCTCATGCCTTCCTACTCCAAACTGCTTTGGAGCCATTTTGTATAGATTTCCTATATATCTGTTGTCTCTGTATTAGAATATAACCTTCTGAGGGTAGGGGACTGTTTCACCTTGGTCTTTGCATGTTAACATCTAGATCAGTGTCTGGAGGTTAATAAATGCTTGCTGACTGGTTGATTTGATTGCTGTGAGACCCAAATGAAATCATGAGTGTCTGGATCTTTTCAAACCTTAAAATTGCCCCCACATGTCATTTATAGCTGTTGCTGTGGGGATCAGGTAAGGTAATGTCCATAAAGTAGTGCCTGGAACATAGCAGGTGCTTTGTGAATGCTTGTTCCTTGCCCTTGCCCCCTTCCTTCTTAGGTAGGAAAGCCTAGTGGCTACAGGGCCTCCACATGTTTCCCCATTCCATTCAATCCAACCAACAGTTATTAAGCAGGCCATTGTGCTGTGGATACAAGGGAAAAGCAAAATGGTGCCCACCTTCAGTGGCGGGGGGAGGGGGGAAAGGACCTCGGAGGTGCCTCCAGCCCTAGACCTTGGGTCTAAAGCATCTGTGATCTGTGGTCTCTGATCTTCCACACCCAGGCAGGTATTGGGGGAATTAAGATCTAATAAATGCCCCCACACCTTCAAAGTATGAAGAAAACAGAGAGAAAACCAACGTGTGGAAACACGTTCAGAAGCCCCCAGAAGTGGGAGGCAAAGTGGGCTCTGCATGCAGAGTCAGAGCAGCTGCATCTGAATCTCAGTTCTGACTATTAGCTAGGTGACCTTGAGAAAGTCCCATTGCCTTTTGAGACCTCTGCTTCCTTTTCTGTGACAAGGGGAGGTCAGAGAAGATGCCTCTGTAGTCCTTTCCACCTCAAGAGCCTATGATCATCATGACGATAGAAGATCAAAAATGAACCCAGTTGGAGGAGACAGGATGATGAGGGAAGGCATTCTGAACCAGCTGAGTCTTGAGCTGAGACTCAAAGGAAGATTCAAAGAGGCTAAGGGGAAAGGGGAGAGGAGTGAAATTCAGGTAAGGCAAGGCCAGATTCACACAAGAGCTAGAAGGGACTTCTGAGGCTGCTGGTCCAGTCTCTGTAAAATAACAGACATCATTTCATGTGGAGCCTCACAGCAATCTAATGAGGTGCTGTTATCCCCTGTTATATAGAGGCTCAAGGTCCTACATCTAGTAAGTGTTGGAAGTGGGATTTGAACTCAGGTCTTCCAACACTCTGTCCACCATGCCACCTTGGTTATAAAATAAGGTTAGATGAACGAAGAAGTATAGAAAAGCTTCCAGTGGTCTCTACAACAGCCATCTTTTTTCTCTTCTTCATTGTATATTGTAATGTTTGTTAAGTTCAAGATTTAAAACAAGAGGGGGGAGGGGGAGAGAGACAGAGAGAGAAGAAGAAGAAGAAGAAGAAGAAGAAGAAGAAGAAGAAGAAGAAGAAAAAGAAGAAGGAGGAGGAGGAGGAGAAGAAGAAGGAGGAGGAGGAAGAGAAGGAGGAGGAGGAAGAGAAGGAGGAGGAGGAAGAGGTGAAGGAGGAGAAGGAGGAGAGAGAGAGAGAGAGAGAGAGAGAGAGAGAGAGAGAGAGAGAGAGAGAGAAGCTTCAGCTCAATGATATCTAAGGGCCCTCCCTAATATAGAAGCCCATGGACCAGCTCTGTCTCTGGGTTTCATTCCCTGGAGGACAAGACTTTGAACTCTAATTACCCTAAGGGATGCTAGGGAGCAGTGAAACAGGCAACTGGGCAGATGTATCACAGTTTGGTCTTTGAAAACCAGGCACCACATTTTGGACTTTATGTATCTGATAATAGGGAGCCATGGAAAATTTATTTTTGAGGGATGTGAGTGCTGCGAGGATAGTGGTGTTTTAAAAAGATGAGCACAATAGAGGTTTGCAAAAGCAATGAGAGCAGAGAGAGGCTTCAGACTGAACGTTTGTGAATCAGCCAAACTCATATAAGATGCAATTTTAATTCAGATTTGGTTTCCCTGGTCACCATTCATCAAGGCTTCTGCCCAGAGGAAATATGGAGAGTATTCAGTGGTCTACATCAACCCTATGACCAGCCCATGCTTGCCATGAACAGCACATGAGAAGCCCCTGGGGAGAATGTACAACCATGAAACAGTGAGGGGGCAGAAGGAGGGAGAAGAGGGGAATCAGTATCTCCAGATATGGAGATCCTGAACCTTTCAGCCAAGAACCTTTCAAGCAAGAAATAACTTCCTATTAAAATGTGTCCTTGTAGCAATCACCTCCATGTGATGGAATGAGGGAGGGGCATCCAACTGACCATACAAGCATCTTCTACCATGAATTGTAAGAGAGCCCTAGTCTCTGAACTATGACGAACCTCAATTTCTTCATACTTAGAGTGGAGATCATGTTATGTTGCTACCTACCTCTAAGAAGCAGTTGATGGTGCTGTGAACAGAGCACTGGGCCTAGAGTTGGGAAGACCTGAGTTTGAATCTGGCCTTAATTGCATGACCCTGGACAAGTCACTTACCCTCTGTCTCCCTCAGTTTCCTCAGGTATAAATGGAGATAACAATAGCACTTAGCTCCTAGAGTTGTTTTAAGGATCAAATGAGATCATATTTGTTGGGTGCTTAGCACAGAGCCTGGCACATCCTAGGCACCATATAAGTACGTATTCCCTTCCCTTCCTTTCATCTTCCCTCTTACAATAAGTTGACATGAGGCAGCAGGTACATTGGAGTCCAAGGAAGTGAGTTCAAATCTCAGCTCTGCCCCTTATTATTTGTATGGCATTAGATAAGTCTCTAGCCCTCTCTAGATCCATTTCCTTCTCTGTTAAATGCAAAGCTTGGCCCAGGTGACCCTGAAGGCCCCTTCCAGCTTTTAAATGATGCACCTTCAATCACGTGACTATATGGCAATATGGCAAGGAAGGTGATTACCTTGGTATGGACAAGCCAAGAAAAGAAATCCTTCCACTGTTTCAGATCACATTCAATCTAGAATTTATCATCTGACTTTCTAGAGAGGCTTGTAGAAAGGATGATGTAGAAGTAATTTGCTCATGGTCACAACAGCTACAAAGTATTCAAGGCAGAATTTGAATCCAAATCTTTGTGACTTGAAGCCCATTGCTTTTTTTAACTATGCCAGGCTGCCTCTCCAAGTAAGTAGAGTCCAGAAAAGGGTCATTGGGCTTGGAGTCACCTTGGAGGGACCTCAGAAGTCACTCTTTCCAATCCTCCCCCACTTCCTTCCATTTGGCCTTCATGCCTGCCCTCCATGATGCCCTTTAGCTAGAATTAGGCTCTCCCCTATTCTATCTTGGTGCTTGGTACTCTTCTGTTGTGTGTCTCACATCCTATTCTGTATTCTGTATATTGGTGTGCACCTCATTGCCTGTCCTCACTACTGCCTTTCCAGTTCAGCAGTGATACTAATTGCAATCCCATTGTATTAACTCCATGGTTGTGTGCCCAGCATCCTAGAATCAGAGTTGGCAGGACCTTTGAAAGCGTCTAGTCCAAGTCTCTCATCTTAGAGAGGAGAAAACAAAGCCCAAAGAAATGAAATGAATTGTCCCAAATGGCACAGATACTAAATGCAAGAGACAGGATCCGAGCCCTGGCCCTTTGATTCCAAGTCCGGAATTCTTTCTCTGTACTCACTATGGTGTACATTGAGAAGACTCTTGTCTCAACAGCCAAGTGGGCAATTCAAATATCAGCATCCCCATTTCTAGATGGAAAAAACTGAGGGGGTGCTATCTTGGCTAAGGAGGCAGGGTCCAGGAAGGGAAGCCATCAGAGGGCTGGCATGAGATGAAGACCATAAGGATCTTTTGTTTCCCCAATGGACTTTGCTTTTTGTCATTCAGGGAGTCCCCACTTTGTCAAGCATCTTAATCAACTACACTGATCTCCATAGCATTTTCTAATGCTTATCCAGAGAGAACTGATTTCTAATTCTCTTGTCTACACTTTTTAACAAACCCATTGTGCTTGTGGATTAGACTAAAAATTCAGTGAGATTGAAAAATGGAACTGTCCTAGACTCAGTGCTGATCCCAGCTCCAGATGCTCCCTCCTTCATCTCCCATAACAGTGCCAGCAGATGGCCCATTGCAAACATCACTGATCACTTTGGAGAGTCAACACTGAGTGCCTTTGAAGTGATATCTTCTCTCTGGCGTGTGGTGCCTCCTGAGGGAAGGGGAGAATAAATTTGAGTAGATTTAATGGGGGGAGGGGACTTGTTTAAAGTACAAATATTTCTTAAAAGAAATGTAACAAAAGTGTCTCTTCCCCATCTCCAAATACAATGTACATTCTCTGAGAGCAGAGACTATTCATTTTTTGCCTCTGTAGTTTCAATGCCCAGCACAATTTCTGTCAAATAGTAGGCTGAATTCATTCAAGGCTTGGACAGAGAACAAGTTTTGAAGTCAGGAAGACCTGAGTTCAAGTCTTGTCTCTGACACATGTTGGCTGTGTGACTCTGACAGTCACTCAATCTTCTCGTGCTCTTGGTAATTCTCTTAAACTAGAAGTTACAGAGAAAATGCCAGCCTCCATTGGCAGAGGGAGCTTTGTTTTTTTAGTCGAGTTCCCTATACCAATAAAATCACAGACCCAGTCCTTGTAATGACGTAGAAGTTATGCAGGATTCCAGAAGCTTTTTTCATGGATGGCCATAAAAAACATTGAGAGTTTGACACAAGTGAAAACCAAAGGTCACCTAACTTTAGCTGTTTTTTTATTTTGAGAGAGAAATATATTTTATTGAAACCAGAGAATATAAGATTTAATGATTATGGAACCCCATATTACTAATAGCCTCCATTTTTATTATCTGTAAGGTTTGTAAAACACTTTATATATATAATGTCATTTGACCCTCATAACAACCACTTAGGACTTAGAAGGTTATTATCATCCATTGCAGCCCATAATCGGGATTATTCTCCATTTTACAAATTAAAGAAGTGAAAAAGAAAGCTCAGAGTAAACATCAATGCAACCAATTCAGCCTACATTGCTTAGGCTCCCACCAGGCAATTTGCTAGGTGTTTCTAAGAATTGGAAAGGCTGCCACAGGGAAGAGCAATGAAGCTTGCTGAGCTTGGCCCCCTGGACTGAACTAAGAGCAATGTGTGAAAGCTAGCAACCATCTAGACTCAATGTCTCAAAACACTTTCAAGCCACTTAGACTCCCTGCAAATGTGGGCTGCCTCAGAAGGTCTTTGGGCTAAATCTGGGTGTTGGGGAGGGGTGTCTTTTCTGGAGTGGATTGGGCTAGATCTCCTTGGATGGCTACTGCTGTTCTGAGATTCTGTTGTCCTAGAAGGCAAGCAATCCTTGGGAATACCAGCAAGCCACTCATACTTTCCACAGCTGCTTCTCACTCTCCTAAGAAGGGAGAATGCAGACAGCTGAGCCCCCAGGAGGCAGCTGGTCATTTAAGGATCTCAGATTTAGGCTTTAAAGGGACTGCTTAGGACATCTCATCCAACTTCATCTTCTTAAAGATTAGAAACCTGAAGTCCATAATAATGAAGTGACTTCTCCAGGACCACAGAGGGAGTTAGTGGCAGAGAGAGCATGTTAACCCTTGTTCTATGAAGCTGAGGGCTGCACTCAGCCCCCTGCAGTGCCCTGACACTCAGGACCAGGTAATGTCATGGGCACACAGTGGGTGCTCAGTGAGTTCTCCTTAGAAGAATGAGGCTGAGGACAGATGTTGCTTCTAGACTGGCCCTAGTTCTACAGCCTGTAACATCCAGCACCCTTCACACCCACATTGGTGACAAGCATTCCATATTAAATGCTCAGATACAATATGATTCAGATTGCCAGAAATCAAAAGGCAAATAAAATACCAAAAGATTCCTATGATCAAAGTTTATCTCAGTCAGGTGACCTGGTAAGTAATTTTTTTTTTGTCTCCAGATTCTTAGGCAAGCTTCCTACTGGATTCCTGTGACCAATTACAAAGTTATTTACTAATTCCACTCCAGAGTAATTTTCAACATTAGCTACCATCTGCCAAGGTTTATTTCCATTCTATTCCCAATAATCAGTCAACCAGGTCTATTACATGCAGGAGAGAACCTGATTCCTACCCTGCAGGCTGACAATCAGGGTTGCTGGGTCCTCATTAATAGAAATTGTAATAGACAATGCATGGAAGTGAAGCCAAGGTTATGTTTGCCAGTCCTCTGTCTTCTCACTATTGGGAAGGTGAGGCTGAGGAGAGTCACAAAAGATGCTAGCGAGGACCATTGGAAGAGATACTGGCCTTCAGATCCTGGAAGGAGAATAGCAGCCCTTGTGAAATCACATGAGAGTCCCAAAACCACTTGGATGCTTGATTTGGAAAGTAACAAGCTTGCAAGAGGTCCCAATAAACTAGAGTGTAAACTGAATTCTCATCACAGCAAGTCATTTCCCTGCTCTGCATCTATAAAATGGGGAGAATAACCCCTATAATTGTGGTGGGTTTGTATAATATTAGCTGGGTCTAGAAAGTGCTTGGCCAGCCCTAAAGGATACAGAAAGTCCAGCTGTTGTCATCATCCCCATTGGCATGCTGATGGACGCCTGGTGGGCTCTGGTCACCTCAAACAAATGCCCTTTTCCTTCTGACCTTTTCCTCACATTCTACTCCCCCACCCAAACTGATATTATAGAAATTCTTGTTTTAATCCATAAATTAAAAATAAAATGATGTTTTTTAAAAAGATCACCAAGGCAAAGAAAGGACCATTTCAGCTTAAAATAGGTCTCATTAGTCCTATTTTACAACTCAAGGAACCATAAGTATTTATTAAGTGCCAACTATGTGTGGGGCATTATACTAAGCAGTGGGGATAAATGAATGGCAAAAACATTTTTCCTGCCCTCAAGGGGTTCACATTCCAATGCTGGAAGCAATATATGCCTTGTTAGGTTACAAGATACATAAGCCTTGATGAGGAGCAAGGCTCTAGCAACTGAGGGACCTGGAGGGATCCCAGGAGGCACCCTGCTGGGAGGCCTCCAGAAGAAGGTGCCAGTCTTGAAGTGATTTGCCTATGGGTCTTAAGGATGGACCCACCCCTAGTATCTGGGATGCAGTTGAAGCCAAAGTTCATCACTGCTTACTATGGAACATTTTAAAATAGGACATCCTAGGCAGGTACTTGGGGAATGTGTTTGGAAGGGAAAAAGACCTCCTAACATTCTGCCATCAGAGACACATTTTTATGTTGAATTAGTCCCACAGAAGAGATATAAGAAGTTACTTGCCTACCCTTCCTGTAGAAGTGGGCTCCTTCAGGTGTAGAATCCTACATAATAAGGTGGACTTTCTAAATGTGTGATTACCTTTGGGAAACCACTCTCCTCCCCCTCCCGTCCCCCTCTCCTACCCCTTCTCTTCCCCTTCTCTTCCTCCTCCTCCTCCTTCTTTTCCTGACATTGAACCATTTGGCAAGGCCAAGGATTTAGGTGGCAAGATCTTTCTTTTCTGGGGCTCCAGTGTGTAATTATTGCTGTAGCACCTTTAGGAGCACTTACCAGGCTGCCTCTCCACTGGGGTTACTCTGTCTCTCCTTCACAGTGTCTGGAAGCTTCAGAGAGACTGGCTTGCCCACCTTGTGGGTAGCAGCTGGTGGGCTGGATGGCGTGATGGTAGCTGATCAGCAGTTGGTGGTGATGATCAAGATAGACGTCGTCACCACCATGATTTCTCTCCAATAAGCATGCCTAGTGATTTGGGGGATACTGGGATTTCCAAGGCTCTGGGCCTTCAGGTCCTGAATTGTCTCCAGCAGAGGCTGAGGGAAGATGATGGTTGAGGGGGGTCTGACTCACTGGCGCTTGCTCCTCCTCTCTCTCCCTCAGGGTACCTGGCTGCTTCAGCCTTATTACCTGGCCTGCTCTGTAGGCAGTAATTGGCTGACAGGGGGCTGGGGATTACCTGCCCCTTCTCCACAGGAATTGCTTCCCCAAATGATTGTATTGAAGGCCTGGCTGGAAGCAGAACTAACTAGTGGCCAAATATGTCGGACAGTCAGTCAACAAAGCAGCTAGTTAGTAAGCATCTATTATATGCCAGGTACTGTGGTAGGCCCTGGGGATCCAAAGGAAGGCAAAAGACAATTTCTGCTCTCGTGGAATTCACAGTCTGATGGGGAGACAAAAAGCAAAGAACTATGGGCAGACCAAAGACGTACATGAAGAACTGCAAGTGATCACCAGAGGGGAGACACTGGCACTAAGGGGGATCAGAAAGGCTGCTCACAGCAGGGGGGATTCTAACTGGCACTGAACACATTCAGGGAAGCCGGAAGACAGGGATGAGGAAGGAAGGAGAGCATCCCAGGGAGGAACAGCAAGGAGGCCACTGTCACTGACCTGTAGAAGGACTACTTGTGCAGGGATGCCCCAAACTGAATGTTCCAAGAGGACCCCTCCGGCTCGGGAGTCCTCATACTGGGGCACACCATCCCTCTCCCACTCCTGGACTGAATTTGCTTTCTTGATTACAGAAGGCAAAAACAGATGAAAGGGGGAATCTCTCCAGTTACTTAGAGAAGAAAAAGCCAATGCTCTTCTCATTCCCATGGCCTTTATTGCATTGGCTCCCCGCTTCTGCAGGGAGAATTGGTGCCTGAGAGGATGCTGACCGAAAGGGCTCCCCTTTGCCTTTGGGAGGGTGAAAGAACCCCCAGAATCCAGGGGCTGGGGGAGCTCTGGCTCCACCCACTTGTCAATCAGCTTGGGCCTCCCCAAGGAGGAGAATTTCTTGAGGATTGTTTGCATTCACCCAAGGATTTGTCTTGGTGTTTGTTCCCAGATTGGACTCTGCATGAGGAGGGCAGCAGATTCAGGAGGAGCATGTATTCTGTGATAGATTTTCTCGTGCCAGGGTTTCTGGGTGGATCAAGTGAACTTGAAGAATTAGAAAACGCTCCAGTCCTTTCTTCACCCAGCTCCCAAGCTGGCTTTGTTGACAAAAGCTTGTTTCAGTGGAGAGAGCCCTCTAGGACCTGGCCCTAGCTGTTAAGAGACCTGAATTCTGCCCTTCTCTATTGCTGACTTTATGACCTTGGACAAATCATTCAAACTTTGTAGATCAAAGGGTCTCTGGTTTCATCAAGAGCTTCATCATCATCTTGAAGCAGCTGGCTGTGCAATGGGTGGAGCACTGACCCTGGAATCAGAAAGATCTGAGTTCAAATTCAGCGTCAGACACTTACTAGCTCATGACTCTGGGTGAATCACTTAACCCCAAAAGCCTCTCAAAAAAGGGAGGGGGTGAGGAAGAGCCTCAGCATCTTTCCAATCACCCTCATCATCATCCTTGGTGCTTCCTCTCACTCCACATCCAATTGCCAACCCTGCCATCCCCCTCACAATACCATCCCCCCTCCCTTGGCAACCTTGTCCAGGACCTCCTCATCTCTCACCTGGACAATTGGCCTCCCTGCCCCCAGTTTCCTCCCTCCCAGTCCGTCCTCCCACGCCTGCCCAAGTGATTTTCCTCCAGCATATCTCTGACCACATCACCTCCCCACACAAAAGATCTCAGTAGCTCCCTCTTACCCTTTGGACAAAGTATGCATTCTACTGCGTGGTGTTCAAAGCTCTTCCCAGTCTGCTTCCAGCATGAGGACTTCCCCTCGTACCCTCCACATTCCATCCAAACTGAACTATGTTGCACAATCTCGGTGCACTGCCTTCCATTTCCCACCCCCTTTCTTTTGCCCAGGCAGTCCCTCATGCCTGGAATGCCATCTTCTTTGCTTCCATCTCTCAGAATTCCTGGCAGCATTCGAGTCTTAGCTCAAGTGACTCTTCTTCCACTCAGCCTTCTTTGATTCCCCCTCCTCCATATTACTTTGCATATATCTTCTGTTAATGGAGGCTATAAGTTTCTTACTTCCATGAAGAAGGAGCAGAGACCCAGACCTGCCGAGTCTCATGGTCTTACTTCAAACCTCTGATAAGAGCATGGTTGCCAAAGAGCTGTGAAGAGTCTCAAATGCCCCAGCCAGCTGTAAGGGGTCATTGCCAGGTTCAAATGCCCTGATAGGGTGTGAGGTCATTGTCAGGCCCCCGAGTGCCCCAGAGGAGATTGGCAAAGCTCTGGGCCTTTCACCAAAGTGGGAGGGGAACAAGAGTCCCAGAATGCCTGTTAGCCTGGAAACCTGTAAGACATTGCTTCTCAGGAGGGAGTTCTGGGGAGGGCAGAGAGGAGAATGGGAGGGAAGGGAACCAGGAGATGCCCCAATGTGTCTTTCCAGACCATACAAACCAATTAAGGTGTCGTGTTTCTCCACAACTGTGAAAACAGGAAGCAGCAATAGGGCCATGAAAGGCCCAGTTGGTCCTGTGGGGCTGTTGATGCATAACTGGGGGTCATAAAAATCACTTCCCAAGTCTGGATGAGTAAACATGGGAGGGGAACGGTTTACATGAAATCTATCCTCTGCCCTCTCAGGAGCTGGCAAGGGCTTGATGGAGAAAGAATGAGGAAGCCTTCTGGGAGCAGGAATGGACTGGAGACCATGTGGCCTCTCCTCTTGTTTCATGCCCGCCAGACACACAGCTTTCAGTGATTGCAATCATGTTCTGCCATCCGTAAGCCCAGCTGCCTAGGGAAGGATGGCTGACTTCCTTTTAAGAAAAAAAAAAGCTTATTGGTGTTTTTTGTCTTTAACATCACAATCATTTCCCAATATATCACCTTGAAACAAGGGCCAACAGTTGTACAAAACTGACAATACATGCAACACTCTGCCCCCGCCATCCCCCACCTAAGAGGTAGGAGATGTGTTGGTATCTCTTTGCTAGGGTCAGGATTGGTCATTTTTAGCATCAGTCACCACAACCGATCCTTTCCAAACCTTGGTGGGCCAACACTCTATTGTGCCAATGCCCCCAAGGATTGCATCATTTAGGAGAAAGGAGGTTTTCTACCTGGGGCATAGATTTCTTCCTCATCACTACCCCTCGATTTCCCTGTCTAAGGCTCCTTTGTTTTCTTCCTACAGGTCAACAATGAGAATGTCGTGAAAGTTGGTCACAGACAGGTGGTGAACATGATTCGCCAAGGAGGGAATCACCTAGTCCTCAAGGTTGTCACGGTAACCAGAAACCTTGATCCTGATGATACAGCCAGAAAGAAAGGTGTGTGTTCTCTTCCCAGCTGGTCTGACCAGTCACACCCTTATCTGGTCAAGCCAGATAAGGCTGGTAGGGTGGGGCAGGGCAGGGGAGGGGGGGGGGACAGGAGACCAGAGGATCCCATTCATGCTCATGACTCCATCTGAGAACCATTCCCCCATTTTTAGGAACTGCTTTTATAATGAAACATTCATGCTCAACGTGTTAAGACATTTATAAAAAGAGCGTAGGAGATGCTTTTTCTCTTTCCCTGACAAGAACTCTCTTGTAGCCCTTCCTCTTTGTCTTGATTCCAAGTTGAGAAGTAAGAAAGAAAGCATCCCACTGGCCTTGTGGCTTGGACAAAGCCACAAGATTTCACCCATTGTCATCCAGGACCATCCCTCTAGGGCACAGAAGCTCTCAAGTATAAATGAGACCTAGGGACAAGCACCTGCACCTGGCCCAGCCACAGCAGAGAGATTTGGTCAAAATGACCCCTTACAGCTGCTGGGGAGGTGGGGCCACCACGTTGGCCAAAGCTTCAAGAGGTGCCTTGGTCCTCTCCTCCTGACATCTGTTAATCTACAGGGCCACAGAGAGTAAGGGGAAGGTTCATGGATTCAGCATCACAGGACTTGGCTACCCACGTGGTTTTGCCACTGACATTAACCAAATCTCCCCTTCTCTGAGCCTCAATTCCATCCTCCATAAAAAGCAGGGGGATTGTGACTTGTGATTAGTCCTTCAGGGGTCCCTCCAGTTCTCCAGGTGGGAAGTTAGGACCAGACAGCCTCAGCTGTAAAATGAATAAATTAGAAAAGGTGGCATCTGAGGCCCTTTCTAGCTCTAGACCCAGGACCAGAAGTCTTGTGATCATTGTCAAACCCGAGCTCTCCTGAAAATACATAGGATTACTCAGCTCCTCTGTGCCTAAAGAACAGACTCACTGGCAAAGGAATATTTCCTAGTGAGTCTTTGATGTGGGGATAGTGTCTTGTTATCATGGTTTGCTGGGATTCACGTATTAATCTCCATGTCCCTAAGGGCTTTAACATGGCCTAACCCGTGTAGCAGCTGCAACCAGCCAACAGGTGACCAGGGTGCTCTGACCTACCCTGCTGCGCACAGACACATATAAGGGTAGAGTCTCACTTAGGGAGAGATCCCCTAACCAGGAGAAATCCAGTAAAAGGGATCTGCAAACTCCAGGCCTCTAAGACAATAGATTCCTCTCCTTGCCAGCCTTGGGCACCAGCACTTGGCATAGTGTGTGCTGGGCACACAGGTGGCACTTAAGAAATGTTGGCTGATTAAGCGACAGGTCTTAGGTCTCTATGTGAGCCCTGGGGGCCCTTCCCTTCTGACCTCAGAGCTGGCGAGGGACCAGGGTGAGGGCTTGATGGGGGTGTGGTTCTCCCCAAGAGCCTGTGGCTGTCTGTGCACAGATTTACATGTATGGAGGTAAACAGCAGCTCCACCTCAAAGGTCCTTTCACACGCCTTCATAAACATGCTAATTTGTCAAGCCCACTCTGATCAACTCATCATTGTAACCCCAATAGAGCTCATGGAAATATCCCACAATGTGACTCCCCGAGAGGCCACTGAGATGCTGTGTCAAAGCCAGCCATCCCCACCCTCTGGAAACAGCTTTCTGTGCCCGCGTTCGCAGCAGAGCCCTGCCAGGGCAAGGCCATCGTCACCCAGGCTAGGCTGTTTCCATGGTTCAGTAAAACCTGGCTATGTCGGTCTGTGTGAACGGCCTGGGTTGGGGCAATAGACCGAACTGTTGAATTGATGCTTCTGTGTCTGCTTTTGTTTGCTCTTCTGCGAAGCCCCTCCGCCTCCCAAGCGAGCGCCAACCACAGCCCTGACCTTGAGGTCTAAATCTATGACCTCCGAGCTGGAAGAGCTTGGTAAGGAAGCCTTGTTGTCTCACCAGCATGCTGCAGTAGTAGAGATGGAAAGGAAATGTCAGCACTGCCTGAGCTCCCCGGCCCCTGAATGAGCCCCCCTCCTGTTCACCGCCCCACCAGAGAGGCTCTGGCCGGGAATGCTCCATTTGGGGGCGACCTGAGGCATGCATGCCCCCCACCCCGCATGACGGTGTCCTCTCTAGAAGCCGCTTTCGTCCCTGCCGGGTTTGAAATCAAACAGCGTGGGAAGGAATGACGTCTCACCAGTCTGACATCTCTCTGAAAGTTTTTCTCTTCCGTGTGTAGCTGACATCGTCTCTGTGTTGTGTGTGTGCGCGTGTGCATGTATGTGGGCATGTGTGTGCGTGTGTTTGTGGTTCGTCAAGTTTTACAAGGAATTTTTAAAAATGAGTTTTGCCCTTTTGTCCTTTGATTTTATCTAATATTGTTTTGTTTTGAATTTTTGGGCCTCTCACTAGTGGACAAAGGTAAGTGGCCAGGTGGGCAATTTAAAGGTCCTTTTGTCTAATTAGCTCTCAGTGGATACCACTGAGAAGTTATCCCAGCAATGCAAAAATGCAAACCAAGACAGAGAGACAGAGAGACAGAGACAGAGATAGAGAAACAGAGTGAGAGAGGGAGGGAGACAGACAGAGAGAGAGAGAGGGACAGAGACAGAAAGAGACAGACAGACAGACAGACAGACAGAGAGAGGGACAGAGACAGAAAGAGACAGAGACAGAGACAGAGAGACAGACAGACAGACAGAGAGGACAGAGACAGAGACAGAGAGACAGAGACAGACAGAGACAGAGAAACAGAGAGACAGATAGAGAGACAGAGAGGGACAGAGACAGAGACAGACAGAGACAGACAGACAAACAGAGACAGAGAGACGGACAGAGAGGGACAGAGACAGAGAGAGACAGAGAAACAGAGAGACAGAGAGAGAGGGACAGAGACAGAGAGGGACAGAAACAGAGAGAGACAGAGACAGACAGAGACAGAAACAGACAGAGAGGGACAGAAACAGAGAGAGACAGAGACAGAGAAAGGAGAGAGAAAGCTATGTGTATATATATGTACATGCACGTAATTCTCAATCATTACACTATTGGAAATATCCCCATTTTGAAGAATAAAAGGCAGCGGTCTCTCTAATATCCTTTTGAGGGATGCCGTTGAAAGAACTCTGCCTCTGATGAGTCTGGGCATCTTAAATAATGAAGTTTATCTTTTGCTGATAAATATATAGGAAGCAGCCACTGCTGTCCATGTGGGCCATGTGTCCCCACTGGCCTCTGCACTTGTTAAGTGGATGGGGAAGTATGCACAGGAGCTACTCAGGCAGACAGGGTTAGGGTGGCCCTTTCACCTGGTGTTAAACATGTTGCCGTCCCTGCCCCACCTATTGTCTTGGCCTCTCAAGGCTGGGTTTTACACTCTATCACACAGAAGAAGCCATGGGAAAGAAAATGGCAGTGGCCTGGCAAGGCTAGCCTGGTTTGAAGCTTAAAGCCCAAATCACCATTATTAGAAGCCCAAAGAAGGGACTAGTGTTCCTGGCACCAGGGGCAAGGGCTGATGGGGACAGAAAGAGCAACCCCTCTCAGAGCCTGCCAGCCCTAGGCAGGTGTCATGGCACCGGTCTGGTCATAGCTTTGTGGCTTTGGAGTTGGGTTGTTGGGTTGTTTTTCTCCATTTTGACCTTAAACTGAAGTCATTTTTATCATCCCCTGAACCAGAAATGAGACTGTTGCTCTGACCTCCCCTCCCCACCATTTGATTTTAGTAAGCAGTTCTACTTCCTAGAAAACCTTAGACAGGAGTCACAGGTCCTCAGGGTCCCTCTAGTTCTGTCCCTGGGTGGCTCACCACACACTCCATATTCCTGGGTCACAGGCACCTAAGAATGCTGTTTTCCTGCTCCTACACATGCTCCAACTTGTTGATGCAGCCCACAGAGTCAAACCCTGTGCTGCAGGCTGGTTCTGAGAAGCTGCTTTTTTTCAACCCAAGTGTAAAACTTTAACTATTAACTGTTAGCTAACCTGACTCAATTTGGCCCATTACTTTAGCCTGTTGTGATCTTTGGGAATCCTAACTTTGTCACTGAATATGTTAGATATATCTCAGTCTTGTGTCATCTGCAGATTGGACAAGGAAATCCTTGTCATCAATAGCCAACACATAAAATGGTATCAAAAAAGAAGAGATCCCTGGGGCATTCCGCCAGAGACCTCCTTCCAAAGTGATGTCAAACCATTAATGGGCTTGGGGTCTAGCTATTCAACAAGTTCTAAGCCCACCAGCAGGGAGCTATCATCTCCCCACCATCTTGTCAACAAACCAGCATGATCACCAGTTCCCATAAATCTCAGCATGATATGCCTACAGCATTCTCCCATTCCACTCATCAAACAACGCTTTCTCAATCACTTTCCCTCATCACTGATTCCTAAAACAACCCATGACCTAGTCTCTTCCTCTAATGATTGCTGCTACAATTTTGCCAGGAAAAGAAGTGAGTAGAAGTTCAGCTCACTGATGTCAGGTTCGAAGACTTTACCTCCTTCTATGATCTTTCTTCAAAACCAGGACAATATTTGCCCTTCTCCAAATCTGTGGCACCCTGCCCCATTTGGCAAGACTGCTCAATCCCCACGGTGGCTTCACCATCACATCAGTCAAACCTTTCAAGCCTTGGGTCACCTTGTATGACTCACACTTCTAAAGAACAGCCAGGCATTCTCTTGCCACATTATCAGCCATCTTGGGCAACCGTAATCACCCTGTCTACCCGATTTTCATTCTCTTTGACCAAGAACGTTACCACTGTTCATGGTCACCGTATCTGCCTGAGCCAACATTTATACAGCACCTATTACATTCTAGCTTGGGCTAAGCGCTTCACAAATAGTGCCTCATTCACAAATAGGTCTCAAAACCCTGCTGGAAGGTAAATGGTATCATGATTCCCGTTTTAGGCAAACAAAAATGAGGTGACTTGCCCAGGGTCACACAGCACTAAATCTGAACTCAGACCTTCCTGACTCTAGGCCTGATCCTCTATCCAGGGCACCACAGCTCTCTGTGTCCCCAACCTTTACCTCCAGCTTTGGCACGTGACCATTTCCTGTTTCTGGCGCTCGGTTCACGATGTTGTGCTGCTACTTTGGATCCCTCATCTGTTTCTCCCCCTTGTTTCTATCTTCTCTGTGTGCCTTTTCAAACCCCTGGCTCGTCAAAGAGTTCCCTGTGTGGCCACATTTGTGTCTGTTGGCAGCCCCCTTCTTCACTTCTCAGTAGGATTTCTGCTTGTTTTATGATCTCATTCTTGAAGGTTTCTCTGTCTACCAACTTCCCCTGTCAAAGACAAAGCCACTGTCCCCTTGCTGTTCTTTCTCTGAAATCCTCCAACCCAGTTCTTCCTAAATCTAAGGATTATGTCTGACTGCGCTCAGCTGTCCACCCCTCCCTGACCACCATGAACTCTCAGGGAGGGGTCACTTCTCCCCCCAACCCCATTCCTGTTGCTCTTTTTTTAGTCGGTAAGTCAGTCAATGAGCATTTACTAAGCATCTACAAAGTTACAGCAGCTATGCCGGCACTGGGAATACAGAAAGGGCCAAAAGACAGCCCTGCCCTTGAGGAGCCCACAACCCGCCTGAGGACACAACAAGCAAACACATACTGTGGGCAAGGGCAGAAATGTCCTGCATGGCCTCCTTCCTCTTTTGAAGGCTAATGTCGTCGCTAAGGCAAGTTACAGGTGGATTCCCTTCCCTGCCTTTGGCAGAAAGAGAGAAGCGGAGCAGAGGGCAGACAGCTGGGGTTCTGTCTGCCCCCCATCACTGCACTAGCCCCCTCCCACACTGTGATCTCATTTCCAGGTGCCCCATTGGGCTTCTACTTGTGTCCTAGAGCTCTGCCATGCACCAGGGCTGCAGGGTGGCCCTCCCATGGGCCTCCTCACTGGGTCTCCAGCAGTTTTCCCCCTCAGGTTCCCTATTTCCCCACATCCACGTATCTACTTAACATACGGTACCACTCAACTACCCCTATTGTCTGTTCTGTTGGGTCTCAGCCCAAGCCTCAGCAAACCTGTGAGATCAAGTTAATGCATCTGCATAAAGATGGGCATTTTGTCACTGACTGGTTTTTTTTTTAGTGCTGTCTCCCATGCATGGCGGGTTCCCTTTTCTGAAAGTCTTCATTCTATACCATAGCTGCATTCCCTGTGATACCAGGCTTTGTGATCAATAGGGGCAGCTTTTCCTCTCCCTCCCTTTTCAAAAAGTTTTTATCAGAGTCACAGAACTCCAAGGACTGTATGCACATGCATGTAAATGATACGTGTGTGTATATGTATGTATATACACATAGCCTGTCTTAAAAGTCTTAGTGCTGTTTTATGTTATTAAAGGTCTCTCTCTCTCTCTCTGTCTCTCTGTCTCTCTGTCTCTCTGTCTCTCTCTCTGTCTCTGTCTCTGTCTTTCTCTCTCTCTCTCTCTCTCTCTCTCTCTCTCTCACACACACACACACACACACACACACACACACACACACACACTCACTTACCTATCACTGGCTCTTGTAAGATACGTTCCATCCCTGGATCCCTGACCATGAAGCTCATCATTCCTGTATTTTAAACTAAGGTCCAGAAATGCGTTCTCAGAGCCCACCTTCTAAAATCCTTCTCGGTCAGCTGGGATCTTTGGGGATCTGCTTTGCTTCTTTGAATCCCTTACTTTCCATTGACAGTCATGATAGAAATAGCACAGGTGCCCCTGAGGGCATCTGATTTTTGCTTAGGACATTATTATCCAAAGCAGTACAGAGTTCCTTCTGGTGGTGACATTCCTGCCTTTAGTGAATAGGAACCTGTCTTTGTTAGCACCTAGTAGAAAGAACCCCGCATTTGGAGGAAGAGGACTTTGCTTCCAATCTCAACTTAACTGTTTGCCTATGTCACCTTGGCCAAGGCAAATCAAATGAACAAGTATTTATTAAGCCCCTACTCTGTGCCAGGCAGTCTGCCGAATATTGAAGATACAAAGGTAAAAGGAAGTGTCTGCTGTCAAGGAAACAGCGTGCAGACAGTGACGTCCAAACAAGATAGACTGAAGCTGCTCTCAGAGGGAAGACCTAGTATTAAGAGATGGGGAAAGGAATCTATGAGACATGTTAGGAAGGTCAGATTGACAGGTTTGGAGTGGGGAGGAGAATGAGAGAGACTGAAGCATCTGGGATGATGCCATGGGGAGGGGGGAATGACAGAGGGTGAAGTGTCAAGGATGACACCGAGCTTTTGAGCCTGAGTGACTGAGAGGGTAGTGACACCCACAATGGTAGGAGAAAAGTTAGGAAGAAGAGTTTGGAAGGGAAGGTAATGAGTTTTACACAGGCTGAGTTTCAGGTGTCTCTGGATGATCCAGTTTGATATGTCCAATGGGCAGTTAGTTGGTTAGTGCAATGCTGGAGGTCAGGGAAGAGATTAGGGCTAGATATGTAGATTGGAGAAGCATCCACAAAGGTCATTTAATCCAAGGGAGCTGATGAGGTGACCAGGCTAAATAGTACAAAAGGAGAAGAGTATAGAGCAGGGACCACGAAACTGAAACTCTAGAGACAATCTGGCTGTGCCTGGTTTTCCTATGACTGGTGAGCCAAGAATGTCCCCCCTCTTTTAAAATATATATTTATATACATGTTTTAAAACATAAAAAAACTAATCTTTGCTCATGGTCTCTGGAAACACTGGCTGGAGGTTGGAATTCCCCTCGGGCTGTTGTTTGCTGACCCTGGTGTAGAAGGTCATCCAAGGCTAGTGGACATGACCTAGATCAACATTCCCCAAAGAAGACTGAGAAGGAGAAGTCACACAAATAGGAGGAAGACCTAGAAAAGAGCAGAAGAAAGCAGCAGGCTGCAGAAAAGTCAAAAAAGGCGAGAACTGAGGAGATTATTGTTTGGCAACAATAAAAACATTGGTAATGCTGGAGAGAGCATTATCGGTGGAACAATGAAGTCAGAAGTCAGACTTCAAAAAGTTAAGGGAATGAGAGGAAAGGAAGTGCTTGGTCATAGGAAGCCTTTTCAAGAATTTTCGTCACAAAAAGGAGGAGAGAGACAGGGTGGGAACTAGCAGGGATAGATGGATCAAGTGAGGATGTTTTTGAAGGTAGGAGATAGACATGTCTGTGGGGAGCAGAGAAGGAGCCAGTAGACGAGGCTTGGGTGGGGGGCAGAGGGGGTGATCTGCTAGAGAAGCCAGGATGGATTGGGCAACTTGAGCATGTAGAAGTGTTTGCTTTGGTGAGGAAAAGGGCTCTCTTCACATGAGATGGGGTGAAGAAGGACACATGGTAGAAGCACCTGAGGGATGTGAGAAGAAGAACTTGTGATGAACAGCTTCAATATTTTCACCTCTTTTTTCCTATGTAAAAAGATGGAGTCGGCCTGAATACCTTCTAGGTCCATTCCACATCTAAATCTCATCCTTTAATGCCTATGCAAAGTTGTCGTGGTGTTTTAAGCCATAGCCCTGCTGGGGCCTTACAATGGTGGTGTTTGGCTGATTATTTGGGATGATTAAACTGCACTTGGCCTTTTCGGAGGAGCTGGGGAGCCACAGGGTTATACGAAGGCCTTCTAGTAGCCCTTTGCTTGTATGGGTCAGTCATCTGCCCCAAAACAAATCTGGACTCCGTTTTAGGGGTCAGATCATATGCAAGAATGTAATCCGTGAATGAACAAATATCTGAAAGATCTTCTGACCCCCTAATTGGCCATTGCCTAATTTTGAGAATGGAGTTTTTCCAAAGTTTCATGTCACCTCCTCAAGTCACACGGGCCACTGAATTCCAGGAAGCCCATGCAGAGAAGGCTTGCTTTCAGACACCAGCCCTGGGGTAAGCGTTTGGAAAAGGGCTTTGCCTTCCAAAGTGATTTACCGTCCATTCCCTTTCTGTTTCCAAGCTTCAGTTCGGAAGAAGAAGGGTAAGGGGAAGCTCAAGCTGTGTGTTGTTGGTGGCGCTGTCTCTCATCACCCTGTAGCACAAAGTGGCCCCTTGTCACCGTGGCCATGTGGTCCTGCTTCGGTACTCGTCTCGTGTCCCATGAGCCTCATTTGTGTTTCGAGCTTGTCTTGCCAGTGCGATGGATCACAGCTCCAAGAGTGGTTCCATCATCCCGATCCAGACCTTCGCTCCCTCCCGTCCTTCTCTCCTCCACTGTTCCCTTGTCTGTGGCGCTTTCCTCACGTGCTTTGTTCTCATTCCCAGATTCTTTCTTCTAAGTTTCAGATGCAATAATGCCAGTGATGCTTCATGCTTCAGGTTCAAGATTCTGTCTCCACAAGTCCAAAAACTTACACAGGGTACACATGGGGGCCAGGAATACAGCCCCAGACCTCATGCTGCTTACAGAATGACAGTTTGTCCCCTCCTTTCCCCATCTAGCCCAAGTGACACCTTTAGCCTGGGCTCACCGCAAACTCTGGGTTCATATGGACCAGGTTTGATTCTGAACGTTCTTTGGCTCGCAGTCCAGTCCAGATTTCTCCATGGGTCAGTCTCCCCAAATGGGCTTGATAGAAGATCCTCCCACAAAGGCACCCAACATACAACATGGGTATTGGGAAGGGCTGTCCTTTATTCCATGTGCCACAGAAAGTGCCTAAGATACAAAAGCATCTTAAGATCTTCCCATGAACAAATAAACAAAACATGTTGCCCCTGTGGTTGTCACCAAGGCAAACCCTAACCCCTGTCATCCACACATATATAGCCACTGCCCCTCATGATGCGAAAATGGGAGGGCCAAGATTTCTGAAACCTTGGCCCCTTCTTTCTTTGCCTGCCCCACTATTGACTTTATGCTATTGAGATTTCCCTGCTCCCATTTGTTAGAAGCCCCATCTTATAGAAGAAAACCTCTAAACTTACCAAGGGCAGGGTATGGGGTGGGAAAGAAATAGGAAGTTGGGGGAGGGGGTGTCCAGTTGGGTCACCCAAGCACCTGGATCTCACCTCCCTCTCTTTCACTCTTTACACTTTCTAGGAACTAAGATGGAAAGTATCCGAGCCCACTTGCCTTTTCTTTCTTTGCTTTTCGCTAGGATCACTGGCACCTCAAGGTTGATGATCTTGGGGGTGAGGAGGGAGAAATTGATGTTCAGAGGGTTCCTAAAGCAGATCCACCTCCTTCCCTAACCCCATCCCCAGGAGTGTACACTCACATTGAGATACACTCACAACACCACATACCCATGGTCAGGCTATCTCTGATCCCAGGATTCCCCTTTGTGTCTGGGCTCTCCCTTTTCCTTTCCTTTTTAGCTAAGATAGCACAATGGGAAAGGCAGAAGGGGAGTTAGTGGCCAGAGCCCGAAGGCAATATTTCACCAAAGAATGCCCAAGTGGAGACATCTGGGCTCCTTTCTTCCCATGGGTCGCCTCTTCCACATCAGTCTGGTAGGTCACTGGGTGTACCTTCAGAGCTGTTCCCAAGTCAGGGCAACACAACGACTCTCTGGCCAATACTTCTAATATAACAGTAATATCAAGCCAAGTGATTTATGAAACCCTGGAACATGAACTGTAATTTAAGAAAACAAATGAGTTGCATGGAAGGGCATATCTGTAACAAATCATCTTCCCCTAACAGCCAACATCATCAGATTGCAGAATGTCCTCTCTCAGCAGCCTGAGCCATCACAGCAGCCAGAGAATCACAGCTTTTTAAGGGAAGGTCTTTAGCAACAACCCGCCCAGGAAAGGATTCTTTCTGAGTCATCCCACTGGCCAAAAGGGTCATCCTGATTTGGCCTGGAGGAAATAAGCTGTCATCCTGGAGCTCATGGAGAAAAACAGACTGGCCAGGAAGGTCTTCTCATTTCAGCCATGATGCTTTAGGCTGGGCATTGGGGCAGTAGCTAACTTCAAAGAGAGTATTCCTCCTGCAGCTGCAGGATAGGAGACATGGAGGCTGGAGGGCAGGAGAATGCTATGAGTTTGTCGCTGGGATTCTGTCCCAGCTGGGTGAATGGAAGCCTGATCTTGTATCTCTGAGCACCCCAATAAAAGACCTATGAAGATCTAAGCTGAAGTACAACCCACACATCCTCAGAGCTCTTGGCACAGTAGAATGCATGCAAGCTCTCTGAGGACAAGTAGGATTCTGTCTTTGCCTCTGGGTCTCCAGTGCTGAGCAGAGCCCTGACCTTTGGACTGATTTATTGACCCTTATCATTCTTCCCTCTGGGGAACTCCTGAGGAGGTCATCCAAATAAACTCCCTAGTAACTTGTTCTTTGGAGGAGCAGAAATGTCTCTCTTGTTAAGGTTCCTGCAAGAAAATTTTAATATAATTTTTTAAAAATCAATAATTAGGCATGTCAGTGAACAGTTTTTGTCTGGGCAGTAAGGAAGAGACATGTGGCAAAGCATGGTCATCCCTAGAGGGAAGAATCCAGGGTTGTTGGGGGTTTTTTTCATTAAGTACAATATAGAAAGAAAGGAGATACATGAGTTTGAAATGAAAGTGTATGAGGAAAGAAGTCCAAGAGAGCCATCTCTGCCCCCACCTCAATTGCTCAGTGATGATCTGCCCATGTTTTGGAAGAACAACAAAGAATGACTTTGCCTCTATTATGGCCCAGCCCAGGAGAGGGCCTGGAAATACATGCAGCCTTCTGTCTTCAGAGGGCCCAATGCCATTGGGTTCCCAATGAGCAGTTCTTCTTGTCGCAGTGATAGAAGCATGACCCACCTGACCAGCTCAGGCTGGTGGCTTTATGGAAGAGCCCACCAAGCCCAAAGAAAAACAATCAGAGGCACAGAACTGCACTGATTCCCAGTAGCCCTGGGAGTCAGCATCAAGAGTCTGAGGCCATCGCCACTCTCATAGGGGCCTGGCCGCCATCCAGGAGCTGGTCATCTATCATGTTACAATCAAGGTGACCTAGCCCAATACTCTAATCCCTTTCCCTTCTGGCACCAAAGTCACCAACAACATTTCCAAACTGCATGTTGGAGGCCCACCTTGAGCTCAGTCAATCAGTAAACATTTCTTAACCACCTACTAAGGGGCAGACATTGTGCTAAATGCTGGGGATGCAAAAAGAAGCAAAAGACTGCCCTCAAGGAGCTTACGAAATTAAGCAGATATAATGCACAGGAGTCACATCCCTGGTCAGGACCCAAATAAACCTGAAGATCGTCCTGCCCAGACCTGCCTCCACCTTCCCATTTTGCAGATCTGATCACCCCTCCTTCTCAGTATTCTTTCTCCCAATCCCTTCTTGGGTGCATTTGGGCAAGGTTTTCTCAGTGTTTTTGGAAGTCCAGGGCCTGGGTTCGATTTACTGCTTGGTTCTTTATTCTCTTTTCACTTTCTCTATAAAATGAAGGGATTTGGACCAGGTCCCTCCCAACTGCAAAGGCTACAGGGGTCTCCAAATGGGTGGACTCCATTTCTCCAGATCTTTTTGTCCATCAATCAATGAGTATTTATTGAATATTTGTGATGATTTGAAAAAGTATACTCTTTCCACCAAAAAAAAAATCAGTAAAGGCCTCCTCCTGTATTAATTACAGAATACAGAAATATATGCATAGCAAGGAAATCTCTGAAAGGGCAAGGATATTCAAATCACAAAGCCTATACTATGAGCAACAAGCTTTTGCAAGAAGGTCACTAATGCATTATAAGCAAGCTCTGTTGATACATGTTCTGTTACCCACCCACCTGCATGCTGGATGGTTGGCAGCAATCTAGGCCAGTACCTGAGTCCCACTGGCATTCACTCCAGCAGCCACCAGTCTGCTTAGCACCAGCATATCACTCACCACCTGAACTTTCCCCCTTTGGAGATTATCTCACCTAACATTGTGTCTTCATGGAACCAGTGAATTAGGTAGGTTCCCTTTCTGATGAGATCCCCAGCCTTCCCTGCACTATCCCCCCTCCCCAACATTCTGAGCCTACTTGGGCAGTATTTATCCTCTTGGAGAAAGGAGGAGGAAAAGGAGGAGATCGCCAGAAAATGCCATTTGGGCCACTGTGACCAGCTGGTTATCTGTTGCCTTTGGCATGGTCCCACACGCACATCAAACCACCTGGTTAATTAACCCTCTACAAGCCAAGTCCACCTCAGCATATGGGAACTTCCTTCAAGCCTGGAGGAAACTGTCAGAGCAGAGTAGAGAAGTTGATTCTCCAAGTGGAAGATGGAGCAGGTGTCCTGAATGGGACTTCTCCAGTTCCAGGATGCTGGTCACATCCCATAATTTGGCTTGGTTGAATTAGTAGGAAGAATTTAAGAAAGTGATTTGAATATCCTTGCCCTTTCAGAGATTTCCTTGCTATGCATATACCCTAAGGAAGACAAAGACAGAAAGAAAGGTCTGTACACGTCAAATCATTTACATCATAACCCTTACAAAGAACTGGAAACAAAGTAGTCTCCTAATGACTGGGGAATGGCTAAACAGATTGTAGCACATGACTGGAATAGAACCTTACTGAACTAGAAGAAACAATGAATGTGAGGGAACCAGAGAAGCAAAGAAGACTTCTGTGAACTGATGCAAAGAGAAGTCAACATAGCCAAGAAAACAATTTCTACCATAACTGCAACCATGAGAATGGAAATAACAAGCCCAGATAGAAAGTGAGATCCCTCCTCTACAGAAAAGCAGGGTCTATGGATGAAGATTGTGAAGACTGGCAGGCATGGTTGGGAAGTTGGCTAGTTTTGCTGATCTGCCTTTCTTTCTCTTTTATTTTTGACTATCAGAGAAAACTCTCTGGGCAGTTTAAAGGAGAAGGAAGTATTTGGAAGTGAAGAAGCTCTAAAAACAAAAATAAGAGTTAAAACAATTATGAAGAAACTCTTTGCTTCTCTTTCTTAATGATCTGTTCTTAGGGCAGGAAAAAAGTCAGTTATTGGAAGGTTCAAATTGTGGAGTACATATGCTGTGAACTAACACTTGAAGCTCTTTCTAGACTTTATTCCCTTCAGGAAGAGTTGTTTGAAGAGTATTTTGTTCCATACCCTTTAACCTCTGAATGTGGGAGCTCAGGGGAATCCCTAATTGTACAGGATGAGATTCACCAATCTCAGACTCTGGGAGCTAGAAGGGACTTTGAAGGTTTTCTCATCCAGCTTTTACCCAAATCATCAATGTCCTCTAAGATTTTCCCAACAAATGGTCAACAAACTCACTACCTCCCGGAAAAGCCTATACTATTGTTGGGTAGATGTATTTGGGAATCCTTAATCTGAACTAAAATCTTCCTTCCTCTAATGTCCACCCATTAGTCCTAGTTCTATCCCCTGGAGCCACAGTGACTTCTAATTTCACATCCATGTGAGCTTAAACTTCAGATATTAGAAGCTGGTGATTGAGTCTCACCTCCACAGATGTAGGCAGAGTGATTGACAATGGCCAAAAGATTGGAAAATGGACATTTTCAGGATCACAGACAATTAATGGAAAAGGTCAACCCATGACCCAGAAGCAAGTTTTGGCAAGTCATCCTTGGAGGAGAATATTCCAGATCACAACACCCTAGAAATGGTTTTGTCTGCCTCAATTGTAAAGAAGTGGGGGTTTCAGAGATGGCCCACCCTGCCAAATCAAACATGCTGCCTTTGTGCTTTGAGAGGAGCACGTGGACAAGAATCACATGGGCCAGGCTGACACAGAGAATAACAAATATATACTGATTACATTATGTATTCTATTATACTGTACTACATTACATTACGTTATATTATATGTATTATATTATTTTTATTTATTATGTTATGTTATGCTATATTGTTCTATTATGTTCTATTATAACATGTTATGTTGTCATGTGTTGTCATGTATTACACTGTGTTACATTACATCATATCATATTACATTGTATTATATATTATTTTATATTTTTATATATTATATTATTTAATGTGTTATGTATTATGTGTATATCATCTGTTCTTTGTATGCATTATATATTTATTTATTATGTTATAACATGATTATATCAATAATAATATTAGTTAACGTCTATGTAGAGCTTTAGCTTTTGCAAAGTCTCTTACATATCTTATCTCATCTGGGAACAAGCCTATGAGCCTTTGGGAAAATAGAATTGCCAGCATTGATATAGAGCTCCAGGGCAGCTGGTTAGTGCAGTGGATACAGCATTGGGCCAAGAGTCAGGAAGACAAATCTTCCTGAGTTCAGATCTGACCTCAGACACTTTCTAGCTGTGCAGTCCTGGTCAAACCACTTCACCCTGTTTGCCTCAGTTTCCTCATCTGTAAAATGAGCTGGAGAAGGAAGTGGCAAACCCCTCCCATGTCTTTGCTAAGAAAACCCCAAATGGAGTCACAGAGAGTCAGACATAAGTGAAAATCACCTGACCAACAACACGCAGAGCTTTAAAGTCAGCAAAGCGCCTCCCAAATAGGATTCATCTGAGCCTGACAACAGCCCCTACTTTATAGATGAGAAAACCAAAGCTAGCAGAGTTCAGTACTTTGCTCGAGTCATGCAGCTTGAAGACATGGGGAGGGGATCCAAATCCAGCCTTTCTGACCCCATCTGCTGCTCTCCCCACTGGATCCCTGCCTCCTGGGTCAGAGGCTGCAGGTTGGGAAGGAACATCCACATGGATGAAAGCAAACACCCACTGGCGTGTTTTCCCAAAGACATTCCATCTGCCAGCAGACCTTATGAAGAGGCGATGGTAGGCAGAGTGAAAATAAGACCAGTCCATCAAGGTGCAGGTGCTGAGGCTTTGTTCTCTCTCTCCAGAAAAAACCAAGATGCTTCCTGGCTTTGTGAATGTTCTGCTCTGTGGATGATTCTGCAGTACGTGTATATTCAGGATGTTGATATAAAAGAACTGACTTTGGCCAGCCATTGAGCTGGAATGGAGACTGGTGTCCTGGTCCTGGCTAGCTTGCTGTGTGACCGTGGAACAGTCATCTTCGCTCATATTTAAAATTAGTCTGATTAGATGAAGTGTTAATTAAGCATCTACTTAGCATTGTGCTAAGAACTGGAAATATAAATATAAGCAAAAAGAAAGATCGTCCCTGCCCTCAAGGAGCTTCCATTCAATGGAAGAAGACAATACATCCAATAAAACTGAGGGAAAGTGGGGACAAGGTCCAGACAGTCTGGAACTCAGCTGGTCTAGAAGTGACCATGGCTGGCATGGTGGAGGCATCTCTAGCCTAAGGAGAAGTGAGGTGGAGGGTCCTGAACTAAGGTCTGTTTCAGAACTGTAATATTAACACTCAGCTAGTCCAATGGATCTGTGAAATCATTGATACAGGCATTCCCTCCACTGAGGCAGATCACAGCCCATGTGGGACTGACCATTGCATCTGACTCTTGCCCACAGCCTCCCATCCTCTTCCTTAGAGAGGAGAAGAAAGAACATTTACACAATACTCAGTTTTCATAAAAGTGCTTCCACATCCATAACCTCATTGACCTGTGAAACAAGGACTTGCCTCGCAGGAGAAGGGAGCTCACCACCTCCCTGGGCTGCCCAGTCTTCTTTAGACCAGCTCACACTGAGAGGAAGAATTTCCATGTTCCTGCCTGATTCTTCCTGTCACTTCAGTTCAATTTGAATCAAGACACATTTCTTGAATGCCTACTATGTGCCAGGTACTGGGCTAAGTCCTGGGGATTGAAACATGGAACAGAAGCAGTCGGCTAAGTCCAGCCCATTGTTCCTCCTGCTCCATGGGGCAGCCCACGGAACTGTTCCTGGACCTTCCTCTCAGGAAGAGATTCCCCTGGGAATCACTTGGCACCTGATAACACTCATACACTGCTATCCTAGCCAGGATAGCCCCAGTGAGTCTTCCTTCAGGGGCTTAGACCCTCTGGGTCTTTCTCATGTATGCTTAGCTCAGTGCTTGGCAAGTGAAGCTGCTTCTTAGATGCTGGCTGATTTCTCTGTCTTCTGGGGCCCCATTGTCTATGGCCTGCAGCTTGAATTGCTATTTGCCCCCAGTAGCTTTTCAGAGAAAACCCAATGAAAGATTCTTCTCCAATCAGTTTCAGTCCAGGTAATTTGGGGTTGCTTTTTTTCTTGATGGTTTTCCATCCCTTTCTCAGGATTATTTTTAGTGACCAAAAACTTCACTGGGCAGCAGGCTAGAAGCTCTCACTGCTCTTCATTTCAGTCCCTGAATGAGCAGCTCGTTTAATGTTTTAAGCCTAAACTGAGACCAGCCTTGGATGGAATGCCTCAGCCTTGGGATTTTATAAAGAGATCTCTAATCTTTTTTTTTTTTGCTTTTTTTGCGGGGGGAGGGGGAATGCAGGGCATTTGGGGTCAAGTGACTTGCCCAAAGTCACATGGCTAGTTTTTTGTGTTAAGTGTCTGAGGCTGGATTTGAACTCAGGTCCTTCTGACTCCAGGGCCAATGCTCTATTCACTGAACCACCTAGTTGCCCTGAGACCCCTAGTCTTGTAAACAGGACAAAAAGTGATGAACAGAATCCCTCATCTGACAGCCCAGTGTGACCTCCAGGGAGGTCTCTTTTACTCCAGCTATCCCAGGAGCATAGTGACCGGGGTTCAGAAGAACTTTCTATTAACTATTTCCCTCAGAAAACCTGTTATGAAATTGTTTAAGCTCTAGAATGTTTGGTTTCTATAGTTGTACAAAAGCAGAGAACAAGGGCAGGAAATGATTGATGTCCACATCTATTCAGAAAGCTTTCACATGAAAGGAAGAATTCGGCTTCCTCTTGTTGACCCCAGAGGGCAGAACCAGAAACAATGAGTGAAGGGTTCGAGTAGAAAGATCAAGGCTCAAAGTAAAGAAAACCTCTCAAGGGTGAAAGCTGTCCCCACATGACCTGGGCCGTAATGGACTCTTCCGTGTCTTTGAGCCAGACCTGGATGGAGAATGTCCTGGGTATGTCGCAATAGGGCTGGTGGTTGGACTGGATTCAGGCTATAAAGCTTCCAAGGTCCCTTTTGGCTCTGACATTCTGTGATTCTCTATTCAAATCAAGAAGTATTCATTAGAATTAGGGTTATATGCTGTGTGCCAACATTACGGATACAAAATCAAAATAGTCTCTGTTCTCAAGGAGTTTGTCTGTACATCTGTGAAAATGCAACATGTGAAAGTGGATTTTCATTCTTGCTTTCACGCTGGGTGCTAAAGTGGCCCGGTGACTTTGGTTCCCTTCTAAGCCCTGCTTATCTGAACATTAACCCCATCAGCTTCCCAGTCGACCACCGCACCGGTGGTCACATGTAGTTCTAGGTTCTGGTTATTGGGAATGAAGGGAGAATCGTGTGGTTTGGTTAATGAAGAAACTTTGAAGCCCATGCATGCATGGAGGGACTCATCATTTTCCAGGAATTCAAATCCAGGGAAATCTTCTGCAGCCTTCTCCACTATGTCATCTCTGTGGGATCAGAAGGAAGTCCTGGCCCTTGCCGTGGTCATGGCCGCAGAGACCTCATCAAGGGCTGCTTCTCATCACATCTTCAAAGCTGCCGCTTGAAGTCTTCTGAGTAGCTGATACTGGCCAGTCTGTGCCCACCATCCAGACTTCAGTTTTCCTAAGAGCCAGACAGGGGGCTTCTGAGAAGCAGCCCCCAAGTGCTCGCCTGGGGGAGACTGGTTGGGCTTATCTCTATAGCCCCAGGACAGGCTGCAGGTTCTGCCTGAACAGCCTGAGTAAGAGGAGGCCCTTGGCGGTATCTCCAACCTTCCTACAGTTGCATCCCACCAAAGGAATGTTTGGTGCCATTAGGGGCTTCCCATGGTTAAGATGCTGTGGAATTCAGGCAGGACGGCCAATATTTAAGGTTAATGAATATGCCCAATGAGGAAGAAAGAAGAGAATGGGAGGCTGGGTCAGGTTGGTCCCTGCTTGTGGCCTCCCTGCCCATCACAGTGACAGCTTCCTCTGCTCCTCAGCATCAGGCAGGAAGAAAGAAGATGTTGGCAATAAGTATGCCCAGAAGAGCCTGACCCTCCCCAAGCAGCAGGATGCCCCCTTCCCAGGTTTGCTCTCCCTGGGGATAAGCAGCCAGGTGGGAAGATAAGGCAGGCATCCCATGGATGCAGAACCCTGCTCTCTCCTGGCCCCCACTCCAGCTTGATGATCTAGATTCAAAAGGAGGAAGAAGCCCGAGAGCCTCCAAGGGCTCAGCAGCATGGAGCTCACAACCGGCTAAGGTCCTCCAGCCCCAGGCAGTCCCCAGAGAAGCCCTGCCCCATTTGGTAGCTTGAGAGAAACAAAAAGAGCCCCAGGTCAGGAGGCAAAAGCAAAGGTTTCACTGTGGAACTGCATGAAAGCAGTGGAGGGGCCAGGAGCAAGGAAGACTGGCCGTAACCTTCATACCTTCCTCCTCTCTGCCTCTTCCTCACTTTGGGGCCCTGGTAGCCACCTCGAGCTCCTACATACTCTCACCCTTTGCCCTCCCTGACACTGTTCCCTCCTGACCCTCCTCCCCCCTGGCTAGCCTGCTGAATTGTCCTCTATGTGTCCCCCCCAGCGGGGGGATCCCTGGGCTTTTTGTCCTGTTTCTGTCTTGGGCCTTCCTTTCTGTCAGTGTTCTTGGTGACTTCCCCTGCACCTGTGAATTCAATTATCAATCTACATACATCATCCTAACGTCACTCATAAATGCCATTCCCATCACCAACCGTCCACCCAAATGGCCTCTATACCTTTCAAAGTCATCATGTCCAAAATGAAGCTCATCATCTTCCTCCCTAAACCTGCCCCTCCTCCAAACGTCTCAGTTTCAGAGGAGGCACCAACCTCCTTCCAGCCTGGTTAAATTAGGAGTTATCTCTGCCTCTTCCCCATGTCTCATGCCTTGTGGCCAGTCGATGGCCAACCTTGTCTATCCCTCCCCTAACATCTTCCCTGTCTCTGCCTTCCTCTCTCCACTCACACAGCTGCTGTCTTTCTCATTGGTCTCCATGTTTTTAGTCTCTCTTCAATACTCTATACAGCTCTTAGCACCATCTTCCCAAAGCACAAGTGTGACCATTACTCCAAGAGTACCGCTCAGCTCAGGAACCTTCATTGTCTCCCTGCTGCCTCTAGGAAAAGTAAAGACTCCTCATCCTGGTATTTAAAGGCCTCCGCAATCTGCCTCCCACCCACCTTCCCAAATATTTCGCCTTTCTCTTCCTCACAAATTCTAGTCGCAGCCAAATTTAGCTGTCATGCAAGCTCAGTGTTCCATTTGTGACCCTGATGCTTTGGAAGGCCGTGCCCTGATTCCCTGCCTAGACACCTCTCATTTCTCATCCTCTGCCTTTCTCTGATCCCAGGGGCTGCTGTCTCCATGGAATCTTCCCAAATTTCCCCAATCATCTTTCTCCTTACTTAATTTATGGTATATTTGCCTATTGTGGACTCGTTTCCCTTCAGGGAAATATGAGCTTCTTGAGGGCAAGGTCTGTTTTTGTCTCTGTATCCCTAACACCTGGCACAGTGCCTTGGCTATAACCAATGGATGCTTGTTTTATTGAGCTAGCCCTGGAGCTGGGATGAGGAGACCTGGTGTCTAATCACAACTCTGCCAATAACTTGTGAATGACCTTGAGTGGGTCCCTTCCATTTCTATGCCTCCATTTCCTTCTTTGTAAGATGGGAGAGTTGGACCTCTCAGATACCTTCCACTTGTAATTCTGTGACTCAGTTACCCTCTAAACCAAACAGTCAGATAGAGTTGGTTGCGTGTTGAAGGAAGAATCAGGAAGATCTAAGTGTGAATGTTGTCTCAGACACTTGCTGGCTCTATGACCCTCTTGACCTCTCTTAAAGCTCAATTTCCTCATCTATAAAATATAGTATAATAATAGCATCTATCTCCCCCTGTCTTGGTGATCAAAAAAGATCACGTCTGAAAAGGGCTTTGTGAACCTTGTAGGTTTATATAAATGCCAGCTTTTATCATCCTGCTACAACTGATGGCCCATTTGTTGCAGCCCAAAGAGAGTACACCAAGAGCCTGACCCAATCACACCCAATGGTCCTCCCCACTTCAAGACATGGGTCTTCAGATTTGCCCGGTGCTTCCCCAGGATGGGTCTGGGAAGTCCCTGCATTGCCTTGGTGCCATTCTGGGGGGCTTTGCCACTTTGGATGCCAATTCATTGGCTAGTCTGTGTGAAATGTTCCTTCTGTCCCTGATGTCCAGGGCCCTGTCCCAATGTTCGTCATCTCTGTGCCAGAGAACATGGTATATGTGGCGTACATATGTATGTGTGTGTTAAAACAATCAAATGTGTCTGTGAAATGGTCATTTCTTGTGACTTTATGACCTCAGCTTCCTCTTCAGAGTTTCTATCTCGCTCCCCATCTTTTACTTCTTCCTTCAGCAGAATATCCCCACCATTGGTGTGCCTAGATGACCAGCCTAGGTCCTATATGATAAGCTGCTGTTTCTTGGGTGGGCCACATAGAGCCTGGAGGTTTGACCTGGGTTTGGGACAGGTGCAACTAGAAACCCTGCAGGGGCAGAGACCTAGTGTCCTAGTGCCCAGGTCAAGCACATGCCTGCACAGAGGATAAAGAAGTCCTGTTGGGGGCCTGGCTCTCCAACAATTTGAAAGCTACTCCAAGTCAATTTCTAGCAACCTCAGGTTCTGAGACTAAAACACTTGTATGTGTCTCCCCCAAATTCTGGTACACATTAACTTCAGCCCCAATTCTAAAATGCAACATCATTAAGAATTCAAATAATCCAGCTGTGCCTGTCAATGAATCAATAAATATTTATTCAGTTCTCACTATGAGCCAGACCTCTGGCTCCTAGGATAGAGCTCTCCTTCCAGACAGGAAGGCAGCCTTGGTGTCAAGCCCTCCCACTTCCTTTAAAGTAGGTTTGGTGGCTTGTTTATCTTGGGATCTGTGTGTGTGTGTGTGTGTGTGTGTGTGTGTGTGTGTGTTTGAAAGAAACGTGGTTCATCATTCTTCAGTCATAGACACAAAAGCTTAACCAATGACCAGGTTGATGACTCACTTGTTTCCATGCCTGAAGACTAATGATGCACATTTCTTGCCAACATACGCACATGCGCACATGTGCACATGCACACACACCAGGACAAATCACCAAATCTCCTGGATTCTTTTGCAAAGAGAAAAGGGAAAGAGGAGTGTCCTGGAGGCAGCTGGGAAGAGCTGACTTGAGGTGGTGGCAAGTGTGCTGAATTTAGATGTCATGTGTGTGACCTTGCACAAGTCTCTTGGCTGAAAAGGAGACTGATCAAGATGCCTTCTCAAGCCTTTTATAGAACTAAATCTAAGACTTTCTGATTTATTTCAAAGACTAAAATTGTTCATATTAATTACATTCCTTATTTCATTATCATGTTACCTGATCTACCTACATCTTCCCTGAATAACTCTTTGTTGTGAATTTAAAAACAAAAATTAAAAATAAGACTAAGTTTTACCCAACACCTTCCAGCCCCTGGGAATGGAGAAAATGCTGGCCTCAAAGACAGAAAGGCCCAGGTTCAAGCCCTGCTTCTAGCCCATAAGGGCTGCAGGACCTTAGGCCAGGCACCTCCCTCTAGATGCCCCAGGCAGCTCCCTGGGAGTGTCAGCTGACAAGCAGTTGCCAGTAAGCATTGGCAAGAGCAGAACTGCCTAGAGCAATACACTCACCAGCCTGGTCAAGCAAAAATCCAGAAACACAGAGCAGAGTTCTCTAATGACCCTCCTGAGTTAAGACCCTTTTGGGAGAAGTCAAGAGAGTGTTAGCAGAAGGACATTGTCCGACCCCTCCAAGTTACCATCCCCTGGCTGGAAGGGCCCATGGTGCTGAAAGCCTCTCCCACTCTCTGTCAGACCCAGGGGCCCTTTGCTAAAGGTTTTCTTTCCATTTCTGTATAGATTTTCACCCTTCACATTTTGAAGGTTTGAAGAAGAGGATGGTTTTTCGAGTGACCCTAAGTAAACTTGGGCTGCATGCAGGCTTAGCGCTCCTAGCATGCATGTGTGGCAGCAGTGGTAGACTGCCATTGGCTTGCACCCCTCCCCCGGGGCTGACCTCTTGCCTTGTTAAAATGCCAAAGAGACACTTTGGCATTTGAATGACTTGGTCTCTCCCTCAACCTTATGAGACTTGAGGTCCTGTTTGGGGGGTGGGGCGGGACCTGACCACCTTTATTCATTTACAGTGACATTTCATCTCTTGCAGATAAAGTTGATGAAGTTGTGCCAGCCACCAAACCATCAAGGACAGCAGAAAACGTGACTGTAGAATCAAGAGTGGCAACCATCAAGCAGCGGCCAACCAGCAGGTGCTTCCCATCCGCTGCAGACATGAGCGTAAGTGTGACAGCTCCCTAGGGTGAGGGCCAAGCAGAGGGAGGAAGCTCCCTGGAGTGGGGGCCAGGCAGAGGGAGGAGTCCCACTGCTATGGGCATAGGCTGGGCTCAGAGGTGCTGCAGAAAACTTTGAAGCTTGGCTTCATACAGTCTCTACTCCCCAAAAGGAAACCAGCAGAGCTAAGGAGGCACAACTAGGTTCAGCCACTTATTAGCAGCATGGATTTGGGCAAGTCACTCAGACTCTCTGAGCCTCTAATGAGGAAGCTGATACCTATAGTACCTGCCTATCAGCTACAAAGCAGATGCCCATCTGCACTGGGAAAAGCGAATCTCCCTACCGTGAGAAAATCACAAATCTGGTGAAATGAAAATCTTCTGCAAACACAGACAGGTGTTTCCTGATGGACCTCCTGAGTTAAGACCTTTTGGTGAGATGATCAAAGGCAAGAGCAGTTCAAGACTGTGATAGGCCCTTGCCAGGTGCTGTCCCAGGTGCTGGAAATACAAAATGCAAAGCCACTCTGTGCCCTCAAGGGGCTTACATCCCACTTAGACAGATAAACCGGAAGAGTGTTGAGGAGAAGGAATCTAGACACCAAGGGAGTATCTGGGAAGGCTGGATAGAAGTGACATCTGAGGAGCCCAGACGTGGATGAAGCAGGCGTGAGGAGACAGCCCAACTTGGAGGTCTAGGGAACATCTTGTTCACACACGGAGGTGAAAAAGAGTGTTGAGAAATAGTTCAGCCGGCCTGGAAAGTAGCGTTTGTCTCAGCATGAGAGATAAGTCTGTAAACATAGGTGGGAACCAGGTTTCCGTAGACCTAGACTGAAACTGTTGTATTTTATACTCTAGGTAGGGGGGAACCACTGAACTGGGAAGTGACCTGTGCCTCGTGAATATTTTGTTTTGGCGGGGGTTGCAGCTGTGTGAAGTGAGGCTGAATACAGAGAAGGGACAGATGGGAGAAAGGGGGGGGCTGGGAAGAAGGGGCCTCAACAGAAAGTTTGGAGGAACAGTAGATTCGTGAAGAAAGAGAAGGATTTCAGCATTTGAGATGTGGCTAGGACATCCACAGGAATACATCCAACAGGCAGCTAAAGTTGCCTCATTAGCATTCAGGAGGAAAAAATCAAGATGGTTATGTAGATTTGGGAGTTATCTGCACACTTTACCCATGGGAGCTAAAGCAATCTCTAACAGAGATGGCCTCAAAGAGAAAACAAGAAAGAGCAGAATAAAGTCTCAGGTAGCAAGGGATGAAGACGCAGCAAAGGGAACTGAAGAGGAACGGTCAGACAGGGAAGGGAGGAAGAGGAAGAGAAGTCCCAGATGGTCATGGATTGATTGTTGTAAAAAGTGGCCCAGTGAGGGGGGGGAGCACGTAGAAGCTGCGGACAGCTGAAGGAGTCTGAGGACTAGAAATGACTCCTGGGGTGAGCATCCAGGAGCCGCTGGTAACTTCATTTGAGAGAGAAGACTGAAAGCCAGACTTTGAGGACTGAAGAGTGAGTAGGAGGAGAGGAAGTGGAGGAAGGTAAATGATTCTTTCTGTTATCTTGGGAGTAAAAGGAGGAAAGATAAAGGCTATAGCTTGAGGGGATGGGAGGGTCATGTTTTCAAGGGAGGGGAGGGTTTGAACCTGTTGTAAGTAGCTGAGAAAGAACAACTGGATTGTAGACATGACCTAGCCTAGGTCTCGGTTTATAGTTGAGGGTTAAACTGAGGCTGTGAGAGATCCAGTGACTGGCTGGAGGTTGCGCATAGGGTAAATGTCAGAGCTGGGACTAGAATCCACACCCTCTGACTTTAAATCCACCACCCTGTGGCTCACAGAGGGATGAGAGAGATGGTGAATGGGAAGCTATCCTAGGAGAGAGGCTACTTCGTCCTCAAACATGGGAGTAAGGGAAGAGAGGGGAGATGGCTGAGAGCCCGGCTTCAGGGCTTTGTCTTAAGAACCCTCTGCCAGGCAGTCTGATGAAAGTAATTGGGTCCTTCTCAGAACCCTGGTTCTAAAGAAACATAATGCATAGGATTATGCAGAAAATCAATAATATTGAAATATCATTATGAAATTTAAAAAAAAAAAAAAAGAACAAGGCCATGGACCCCAGTTCAACAATTCCTCATGGAAAGGGGTATAAAATAAGGGAGTAGGGGGGCCTCATAGGGGAAGGCCTCTGCCTTCTGGACACCAAGGAGACAAGGACAAAGGCAAGGAAATGGAGAAGGGTGGGAGCCACTGTCAAAGGGAGTGGAACAGAGACAATGAAGGAAGGTAGGCTCGCCAGGCACCAGGAAGGCCCAGCTGGGAGGACTGGGTAGTGACCCATTCACCATAGTGGTATGGCTTCTTCCAGAGGTGCTGAGCAGCATGAGAGGGGGAGAAGAGGATAGAGGTGCTAGGGGTGCTCTGGGATTCATGAGCGCTGATAGGACAGGGGAAGAAGGGAGTCAGGGAGGACACTGTGTGACTGAGCTGGCTAAATACAGAAGCTGGACAGTCTGGCAAATCTCAAAGCTCAATGTCACCTCTTAGTTATTGGAAGCCCACCCTTCTGTCTGTACAACCTTGGGTGAGTTCCCTTCTCTGGCCTTCCATTTCCTCATTTATAAAATGATCTCTGAAGTCCCTACCAGTGCTGAATCTTAGGACCAAGAGCCCCACACTTTACAATTTAATAAACTGAAGCCCAGAGAGCTGTATTGACTTACTCACGGTGGCACAACTAACCAGTTAGAAAACCTGGGTTAGAACTCAATGGTGGAATGGTGACCCAGGAGAGCAAAGCTTGAGAGCCTTTCTCAAGCATGTCGGGTCATGGTTGGGCTGGAGCAGAGAGGTGGAAGTGTTTTCTATATTCTTTTAATATAAGTCTTTTTATATTCTGTCATAAACCAGATTAAAGTGAAATTGAAACCCAGAATGTCTTCCCAAAAACTGAGTAGCTTAAACCTGGTTTCATCAGTAGAAGAGACTGGCAATCATCTTAAGAACTAATGTGGCAATGTGGGAAAAATGGACCAGATGAGAAATCAAGAGACCTATGTTCTAATCCCTTCTCAGACACATAATTTCATCCCTTAAAGCCACCTCAGAGTTTTGTTTTGTTTTGTTTTTTTCTGGAAAAAGAGACTAATAACACTTTCAATCAGAGCTATAACTAGGGCAGGGCAGTCAGGGATATGCTCCCAGCTGCTAAAATTTATGGGGCACTGGCAACATTCATCTGCCTTTCAGTAGCATAAAAGCAATTGAGTTCAGTGCCTACCTGTCAAGAATGACTTATAATGGGATGTTGCCAGATGGCATCCTTTCCTTTTGCCCCCCCATCTTCCCATCTGATAAGGGAGTATTTCATTCAGCCCACCCCAGGGGCCAGATTTATTGACTCTGATTTTTACTGCTTTTCTCGCCTCAGAGTATTATTGTGAGAGATATCACCAATAAACTTGACTTTGACAGTGTGGCAGGCACTGTATGCCTTCTGGCCTGGGGTAGGTGAAATAAGGGCCCCAGGCAGAAGAAAGGATAATTGTGCAACTCTGTGACAATGGCCCCGGAGTCTAGCAGCAACAAAGTCCCCAACCTCACTAGGAGAGACTCTAGCAACACAGAACACTATCAAGCATCAATATTATAATATTTTCCATAAAGCTTACAAAGCACTTTCTTTATGATGTCCCTATAAAGTTGGTAGAACTGACATCCCCATATAAAGAGGAGAAAACTGAGACCTGGAAGTTAAATGATCTTTCCCCCTCCCCCAACCCTTGTGATCATCCTGACAAGTATTTATGAAAGGCCAGCTGTGGGCAGAGCACTGAGCTAATGGATGGCAGAGCAAGCTCTTCCCAAACCTGGGAGTGCCCACTGTGCTCAGTTCTACCATGTGGCATGTGAGGAGTTTTTATTCAATAGGAAACTCAGTTCTTTGTCTCCCTCCCCATTTCTGGCACATGGGGGAGAGGGTGTATGTGTGTGTGTGTGCACGCGTGCACACGTGCACACGCAATACTGTGCTGAAAAAAAATGTGCAGGATTATCCTTTGGCATAGGGCTGACCACAGGGCCAATGCTGGATGAAATTGGTGATGAAATTGATGAGTGGGCTTCCCTGTCCTGTCTCTTGGTGTCCTCTCTTCTTCCTCAGATCCCCTTTGGCGGGGGTCCCCCAGGTCCCCACCACCACCATTCTTCAATGCCATCCAGCCTCCCCCTCCCCTAGAACAACGCCTCCACGGATCAGACTGTGCTCTCCCCACCCTGCCACAGTACAAATGTACCTGTCCTGTACCCCATTGCCCCAGGACTTACACCTTGTTAGTTCATCTGGCAAACCGATATGTGAGTGGTTATAAATGACAGATAAGAGCCTCATACGGCTCCCCTCCTAGGCAGCATTGGAACAAGGACCTTGAGCCAAAGCCCAGCCAGCAGGAAGATCTGGCAGACCAGGGCTTGGTTATGAGGTTTCCCCACATGTAGCTTTGGGATCCTAGATTTGGATCTGGAAGGGGCCTGAGAGGTTATTCTGTCCAAACTACTCTTTTATTTCTTCAAGATGGGGAGACTGAGGCCCACAGAGGGACAACATCTTACAAGGTCTCATCCTGTCTGATACCTTTATCAACACTTTGTCCATAGTTTGACATTAAGGGTAACTGGGTGGCTCAGTGAATAGAACACCTGCCCTGGAGTCAGGAGAACCTGAATTCAAATCTGGCCTCAGACACTTCACTTAACACTTACCAGGCGTATGACCTTGGGCGAGTCACTTAACCCCAAGTACTCTGCCTTCCCCAATCCAAAAAAAAAAATTGTTTGACATTAGAGGGGAAACTGAGAGCAGAAGAGAAGAAAGCCTAGCACAGGCTCTTACCCATAGATGGTGCTCAGGAAATGTCTGTTGAATGAATAGATAAGGGCATGTTAAGACCAAGGTTCAAGAAAAGCCCTTCCCCTGCTGCTGAGATCTTCTACCCTCATTTGAAGTTTCTTTTGAAGAGGAGAAATCCTCACCTTCTAGCTCAGAGAGGCTAGGATTTTCCCCCCAATTTCTGTGTCCTTCTAGCTGGGTCCCCCAAGAACACAGCCCTGGGGGTCTCCAGCCCTTGACCACACTTCTCTTTCCTTTGATTTGTTTCTCTCCTGCTCTCTTGGACAGGGTGCCCAGTACAAGGGCTCTCTGAGCCTGACCCATGAACTCTTTGTTTTCCAGTCCATTTATGAGCGGCAGGGAATTGCGGTGATGACCCCCACGGTCCCAGGGAGTCCAAAGGGCCCATTCCTGGGCCTCCCTCGAGGTACGATGAGAAGGCAAAAGTCAATAGGTAAGGCGTGTGGTAGTTCTCTTAAGAAGCAGCTCCCACCCTTGACCAAGTGGGAGTGGGGGAGGGAGACCTCCCTAAGAGCCAGGGTGAGAGGAGGCAGACAGCCAGCAGGCAAACCCCAGGGTACTCTGAGCCCTTGGCTGCCTTTGGCCCTCTTCCCCAAAATCCTGCCTGCTGCCCAGCCCCCCAGAGCCCATACCTCTAGTCCTGCCTGCCCTCCAGGCTCATCTGACCCAGTTTTGAGTATTCCAAGTTGTGTTACAACTTTTCTGTCTAAACCAATCCCATAAACAAAAGACATCTTGGGCAAGAGTTTCCCTACTGTGGTATAAGCTTGGTATCCCTTGTCTTGCTGTCAGGCCCTCTCTCTTCATGAGATTTCATCTCCAAGGTCCCAGCCCTTTGCCCGCTGCTAGAATGAATTTGCTGAAATCTGTCATGGACCAGGTTGGGTAAAATGAATATGAGAGCCTTTTCTTTGGGCTGGGTTCAGAACAAACTCAAGGAAGAGGCTTTGGCTAAAACTATGTTCAGAGATGCCTTTTCTCCATGACAAACATTATCTGCATCCCCATGGATTTATAGAGAAAGATAAACTTTCTCACTTGAACCCAGTCCTTTTCCTAGATAATCTAGAATTTGTTTAATGCAGAAAAGTCCCCTTAGCCAGAAGACAGCAGGAGCCTGTCCAGGTGACTTTAAGTGATGTGTTCTGTGTGACCGGAAATACCCCCACAACGTGTGTGCACAAAGACAGTATAGGGGGAGCTCAAACTTGACCATTCCAGGGACACATCCCCAGTTTTGGGGGGAGGGAAACTTTGCTATGTTGTTCTCAAGCCTAATCATCAAGAAGTGTTCTCTGCATTCTTCCTGTTCACCTGTGACTTGTTTGTTAGCAGGATGGTGGGGTGTGGGTGGGCCATGCTGCTGAGGAGGCATGCTCCCACTGACCCGCTGGTCATGGGAGTACCTTATGCTCATAGCGTAGTGTGACCAGCTAAGTTGGAAGCAGCGTTAAAGCCATCGTGGATAATTGGCTCTGGTAAATAACCCAATTAATAACCACTGATTTCCTCTTGTCAGACAGCAGAATCTTTCTATCAGGTTAGTGAATCTATATAGTCTAAAATCTGTAATTTCAATGTAACACCCTTTGCTCCATAAGGTGTATTCGTCAATGGTGGCTCCTTGGAAACTCAACCGTTGGCCAACGCACCTGGAGCCAGTGGTGACTCCGAGCCCTCGGTCTTCCCAAAAGCATTGGTGATGCCAAGGATGCTTTCCCCAAGGAGTATGTCCATTGAGAATACCCTTATCGAATGAAAGTTGTTGTTGTTTTTTAATCTCAATCAATGATTAGTTCATCATAGGAATTTCTTTTTCTAAAAAGCTCTCATTCGGCTCCCTCTCTGAAATCTTGCATGCCCCCTGTCATTACAAAATGGCCATCTGCGTCCATCGGTTCATGTTTTATATTGCTGCTCACCTTTCACCAGTGTTCTGTGTTTTCATTGTGTTTTCATGGTTTGGGGATGATTGAGAAGGAAATGTCCCAGCCCCCAAGCAACCCAAATTCCAGTTATTCAATGTTGGGCTTGTTAGGAAAGACTGCTTTGTGGGAAATTAGTGGCATTCCTGCATAGACTGTCGAATATTAATAAATTCTGACCTAACCCCTGTCCTTCCCCTTACCAGTAAGACTTTATTTGTCCCAAGGAAGCTCAAATGGGCCCTGGGGAGGCCGCAGATGACAGTAAGTGTGGAAGGTAGCAAGTTGCCAATCACAGGGCTCCTTACCCAAATCCCATTATGGAGTGGGAGAGGGAGGAATCATCCAAAATTCTGTCTGTGATTAGTCAGTTCAGTGGGCAAGAAATGAGTGTTCATGAGGCAAGAGACAGAGGTTCTGTCCAGGCAGAAAGCAGAGTCTCCAGCCAAGCCTAACTCACCTCCCTGACGTCAAGCTCAAAAGCCCTTTGTGGTCTTTATTAGGCTCAGCACTGGAAGTGGCCACGTTGAGGACCAGGCCACTGAGGCCTGTAGCTCCCTGGCTCAGGTCTGCCAGTGCTGCCCATAAAAGTGCCTCCAGCGAGCATAGACATGTCCTAATCTCTCCCTCCATCCCCCACAGGAGAGATTTCGTCTTTTGGCCCAGAAACAGGGCAGTTAATGACTCAGACAGAGCTATGCTCTGGGTGGATGTGTGTGTGTGTGTGTGTGTATGTCTTATGCATGTCTTAACCTGTTGCTGTTGAGAAGCAACCCAACGGCAGATTGTGCAGCATTGAAATGACCAGATAGCCATCCTTTTGGATAACTAACAGCGGGTCTCACTCCTTCTCTGCTTCCAGGAATAACAGAGGAAGAGCGCCAGTTTCTGGCTCCTCCAATGCTAAAGTTCACAAGAAGCCTGTCTATGCCAGACACCTCCGAAGACATCCCTCCTCCTCCCCAGTCCTTACCTCCTTCACCACCGCCACCCTCCCCAACAGCTTACAACTCTCCCAAGTCTCCGACAGCCAGACCCTATGGGACGATCAAACCCCCCTTCAATCAGAATTCAGTCCCCAAGGTCTCCCCTTCCCCTCGGCCTGAGAACATCGGCACAGTGATGAGGGAGAAGGGCATGTTTTACCGAAGAGAGTTGGACCGCTACTCCCTCGACTCAGAAGACCTGTACAGCCGGAACATGGCCGCCCAGGCGAATTTCAGGAACAAGCGGGGTCAGATGCCAGAAAACCCCTATTCCGAAGTGGGGAAGATCGCGAGCAAAGCTGTTTATGTCCCGGCCAAGCCAGCCAGGAGGAAGGGGATGCTGGTGAAGCAGTCCAACGTGGAGGACAGTCCTGAGAAAACCTGCTCCATCCCCATCCCGACAATCATCGTGAAAGAGCCATCCACGAGCAGCAGCGGCAAGAGCAGCCAAGGCAGCAGCATGGAGATTGACGCTCAGGCCGGTGAGCCTCCAGGGCAGCTGCGGCCCGACGACAGCCTCAGCGTCAGCAGCCCCTTCGCGGCAGCCATCGCCGGAGCCGTGCGGGACAGGGAGAAGAGGCTGGAGGCCAGGAGGAACTCGCCGGCCTTCCTCTCCACGGACTTGGGCGATGAGGACGTGGGGCTGGGCCCGGGGCCTCCCGCCCCCAGGACGAGGCCTTCCAAGTTCCCAGAGGAGGAGATGTTTGGCGACGAGGACAGCCTGGGCCAGCTGCCATCACCCACTCCAGTAGCGGCACCGAGGGAAGCTGAGAACCATTTCAGCGGCAGCGAGGCTGGCGGCCAGAGTGACCCGGGCGGCGTGAGGACATTGAATTCTGTCCCCAAAGCAAAAGGCCCTGAGAACAACGCTGGGATTGCAGCCAAGGGTGGGAGCGCAGTCAGCCCTGATAACTACGTCCATCCCCTCACTGGAAGGCTATTAGACCCCAACTCACCGTTGGCTCTGGCCCTCTCGGCCAGAGATCGAGCATTGAAAGAAACCCAGCAGGGTCCCGGCAAGGGGGAAGCGGCCAAGGCAGATCTGAACAAGCCCCTATACATCGATACCAAAATGCGGCCCAACATGGAGCCCGCCTTTCCCTCGGTGGCCAGGCCGAGCACGCGCGGCCCACTGAGGAGGCAGGAGACGGAGAATAAGTACGAGCTGGACAAGGGCAGGAAGGGGGACGAGAAGAAGAACATGCTCATCAGCATTGTGGACACCTCCCAGCAGAAGACCGCTGGCCTGCTCATGGTCCACACCGTGGACGCAGCCAAGGTGGCCGACTCCCTGGAAGAGGAAGATGAGAAAGCGGACGTGAACCCAGAGCCAGAACGCTCTCCAACTGAGCTGCCCGAAAGCATTCCCGAAACCGAAGGTGCTTTACAGGTCTCGGCTGCCGGCCCAGGCAAGGTGATGGCGCCCGCGGGCTCCGTGGACGAGCCGGTCGTCTTGCCCTTCCGTATCCCGCCCCCTCCTCTGGCGTCCGTGGATCTAGACGAAGATTTTATTTTTACAGAACCATTGCCTCCGCCCCTAGAGTTTGCGAACAGTTTTGATATCCCTGACGACCGGGCCGCTCCAACTCCCCCTCCCACAGACCCGGGGAAGCCGAGGAAAGACTCCCCCCAGTCCCCTTCACCCGCCCCCAGCCAATCAGCCAACTCCGTGGACAGTAAGAAACCGGCAGGGCTTTCAAACTGTTTGCCAGCCTCGTTCCTGCCGCCCCCAGAAAGCTTTGATAACGTCACTGACTCCGGGATCGAGGAGGTGGACAGCCGGAGTAGCAGTGACCACCATCTTGAGACAACCAGCACTATCTCCACCGTTTCCAGCATCTCCACCTTGTCCTCGGAAGGGGGCGAGGCCCTGGACACGTGCACGGTCTATGCAGATGGGCAGGCATTTATGGTTGACAAGCCCCCTGTACCTCCGAAGCCAAAAATGAAGCCCATGATCACCAAAAGCAATGCACCTCACAAGGACGCCCTGGGAGAAGAGAGCGCCGACGGCTTTGGGATGCCCCTAGCCGCACAGGCGCCTGCACAGGCGCCCGCGCCGCCCCCGCCGCCCGCCGGCGCCCAGCCAGGGGGGACCGCAAAGGTTCTCCAGCAAAGGACCTCCAAGCTGTGGGGGGATGTCCCCGAGGTCAAAAGCCCGATTCTCTCAGGCCCAAAGGCGAACGTCATTAGCGAATTGAATTCAATTCTACAGCAAATGAACCGAGAGAAATCTACAAAACCAGGGGAAGGACTGGATTCGCCTACTGGAACCAAAACCGCTAGCCTCAGTACAAGGTAAGTGCTGGGGGGAGGCTCAGCCAGTGGCCTGCGCATCCGGGAGCAGGTGCCAGCGTAGGTCTCGGTGAAAACAGCGGAGGGCAAGCCTCTGCAAACACAAGCGGCTTCCGTGATGAGAAACGCCCACAGGCTTCAGTTAGGCCTAGCAGCTTCTTTCTCACATTCACCTGGCACATGCCTTCTTAAAGATGGGCTGCCGTGGATCAGGGGCATCGCCTAGGTGCCGCAAGGAGTCTTCCCAAGCCCCAGGTCTGGGCACAGCCTGCGTTTCCCAGAAACTGGGAAGAAGTGAAAGGAGCAGCCACTGGGGTCTGGAAAGTGGAGGGGAGGCACTGGTCCGTGGTCTGGCCTATGGCCTCCTGTCTGTCAGGAGCTGGCATCAGCTCTCACTTCACTATGGAAGGGTCACCACCTGGAAAGAGGAAAGGAACAGAAATAGGCTTAGGAGGAGAGCAGTAAGCAGAGACTGGTGTTGGACTGAGTGAGGAAAAGCCAGTGATCAGCCATCAGGGTTGCCAGTAGTGGGAGAGACTCATGGGAAAGAGATAACCTCCCTGTGAGAGCCTTCAAAGGACAGAGGAGCTCTCAGGAGGGCTGGAGTAGGCCAGTGGTTTGTTCCAGAAAAGACCAGGCCTTTCTAACTCAATTCACTTATTCCTTTTATTCAGGGCCTACTGCCCTATGTTACTGTGTTAGGTGTTGGGCATACAGGGAAAAAAATCAAAGCATCCTAACTCTCAGCAAGCTTAAGTTCTACTGGCAGTAAAGGCTCATCCCAATACACCAGACACCGTACCTAGAAACTATGGCATAAGAGCTAAGAATTCGTTTTCCAGAGGATGGGAGAGGGAGGAGAGGAGGAGGATGGTAATCGGGGTAGGCTTCCTGAAGGAGGTAACATGAGTTGAGCTTTGAAAGACGCTGGGGCATGGTCACCAACATGCTGGGATTCTGGGGAGGATTTATGTGGCCTCAGTGATAAGCACCCACCACTATTCTAATCAGCCACCAGTATAGAAGAGAAAGCAGCCAGTGGTCCATGAGAGCACATAGCCTCGTGGAACCTGAGTCTGACCGGCAGCAGCATTTGTTCAGCTCCCATGCTTGCCCATCTGCATGACAAGAGGAGGGGGGAGGGGGCGTCACACAATAGGACTGGGCTGTAGGAGCCCAGTGCTCCTTTGACCATCCCATCATGGGACCCCTCCCTCTCCTGGAGACCCAAACCTGGGAACTAACGCCATCAGGGCACAAAGATTGGGCTTCAGCTCTGGCTGAAAGGATGGGTCTAAGCCTCAATTCTCTCCAGAGTAGCTAGCGATGTTTCTCCCTGCACGTGTGGCTTTGAGAGCCCTCGGGCAAACACACACACACACACACACACACTCACACACATACACGGGCACCCGTTTTCCTGAAGGGAGTCCTGGCACTCTGATTTTGGAAGCATTCTGCAGCGGTGATAGAGGCTTCCTCCCTGGCGACACACCCCAAGGGAGCCTCCACTGACACTTAATGCTTCAACAACTGTTCTGTCCTTGAAGGGAATGGTCAACATGGAGTGAGGGGGCCCTGGCTTGGAATGCCAGCTTGGTCATCTCCTGCCCATATCACCCCTGGGCAAATCACTCCATCTGTCCCTGCCTCAGTTCCCTCAACTGTAAAATGGGGGGAGGGGCCTCTAAGGTCCCTTCTAGCTCTCAGTCTTACGAAACATCATGAGCTCTAGATGAAGAGTTACTATAGGAAGTGTTCTTATGAACCCCCAGCATTGAGGAGCCCAGGCCTGGTGTCCAGAGAGACGCAAACAGAAGGAAAAGCAGTGACAGGGAAGGAGAAAGCTTTGCTTTCTTCAGTGGGCTCAGAAGCCTAAGCACTAGGAGGCCCACAAGGCCTCCCCAGGCTGGGGGGTGATTGAGCAGGGACAAGATGGCCCCGGAATCCCCTTCTGGCATGGCTTTGCCCAGGTCTCCTTCCCTCTCTGGGCCAAAGGGCTGCATCCCAGGGGTCTCTGTAAATAGCCCGCCACCCTCAGCACCGTTAGAACGGTCCAGCTTCCAAAGCACTTACGAATATCATTGTCCCTCAGATCCTCACACCTGGGAGGGAGGGGCCATTATTATCCCGATTTTACAGATGAGAAAAGCGAGGCAAACAGAGGTGAAGTGACTTGCCCATGGTCACACAGCAAGTGTCTAAGGTCAGAATTGAACTTGGGTCTCCTAAATCCAGGCCCAGTTCTCTGTCCACACTGCTCCATCTAGGTGACTGATAAAAGATTATTGCTTGATCCAGACCAAGCTGTGTCTCAACAAAGCTATGCAGCTTCTACTTGCATCTCTCCAGTGATGGGGAGCTCACTGCCTCCTGGGGCAACCATGCCACTTTTGGACAGCTGACATTGTTAGGAAGGATTTCCTGATATCAAGCCTCACTCCGACTCTCTGACTCTCACCGTCTTCCCTCTGCTCCCTCTCCCACCTCTCAGAACAAGTCAGAGCCCTCCATAGCTGGAATTAGTGTATTTTCACTATTGTCCCCAAAGAATCTTAGTCGCATTACTCTCTGATGTCAATGCCCTTTACCCAAGCACTGATGGAAGCAGAAAACTGCCTCCAGGGAAGGATCCCTGGGTTTGGAGCATCAGGTCATCACTGCAGGACCAGGCCCAGCCTGTGCAAGGCTTATCTTTGGGGACCCCCTGAGCATTTACAAATGAGGCCCAGGAGCAGCCCCCTTAACTCCAGCTCTGGAGGAGGTATCAGAAGTAAATTGTGGACAAGGTACCCCCTTGAGAGGGCAGAGGTCGAGGCACTTGCCTGGGACAGGCCTGAATATTTAAAAATGTCCCCACCTGAGGGCACTGTGTAAGAGCATCCCTCCAGGCTGCCAGGGTTTGGTCACCAGAAGGACTCAGGACTGGGGAGCTGTCCCTGGACAGAGACAGAGAAAGGCCATGACCCTGAGCTGTGGCTGCACCAAGAGCAAGACTGAGGCTTTGTAGGGAGGGGACCACATCTTGTGTTTCCTCCATGACTCCCTGCAGGCCTCATCAGATTCTCTGGTAGAAGAGGAGGATGGTGATTGGCCAAGGCATTCTCTGGTTGCCACTAAGCCACCAGAGGCCAGTTCCTTGTCTTAGTTACTCTGAACAAAGTCCTAAAAGTGACCCTGGGCAGGTTCCTTCCCTCTCAGGGCCTTGGATCAGATGACTCCCAGGTCCCTGCCGGCTCCCACTGTCTGTGCCTGTAAGAGCCTTCAATATTCCTAAAGGAAAGAATAAAGCTGGGGTCTGAGGCCCTTAGGATTTAGTCTGGACTGGACATGAGCCATAAGCTGCGAGCAGCAGCATGTTCTGGTCCAGGGAGGAGGCAGGTGACTGAAGCTTCAGTGTTATTGCCTTTATTAAACGAGTCCTGGCGAGCCTCCTTGGAGCGTGACAGACTGGGGTGAATGGTTGAACCCAAGTTCTAGGGTTCCATATATGTGCATATGTGGGCATGTGTACACATATGTACACAGATATGTCCTGGTCAGTGAAGCCTTTTCTGGCTGATGCCATTTCCCTTGTAGAATGATAGAAGCCTTAGCAGCCTTGTTCAGGGGAAAGGTACTGGTTCTGTATTCAGAGGGCTTGGGTTCAAATCTTCCTTCTGGCCCTCATCACATGTATGATCCAGGGTGAGTTATTTAACCTATGGGGAGTTCAGGCTTACCACTGTTAGATGGTGGGGGACTCTCAGGTCCCTCACAGGTCTGGATCTATGCTCTCCTCTGTTACTTTGACCAAGTCACTTAGCCACTCAGTGCCATATTAATAAATTTGGCTCAGCCTGTCTGATCCCCCTGAACCCAATTCTGCTCCCAGCTCTCTCCCTCAGCTTGGTGCTGGCTGTAATTTAAATGGACGCCCTGCCATCTATGCATTCATATAAGTCACTGAGACAATATTGAATAGTACACGGTCAACCACAGATCCCTAGGTCACTGCCCTGGAGACCTCAAGTCACTAATAACTTGCTGCCTTAACTTACCCTCCCTTCATTCAGGACTCCATCATCGTGGAGGCCACTATTGACTGAGCAGACACCAAACTAGCCCCCTTCTCCAGGGAGCCATGAATGCTGGGATTTATCCAAAGCCCTCTTGGCCAATGGAGAAGACTGGAAACCTGAGACGCCCAAATGTTGGGTCTGTAAAGAATAGCCCTTTGGATAATGGCAGTCTTCTGAGGTCTGTTCCCTTATTTGAACCTCCCATTCTCACTAGGAAGGAGACAGGGCCAACATCCAATCCCCATCTTACAAATGAGAAAGTTGAGGCATGAAATGATTGGGTCTTGCCCACAGTAACCTAGCCCTGCACAGAGCCAGAACTAAAACTCAGTGGTTACAGAACCTCATATTGGAGCTCTGGCTCCTTGCTGTAACTCAATTCATCTAAGGTAACTTAAGTACCCACTGTGTGCAAGGCATGTCCTTCCCCCTGTCTCTTGCATCTGCCCCCTTCTGTCCACTCCCTCAGCCCCCAGTTTGGTGCAGGACCTCATCCACTTTCCTCTGGTTGATTGCAGTGGCCTCCTCACTGGCCTCCCTGCCACCAGCCTCTGTTTCTCCACCAAAGGAAGCTCCCCAAAGTTCATCTCTGGCTCCAACACTCCCCAGCTCGAAACCCAGGGACCCTGCCTCTGCCTAGAAGCCCCTCTCCCATCAGACTCCCACCTATCTGGCTAACCTCTCATGTTCATTCCCTTCTCACATGCTAGACTCCAGCTAGACTGGCCATTTCAAACCTTGGGCTTCCATCTTTCCCAGGCCTGGAAAGGTCTCCCTTCTCACCCCTATTTCTGCAGCCATTGCCCTGTGAGTGCTGTCTCCTCCAGAAAGTCTTATCTGATTGTCCTAGTATTTATTCTCTCTCCCGGTCTTTCTCCTGCCGTCCTCCCTCCCCCCTCCTTCTCTCCCTCCCCCCTCTCTCTCCCTCCCTCTCTGTCCCTCCTTCTCTCTCTCCCTCCCTCTCTCTCTCTCTCCCTCCCTCTCTCTCTCTCTCTCTCTCTCTCTCTCTCTCTCTCTCCCTTCCTCCTTCTCTCTCTCCCTCCCTCTCTATGTCTCTGTCACCCTCTCTCCCTCCCTCCCTCCCTCCCTCTCTCTCCCTCTTCTTCCTCTCTCTGTCTCTCTCCCCCTCTCTTCCCTCCCCCTTCCCCCCAACTGATCTCCCTCATCTTTCCATCTCTGCATGTGCTCTTCCCCTCCCCCAGGAGACCCTTAGTGCCTTGAGGAAAGAGGCTGGTTTCTCTTCTTGTCACCAGTCCTCAGCATTAGCACACGCCCTATATAGAGTGTTTGATAAATGTTTGTTCTTGTGGAATGGTTGTTGTTCAATCATTTTCAGTTGTATATGACTCTCCATGACCCCATTTGGGATTTTGTTGGCAAATATACTGGAGGGGTTTGGCCATTCCCTTCTCCAGCTCATTTTACAGATGAGGAAACTGAGGCAAACAGGGTGAAGTGACTTGCCCAGGGTCACACAGTTGAACAGTGTCTGAGGCCAGATTTAAAATGAGGAAGATGAGCCTTCCTCACTCCAGGCCTGGCACTCTCTCCCCTGCACCACCCAGATGCCTGTTTTTTAATAGATCCAAGTTCAAGTCCTAACTCAGTGATTAACTAGCTGTATGACCTTGGTTGGGTCTCATTCTCCTCAACTGTTAAAGCAATGGGATAGATAGACCTTTCAGCTCTGAGATTCTAACATCTGACCTGCTCATCCTCTCAGAGCTGGGTAAAGGTCAGATCACCTAGGGGTCTTCCTAATTAACTCTGTGCCTGGTCCTAAAAAAGATGGGTAGTGAGCTCCCCATCACTGGAACCATTCAAGAGAGGCTGGATGGCCACTTGCCACATGGGTAGGGAATTGGACTAGACCATCTTCCAGCTCTGTGCCTCTGTGGTCCTGTGTGACAGTGCCATCCTGCTCCCCTCACTTGCCTCCCTCGCCCCCGCTCTTCCATAGCTCTGTAAAATCACATAGTGAGGATGGTCTTTCTGATGCAAGGTCAGTCCAGTCTAGTTGCTCAGAATTCTTTCTGCTGCCTCAAATCTGGAGGAAGCTTTGATGATACCAGCCAGATTTGGCAAAGCTCTTGTTCTCTGGTGCCCGTTGGCATGTGGGCAAAGAAGACTGTAAAGAGGTCAGTGAACTCTTCCAGTAGAGAGAAGTCTGACTTTGACCCAGAAGCTTTGTGCCAATCAAGTCAATGATGAGATTCAGACACCGGACCCTGGCTCTCAATGTGTCCAACAGAGCTTTGGAACCAGCCAGGAGAATTCACCCCCAGCATCCAATTCCGTCTCTAAACCCTCCCTTCATTCTTGGAACCTGGGGACGTAGGCACAGTCTACAAAGAGGACCTGGGACTTAAGGAGCAGGAGACCTGACCCAATTGCCCTAAGATTCTGGTCAAGTTCATTTGCTCCTCTGTGCCTCAGTTTCTCTACTTCCCAAAGTGAGTCTGTAATCTCTGTGCCGCCTGCCTCTGCCACACACCACAGTCAAGGAAACATTCCCTGATGGTTAATGACAATCAGAGCACAAACTGGCATTTTCTCTGAGTTTTAAAGACTACACACATTCTCACTTCATCCTCCTAATAACCTGATGTGGGAGAGATGGCAAACAAGGATTTTCATTCCTATTTTAATGGTGAGACCCAGAGGACAGTCCCACTACTGGCAAGTGTCAGGAGTGGAATTCAAGCCCTGGTCTCCAGGACCCAAGAACTGTGCAGCGTCCCTCCAAGCCACTTTGGAAGGATACATGCCATATAAGAACCTGAAGTGAGGGGGGAACAGGAAAGTCAGGTGGCAGATGTCAACCTGCGTAAGCTGTAAAGGAGATGAGCCAGGCGGGGCTCAAAGTGGGCAGCTCTGGCATCTTCCTGGTGCCCAGATTATGGTGGAAGGGCCTCACAAAAACTGCCGTCATGGTGGGCATAGCCCCTGCAGAACTTCATGGGAAAACGTGGCCATGACGCTCAGGGTCTGCCCAGGCAATGCAGGCAGGCCCTGACTGAACACTGCGCAGGGCAGGGTCACAATTCAAGGCTGGGGTCCCTCCTGCCATGATGCCCATGCCACCTTGCTGCAGGGCAAATGTCCTGACTTTGTACAGAGGGCAAACTCCCACCGGGAAAAGAGAATGAAGAGGCTCATTGGAGCAGAAAGGGGCCCTTTGCTTGAAAGAAAAAGAAACCCCAGGTCGGGGCGCACCCACGGGCCCCAGTGACAAGCGGCAGGGCCAGGGGCCCCCAAACGCCTGCTCTGGCCACGCAGTGACAGCTGCATTGTCTGCATTGCACAAGGATTTTTCACTTTGAATTGATGTGTTGTTGGACTGTCAAAATGAAAGTGTCTGCGAGAAAGACAGAGACAGACAGAGATACTACCAGAGTGGCACGTGGGCTTTTTCCCTTGCTTTCTTTCTTTTCAAAAAAGCTTTCATGGCTCCTTTTAGGCTTGCTTAAAGAAGATGGGGAGGGAGAAGAATGCCAGGCTTTTTATCAGGCCAACAGATTCCCAGGGGCTCCTCCTGGGATCCAAGGGGTTGCTAGGCAACCTAATGATCCGTGCGACCTGGAGGATCTGGCGCCGAGTGATGACTGAGCCGTGGGGGAGGAGGACAGGCCTGGGTTCAACTCCACCAGGGGCTTTTTCAGCCATCAGGATGAGTCTGCGAGGCTCCGGCAGCCCTCTCCAGGGATCCAGGGGGGCAGCAGGTGGGAAGAAGCGGCTCCCATTGTGGAGGCTCCCCATCCCTAGAGTCACTCAGAGAAAGGGATTCATCATTTATTAAGCGCCTCCTGTACTAGGTACTAGGCTAAGCACTTTTTACAAATACACTTCCATGTCAATTCCCCAGCAGGGGAGCCCCTGTAGAATCGGACTCTGGCTTTGAGCCCTTTTCTCTCCCTCCTCCTTAAGCTACGTGCCTTGCACCATGTGCCTGTAAGGCAGGAAGGTTGGGCTCCTCGCCTAAGCTCGAGGCTCACAGTCCAGCCAAGGCTCTCTGGCCAGGGCTATCAACCTCTCTGTGATTGGGGTTTTCTATTTCTAAACTAGAACCAATAGAGAGGCCAGGTGGGGCAGTGATGAAAGTCCTCTGCTCACCACTGAGTCAAAGATCCTGGATTCAACTCCCGGCCCTGGTTCTTCCTGTGTGACCGGGGGCAGTCATGTCCTGCCCAGAGGTGCCGTTTTCTCCTCAGTACACTGAGGGGGCTGGCCCAGATGGCCACTGAGGTCCTTTCCAGAGCTAGACCTCCAGAGTAAATTACTGCCCTCAGTGTGGGCGGGCCTCTGCCTCCTCCTCTGGGCCCTCCAGCCAGGGCAGGCTGGGGACCAGCCAGCAAGGCGCTCCCTCCCCTCCCCTCACCTCCCCTCCCCTCCCCTCACCTCACCTCACCTCACCTCCCCTCCCCTCCCC
>CM053601.1:191907740-191982383 GCA_028646575.1 Pseudocheirus occidentalis | reverse complement strand
CCCAAGACCACGATCCAGATCCAGGCCACTCAACGCAAGAGCACTTGGCCCTGATCTATTGATTCAGCCCCCCTGCGGAGTCCGCAGGCCAGGGGCTCTGAAGCAGCCTGGTGGGGTCCACCGCAGGTTCCAGCAGTTCCCTTTCCCCCACTGCTTCCTTGCTCCAGGGGGCAGATTGGCCGAACTGCTTTACCAACCCCAAATTACTTTTCAAAGTTTCACTTTCACTAACCAGTCTCTGAGGATTTGAAGATTCCCTTAGGCAGGGGCTTTAGATTTTCTTTGAAGTAGAGGCTTGGGAGGCTCACTCCTCCAGGCCACCCTGGGGCCTAGGTGTTTTTGTGGTTTTGGGCTGACCGGGTCTCTGCTCTGCTGCTGTGCCAGATGTCCCTTTCCTGGCTGTTCCTCCCACCTTGGCAGATGTGGAGGTGCTAGAGGCTGTAGATCTCTCCTGCAGACTGGCTCCAGTGCCCGCTTGGCTCAGCTCAGCCTGACTCCTTCCCACCGCCCGGGCCTGGCCACAGTCTCGGCTTCAGGCTGTTCCAGCCTCCGTTCCGGCTGCCATGATGAGCCCCTGCTGCTGAGCTGCCTTCAGCGAGAGATGTGTTCTCTGTATTTTTGTGTGAGTCTGAGAGTCCTAGACTTTATCTGGGTTCATAATTTTCTGGGTGTTTAGGGTGGTGGTGTGGGAGCTGCGGGACCTTGCTGCTTCTACTCCGCCATTCCCTAATTTGTTCTTAATGAGGGGCTGAGGAAGATATGAATCTCAGGGCATAAGAACTGCCATTTAAACACTGCTGAGCAGAATGCAAAGTGCCTCCTCTCTATCACCTCGTTGGACTCTTGCAGCAGACTTGGGAGCTCAGCACTACACATATGACCTCTTTTTTCCAGACAAGGACACTGAGGCTTGGAGGGGTTAAACGGCTGGCCCTACACAGCCAAGAAGCATGAGCTTGGATGTGAACCCCGATCTTGGCACATGTAAGTTAGGCACCGTAATCGCTAAGACTGAGGGAATGCGTGCTGGGTCCAGATGGGCGGAGAGAGCTGTCTATGCAGCTCTCAGGAGCTTTCCTATGGCTTCCTGAATCCAGGAGCAGGACAGCTAGGCTGGCTCCCTAAGCCTTCTTACTGACACAAGGCCCCACGCATGGCAGTTCCATCAACTACAGCACATCCAGTCTAGTTTACTAATAAACCAGCCAATGATCAAGTCACAATCAGGCACTTTACTGGGTGCCAGGCACTGGCGATGCAAATGCCAAGACACAATTCCCAGCCTCAATTCCCACTCCATAAGAAGTCCAAGAGGAAGCACATAGAGAATGCAGAAATATGCTGGGATGCCGGATGGCGAGGGGAGGACTTGGGCCCCTCCTCACTGGGAAGAAGGCTAAAAGAAAACCATTTGCTGTGAACTACAAGAGGATGGTCCTCTGTGGGCTGCAGGGAACCAGGCCTCTGCTGTAATCTGCCAACAGAAGCAGCGGGGCTGGCCTAAGGCACGCAAATGCTGCTCAGAGGGAAACAGCCCTTGAAGATGGCTGCTCCACCCTGCCCTGCCCCCTCCCCTGTGCCAGGCCTCAGGGCAGCTGTTCAGCTCCGGATGGAGCCAGCCACAGACACCCCCGAAGCTGCTTTCCCCAGGATCTCCACTGCATCTGCCGTGCCCTCTCAGAAGCCAGCCCGGCTAACGGGGGGTGGGGGGCGGGGGGGACTGCCTTCTTCTAGCTTTATCTTTGCTGATTTATGCCCAGCACAGTGCTGGCACTCGGGCCCTTGCCTTGCTTACAATCTGAAACCTGTGCTCACAATAGCCCTTCATGCACACCAATGGAGAGAAACAGCACACACTACACCTCTCTCCATGCACACAATCACTCACATTTCTGGAGCAGTTAGACTCTTCTCTCAATGACCAAATGAGGTCAAGATGGTATAGATCAAGGCTCAACACCCACCCATCTCAATCATATGCAATGCTGCAATGGCTCAGAGGGACTATAAATGAAGAAGACTGAGTCTCCTGGGAAGCTGGGACTCCATGACTTTCTTTCTTCCTTCCTTCCTTCCTTCCTTCCTTCCTTCCTTCCTTCCTTTCTTCCTTCCTTCCTTTCCCCCTTTTTTCCTTCCTCCTTCCCTCTCTCCCTCCCTTCTTCCCTCCTTCCCTCCCTATGTAAGTCACAGAGCCATTATTCATAATCTAGGTCTCCCATTTACTCCTTGTGTCAACTTTCACTCCCTTAGGTCTCAGTTTCCTTATCTGTAAAATAAAGAAGTTGGGCTAGTACTCTCTGCTATTTCTAAATCTTTGACCAAAATACACTTTCTAGTAAAATGTAAGCTTGTTGAGAATAAGTCCCATGTTCCACCTTTGCCTCTGTAGTCCCAGCACTGAACCTTAGACACACACATCAGGGACTCAGAGCTTTGCTTGTTGTCATGACTGACCCAGGGTCACACAGCTACATGGAAACCTTAGTTCTCTGGCCCAAGTCCAGCCCTCCTTGACTTTCCAAGAGTGTCACTTAGACTAGGTTCTGACTCTCCCATACAACCTATAGAAACTTGGAGACAGTGTCTGCTTCTCTCACTGGCCAGCCTGCAGACATGGGTTTCCTGTTGGCCTTTCTAAGAAGGGCACGGGCAGCTCAAGCCCACACTGGGACACAGTTTTCAGCATTTGTTTCTCACATCCCCCTCCCCTCATGAAGGCTCTATCCTCTTCTGTGGGGGATTTCACAGAATGTCAGCCCTGGCACAGACCTCTGAGTCCATCTGGTCCAACCTGTACCTGAACAAGAATGCCCTCCCCAACACACCCAGCAAACCCTTATCCAGGCTGGACCTGACAACGTCTGGGGAGGGAGAGCCTATGATCTCTCCTCCAGGAGAGTTGTTCTTCCTTCCTATCCAGCCCCAAATCTGCCCCTTAGCACCTCTCCCTACCATTCACTCAAAGTCACTGCTTCTGGGGCTACCACAACAAAGCCAATCCCTCTTCCATTTGCCAGTCTTTTGGTTCCTTCCAGGCAGCTGCCACCTCTCCCCTCTCCTCAGTCTTCTCGCCTTTCCTAACAGGCTCCCTTCTCCCAGACTCTGCTTCAGAGCTTCCATTAGCTGCCAAGCAGAATTCCGGGTCACCACCCTGCCTCTACAGTGAGGGGCTGATGGACGACTCTCCACAATGTGATGCTGAGGGGGTCTCCTAAATCACACACAAAATGGCATTTCTCACATCATGTCCCTTGGCTTACCCACTGCTGCTTTTGCAGTGCAGGGGCCCTGCCAAGAGCAGGAGCAGTATTCAATTAGTTTATGAACATATGTCTTTGCATGATTAGGAGGACCAGGGAGCAAGGAAATCTGCTCTAAGTGGTTAGCAGATGGGATCGGATTCCTTTTACTTTCTGCTTTGCCTTGGGTTCCCAGAATTAGAGGGTGCCCAACTGTATTTAGTACACAAGAACCAGAAAAAACTCAATGAGCAAACAAAAAAATAAAAAAAAATAAATCTCCTTGGTCCCAGGAGGTGGGGGGGAGAGACAGAGAGACAGAGAAAGAAAAAGAGAGAGACACAGAGAGATATAAAGAGGGAGAGACACACAGAGAGAAATACAGAAAGAGATATAAAGAGGGAGGGAGGGAGAGGGAGAAAGAGAGGGAGAGGGAGAGGGGGAGAGATTTTGCTGGAGGCTGCTTCATTTTCTCCCCCAGGTATGGTTTTTCTTAAGGCTAATTACCACCCAGCCTTAGAGCTGCTCACCTTGGAATCAACAGTGGGCTCTTCTTGGCTAGTGGACCCCCCCAGAATGGTGCAAATGTTACCAAGCCCGAGACTTTGAAGAAGCCCAGGCAATTTGGGTCAGGGAAGGGACTTTCCAAAGCACAACTAATTTGCTGCACAGAAGAACTTAGTGGGAAGGCACTAAGGAAAAGACATAGGTAAAGATGGGAAGGCCTGATTTTGTCCACATGGGAACTCCCAGTATGAGAAACAGCCACAATGTTTTCAATTAGGTTCTAGTAAAAGGATTAGTCTTCCTCTGCTAGGCCCTGAGCTATCTCAGCCCCGGGTGGAAGGAGCCAGGAGCTGGAGGCTCTTCCTCATTGGGTCAAGGTTGAGCCTGGCTGAGCACTTTTTGGGACACTGTGGAGCAGGGCTCCATAGCCTTTCTGTTGTCACGGTCCCTTTGCAGACAGACTGCTGAAATGGTCCTTCTCATAATGTTTGCAACATAAAACACAATACATAGAATTGCAAAGGAAAAGACATTATATTGCAACAGTTACCAAGCATATCTGTTAAAGTTCTGTCTGGGACACCAGGTTATGCTCTTCCAGCACAAAGGAAATCCTGGTGCAGACAGGGGTAGCAGTCAGCTCGAACTTAAGAGCCTGTGAAGTGTAACAGCCTTTCATACTTAGACAACGTTTAAGCGGCAGTGGACAGAGCATCAGGCCTGGAATCAGGAACACCTGAGCCTCAGACATTTACTGGCTGTGTGACCCTGTGTAAGTCACTTCATCCCGTTTGCCTTGGTTTCCTCATCTGTAACATGAGCTGGAGAAGGAAATGGTGAAGCACTCCAGTACGTGTCAAGAAAACCCCAAATGGGGGCCTAGAGAGAATCGCTGAAAAATAACTGAACAGAAAGTACCCTGCAGAGCCGCATGAGGTCCTTCAGCGGAAGGGATGTAGCTTACAAGGAGAGGACTGGGGCGACTGCGGAGGTCCCGAGAGGCAGGCACATGTTCTGAAGGCTTGAAGAACACCACAGCCAATCAGCTGATTTTCTTGGAGTTACTGGAACCAAAGGGTAAAACTTTTTACTTCAACCTCTGCCCCAAATCACTCATATTAGATGCTTTCTTTTCATCTGTCTCTCCTTTCTTAAAGCTGCGTGCAAGGAATACCAAATCCAGGTGACTGGAGGCTTCAGATTCTTCAGCCTGTGGCTCACTGAGGTTTCTCTGCCCTGAGGACCAGGGTGGCATGAGGAGAAGGGCCCACCATGAGGGACAAGAAAGCAGCTTGGAGCAAACCATATTAAAATTGCATCTACCCGGAAGGCAGGCTAGACGGAGCAGAGGAGGCAGCTCGGGTCCCAGAGTCTGGGACATTCATGTGGAAATCGGGTCATCCTGGTGGGGTGAGCACTCATTGTTTCCTGCCTCAGTGGCTTCTTGCTGAAATGGGGACCTGGCCCTGATGAATCACATATGGAGACCATATAGCCCTCTTGGAATCTTTAACCACTTACTGCTGGCCCATAAGGTCTCGTGCAAATTAATCACCAAATGCCTGCTAGGTCCTGGGAAGACTTGGGTTTGAACCCTGCTTTTGTCACTTACAACCTGTGTGACCTTGGTAAATCATGTCCTCTTTGGGGCCCAGGTTGCTAACTCTGTCCAAATACAGACCTGGACCTGAGGAGCTCCCAGCTCTGGCTAGCTATGCTTCTGTGATTCCGGGTGCCTGGAATGGCGTTGGGCTCTGCAGAGAGCAATAGGAAAGAGGGACAACTTAGGTTACCTGGGTTCACACCCTGGCTGATGCTGACTCTCCGCAGGACGGATTCAAGTGCTTGTTGGGAGCTTCAGTTTTCTCTGCTGGAAAATCAGGGTGTTGGACCATGTGACCCCAGACTTACATTCAGCTCAAAACTTATGGATAGAGAAACCACTGGCAAGACAACGGTGGTAAGTGAGCCAAGGCCCAGCATGCAGCCAGGGACAGGCCCAAAGTCTGGGGCTGCAGAACCTCCCCTTCCCAGCACATAAAGCCTGGGGCCTGAGTTCGAATCCCTTAGGATGCCATGTGACCCTTGGGATTGCTTGATTTCTGCCCATCTCATTTTCCTCATCTGTAAAGAGGGATAATAACAGTATTTACCTCCTCCGTGGTGCAGAAAGGTGAGTTAATGTGGAAAGTACCTTCTAAACCTCAAGGCACCAAAGACTTATTAGCTAGGATTATGGGTATTCCAAGCATCCCATAGACACTCACTGACTTTTACCCTCTTCATGCTGGACCTAGGAATCACCAGGAAGCCCAGATAATCATAATAAGAATCATGAGGAACTGGAGGGCTCTGTTAGAGTTTGTGAAGTGCTTCATATACATTACCTTGTGTGGGCCTCACTGCAGTCCTATGAGGGAGGAGTTCTTATTGGCCCCATTTCTGAGGGAGGGGTTAACAGTGTCTGGGTGCCACAGTGAGTCAGGGTCTGGGGTGAGACTCTGACCCCACCCACACTCCTCCCACCACCTCTGAAGGAGCCAGGAGACGAGCAGGCCGACCACACAGCACTGACTGCATGCTTACTTTATGCACTGTGCTCAGGGCCCGCTATCCAAGGGCAAGAATGAAGCCGAGTCTGCCATCAAGGGGCCACCATTCTATCAGAGAAGACGACAGTATCCCTAGAATTATATAGAGAGTGTATACAAAACAGACACGGTTCCCTCGGCCTCTCCTTCCCACCCTTTTTTCTTTCATTCTCAGGGCCTGCTGAGTTGGCTGGAGGAGTACTCAGGCTGCCTGCTGAGGGCAAGGCCTTTGGATGTCTTCTCAGCTCTGAGATCTGGGGAGTGGAGGGACTGAGGGGGGAGGAGTCTCCTCAGCAAGGAGAAGGCTATCTATGCTCCAATTCCAAAGGCCTGAGAGAGGGCTGGCCACTGCTAAACTGTGCTAGCCTTTTGGGAGGCTGGGCTGCCTTGTCTGGATTCTTAGAAGGCCTCTGGTGATCAGTGTGCTGAGAGCTCCAGGCTTTCATCTCCGCAGGGAAGCAGGTCGGCCTGGCATGTAGCTGACCAGTGACTGGCCATCTGCTCTCCTCTTCTGTCTCGCCTTCCCAAGGCTTGGTAATAGAATGATCACAGAGGGGGAAGTTCTGTATTTTCATCATGGGCCACTTAAAATTGGGAGCTAATAAAAAATCCACCAACAGCCCCAAACCCTGGAGATGATCTCCTTCAAAGGAAACTTTCCAGAGCCTCAGGTGTTTTTTTTTTTAACTGATTAAATAGGTATAATAGTATGTGAAGGATCTACTTTACAAGTGAATAGTAGGAAACTATTGCCAATGTTCTGAGGCTAAGAAATGGGTGACTAAGCAGGTGCTATGGTGGGGCAGCAGACTGAGAAAGGGCCCATGGGAAGTATGGGGAACTGCTCTATTTGCTGTTAAAGGACCCCAGTTTTGTCACTTATTCCATGTGTGACTCTGGGCAAATCAGTCGTCTCATCCATCAAATGAAGGGAACTAGATGAAAAGGATCACTATTTTTACATATTTATATATAAAATATTTACATTATTTTTCTATCTGTTTTCTCCTTTGTAAAATGACCTTCCAGCTTGAAATCTGTAAAGTAAATCTATTAATGGTGACACTCATGGGCTCCCAGAGCTTCAGTAAAGGGGTCATACTACCAGCCTTGAGGGGCTACAGAAACAAGGCTCTTGAGATAACGTTCCTTTCTCATCTGTGAAACGAGCGGCTTGGATCAGCAGGTTGGCTCATTCCCTTCAAGCTTTGATAGTAGTTATCAGTAATCTGGTAACTTTACCTATCAAGAATCAATATCTGTCTGTCTGTCCGTCCCTCTGTCTGTCTGTCTATCTATCTATCTACCCACCCATCTACCTATCCTTTCATCTATCCACCCATCTATCCACCCACTAACAGTGTTCTCTCTCCTTTTGGCAAAGGCACTGTCAAGTACGGCTTCATTCAGAATCTGTTTGTTCTTCCTGCAATGCTACAGCACAAAGAGGCAGGAGGCAGTGGTCATCCACTTTCATCACAGCTCTCCATGCTTCAGGAAGTCATCTTCATGGGTCATGTGAACAAAATGAAGAATTTGACTTCTGCTCCTCTAGTAACTGTCATTCTGAGTTTAGTGGTCCTGTCCAGTACAAAGGAAGCCCTCTGAGGACAAGAATGTCTTGCTTTTGTTTCTGTATCTGATGAATCTAGCATAATCTCTGGCATACAGAAAGTCTTTTCAAAATATTCATTTGTTGAACAGTCTTTGTCAAATCCCTGTTCCAAGTCTATCCAAGGCCCCACATTCCAGGGCTGAATTTCAGGAGCCTGCTACCTCTGTCTCACCATGGCTTGTGTCAGGAGGATTTTAGGACAGCATTTACTTGAATTTACAAGTAATCCCAACAGACTTATTTTCATATAGAGGAGGGATCAGCCTTCTTTTCCTTGGGCCCAGAGGAACCAGGCAGGAGCAATGCAGGGTCGGGGTGGGAGGGTAGGGTGGAAATTCTCAGTGGAGGTAGATTTAGGCTCAGTCTCAGGACAAACTTTCAAACAATGGAAGCTGTCCCAGAGTGGGGCAGGCTGCTGAGGAGGAACCATAATTCCCTTTACTGAGACAAGTCAAGCAGCTCCTGGGAACACTTGTCAGGTGAATGGTAGAGGGGAGATCCCTAGGCCTGAGGGCATCTCTTCAGTGCACTCTGAATGACCAAAGCTCCTAAGGATGCCATGGAGTCATCCAAAACCACAGGGTCTTGGAGCCAGAAGTGAGCTCAGAGGCTTCCAGCCTGCCTTAGGTCTCACCAAGAAGCCCTATGACAAGTGGTCACCTTGTGTTGGTTTGAAGGCCTGGCAGAAAAGGTTACTCTGTGTGATCACAGATAATTTAAGAAAGTAGGGAAACATGAATGCATTTTAGCAAGATCTAGCTCCTAAAATAAAAAGTATATATTGTGGAACTATGTATTTGTCTGTCTATAAATACACACACACACACAGAGTGTTTGGATGCAGAAAGGGTTAAGCCATTAGCTATCCAGAACACTGAGTTCTCATAATATAGAGATCCAGAACTGATACCTCAGAGCTCTATAAGAGGGAAGGGCCATCTGGGAGGGGACAGGCTTCCCCTCATCAGAGATCTGGCATCGGCTGGACAACTCCCTCATCTTACAGAAGAGGAGGCTGAAACCCAGAGGGCAGAGCCTGCCCAAGGCCATGGGAGTACCAGCAACAGAGCTGGGATTTAGGCGCTGGTCCCCTGACTCCAGTCCAGTGCTCCTCCCATTGCACCACCCTCCCTCATTGCTCCAGGATTCCATATGACTGAAGTTTCATAATGACAAGTTGGGGGGACAAGGACAATGGAGTTTATGGCCATTAGCATTTCTCTGCTGGGGCAGTTGGAGAGGAACCCAGAACAGCAGGTTATGATGTTGGACCCTTAGATGGAACAATTTACATTGTTATTCTCAGACAAAAAACCAAGGTTGCTTAGATGCCCCCTGCCCCAAGACGGAGATTTAGCTCTTCCAGTTCAGGCCAAGGACAGAGGCAGGGAGTTACAGCATGACAGAAAGTTGACAGCAGAAACAGCATAATCTGTACAAGGTACAAGTCCTTGCTCTGACACATGCTGGCTGGCTGACTCCAGGCTCATCACCTCTCAGTTCCTCAGGCCACTGTCTAGGACTATAAACTGCAGAGAGGGTATTTATTTACCCTGGCAAAAACAATTTCCTAAAAGTGAAATAACAAGTCTAGTAAAACAAAAATTTAAAAAGTTTATACGAGCATGATAAAACCACAGGTCAAGATCCAACTTTATGGACAAAGTCCAGCCTTTCTAACCTTGTGCCATGCCACGCCCCTCCCTCCCCTTTCCCCCATGGCAGTCTAGTAAGGCCGATAGGGCCCTGCTCAGAGTAAAATTTATTAAATGCATAAAATCAGACATAACAGATTAAAAAAGAAACCAATATATGGAAATCCGGTTATCAAACCATTTAAAAGATCAGGTTCCCAGAGTCTAGCTTAGGAACTCCTGATCTTGTCCAACTCTCCTGCTTCAGAGAGGGAGAAACTGAGGCGCAGAGTGGAGATGGGGCTTCTCTGGAGTTACTGGGGTCAGGCAGTAGAACAATGGCAAACCTGACATTCTGAACCCAAAGTGAATTCTCTATCCTCTGTCCCTGCTGCCCCCGGCTGTCCCCGGCTACTCAGTCAGTCAACTGGATTTTCTTTTATTTATTTTTTTAAATTTGATTTCTGTTTCCTGTCTTTACATATGTCATTTCCAGACTGCTTTCTTGTAACAAGGAAAAACAATAAATACAGTGACAAGTGAGCATTGATAGACATACCTCTGTGTAGTAGCTGTATTTCATTATTTGTCCTCTGATGGAAAAAAAAACATAGTTCTGATACTTACTCAGGGTTTCTTCCCTTGTTCTTTGAAAGAAAGACTTCTTGAGTATTACCAAAGTCATCACCTCTGACCTCAATTATGGAGAATAAATGAAGTCAAGACCATTCCAGAAGTCAGAGCTCAGAGTTCTGGAAAGGATATCTGAGGCCATCTGGTCCAACTGCTCATGTTACAGAGGATCAAGGACATGGTGGCTTGCCCAAGGTCACACAGTGAGAAAGTATCAGGGTCTTCCAGTCTTGAAGTCTAACTAATGACAAGCAGAGATGCCGAGAGTGAGATGGCCCATCCTGAAGGTCCAGGGCACTCTCTTCCTAGTCAGGCAGGAAATCGCTTTTTTTGGTTAAGCCCTAAGTCATAGCTCATGTCTCCACTGATGACAACACATCTCAATGACTGTCCTAAGTGACCAGGGTCCCTTGGATCCTTCACAAGTAGGAAGTTTTGGCACGTAACTCACATTGTCCTTCTCTTGGCCTAAGTCAGAAACGGTGAGTTCTGCTCGGTCAAATGAAAAATGGAAGGAAAAGATATATAGAGAGGGGTGTCAGTTCCCTTGTCATGGAGACAACTATGAGAATTATAACAAGATCTAGTCTATAGAACCATCTAAAAATAATGAAATAACCCCTCTTCCACTCATCTCCTTACAAGAGATTGCCTGGTAAGTTCACTAGGAACTAGAATGAGTGAACAGAGCTCATTCATAATTTAGCAAGCATTTCTTAAGCCCCTACATGGCCTAGATATGGTGCTGGTGCCACAGATTCAAAGGGAAAATAAACCAAAACCAAAAGTCCCTACCCCAAGGAGTAGTCATGCTCCTGGGGCCAATGAATCAGTATCCTGGAATCTTCTCTAGGCTCTTGATAGGCAGGGTGCAGAAAATCAGCACCTTGTTTGGAAATGCAAACTAGTATCACATAAAACAATGTAGGAGAAAATCGCCTCCTCTGACCCAGTTCACTGGACAAGCTGAGTAATCAGAATGGAAGCAGGCTAGAGGCTTCTCACCATTCACAGGCAGCAGATGCAAAGCAGAAAAAAGAGAAAGCAGCATCGAATTGAAAAAAGGTGTTGAAAGAGGGAATGGACTGCGGAAGAAGAGTAGGAGAGAAAAGAGGAAAGGAAGAGAGGAAAGATTAGCCGGGGGTGGGTGGGTCTTACTCTAGGGTGTTTGGAGAGATTTCAGCCCAAGCTTGGATGGGAAAAACCACAGATTTATTTTCATTAATATCTAACAAAACCTTAGAATTTCCTTCAATTATAAATGCGGTTGACATCTTATTTTGAGAAGGGGTCCATTAGCTTCACCGGAAGTCTGCCAGAAGGGGTCCAAGACTTATAAAAAAGGTTTAAAAAGCTCCTGCTTTAGACCAAGATCATTAGGAAGGGAATCAGACAACTACAGAGGCAACACAGCCCTTTAACCTTCCTAGAGAAATACTTAGAAAAAGATGTCAAAGCTTTTTCTCATTTCAAATCAACCATCTGTTATGTTGGTCATCCAAGACCACAAAGTAAAATTCAATAGTTTACAATCGGGCTTATGGTGAAATGCGTTTCAAGTTTTCCTGAGAGATTCTCTTCAGGGTGTAACTCAGCTCTCACAGCATAGTCAGTCAAGAGCATTTGATGGGACTGAAATGATAATGGGTATTTTGTGGAAGATAAATAGCTAGCCTCATCTCAATTATCTAAGAGATTCCTCTTCTCAACTGCTTTTCCAGTGTTTTATTCTCACCTTTTTTGGCCAGTGATATCATCACCAATCTGTCTCCTCTATTTGCAGGAGATGGAAGGGGAGCCCTTTTCTGACCTCGACACTTAATTCTCCCCCTTCTATCCTGAGGAAGGTGTGATACAGATGGCCGAGGAAAAGGAAGGGGAGGAGGTGCTGTCCAGGGTGCTGGCTTGGCTTCTGTCAGCAAGGAGAGGAGAGGCTGACTAACTCTGCTTCGGCATGGAGACAGAAGCTTGCTGGTTCTCTGAGTCAGGGCTAGCTTGAAGGATCATTGAGTTTCTTGAACATCTGACAGGCTCACAGTTGAAGGTGAGCGCAAAAAATGCCTACTGGAATCCAATAAAAATTTGCCTTGGCTGCTGTCATCCCTCATCACTACAGACCACAAGCATCTTTTTTTTTTTTTTTTTTTGCTTTTTGGATGGGGAAGGCAGGGCAATTGGGGGTTAAGTGACTTGCCCGAGGTCACATGGCTAGTGGGTGTTAAGTGTCTGAGGCCAGATTTGAACTCAGGTCCTCCTGACTCCAGGGTCAGTGCTGTATTCACCGCACCACCTAGCTACCCCTGCATCTCTATTTCTTAAGTCTGGTTCTATTTCCTCTGAGCCCACCCAGAGCTGGTCTACGTTATACTGACAGGTCTGACCTTTCATTGTTTCCAAGTGTGAGCTTCCTCCAATCTTTTGGGGGGAGGATGCATACAAATCTTAAATAATTTGCCATGGATAATTAATGGTATATGAGTATTAAGGTTGAAGATGAGGCTGCAACAGATGTCATTTTAAAGTTCTTCCTGAGACATGACAAGGTATGGTTAGTCTGCCTTCATCTGTTGACATTGGGTAAGCCCAAGTGGAAGATCTACAAATTCTGTACCACTGCTCCAAGTGATCTGTAGTTGCATTGTTCTGGATGAGCCCTTTAATGATACATGTCACTACCCACTGATACTTGTCCTTTAGGTGCCTCCTTTATCTATGTTCTTCCTTAAGATTGCAACAGGGGGTTCAGTCCACATGTGGGCAGAGGGGAGCTTCCTTGATTTCTCTTCAGATTAGGAGGGTACCAGTGACACGTGAGCTGTTCCTCTCTTAGGCCTCTCTCTCCAGCCATGTGGTCGGTTCAGTTGTTCTCCCAACAACAACAATTCTGGGGCAGCTAGGTGGCGCGGTGAATAGAACACTGGCCATGGAGTCAGGAGGACCTGAGTTCAAATTTGACCTCAGACACTTGACACATGCAACAAAAAAACTAGCTTTGTGACTTTGGCAAGTTACTTAACCCCAATTGCCCTCCAAAAAGCAAAAAAACAAAACAAACCAAACCAAAGAAATCCCTAGTGTACCTCCAATTCACTGAACATGAATTTTGTATGTGTTCTCTATTTACCTGTGAATGCACTGTCTCCTAGTAGACTGTAAGCTCCTTGAAGACAGGAATTGACTCACTCTTAGTGTATGTGTATCCTCAGCTCCTTGCCCATAGCAGGAAATTAATGAATTCTTGTTGCTAGATTGCTTGCTTGACTGCATTAAGGCTTACAAAGCACTTCTTCCCATAATACTCTTATTACGTAGGGAGAGCAAGTGTTATTATCAGTATTTGACAGATAGAAATTGAAGCTTGTTGTCCCTGACAAATGAGGAGGTTGAAAGGGATGAAGTGCTCCCCTCCACAGCCAGAAGGAGGGCATGAAGGAGAGCTCTGAGGGGCCTCTGGGAGCTCATCTCCCAGCAGCCCCAGAAGCTGTTTCAATAACCAGTTACTGATTACTCCTCTAAATAGTTTACATGTCAGAAATGTATTTCTCTCAGCATCAGTGTAAGCTAGATGTGAAAAGAATACTCTGACACTGGGCTTCTGGTTTTGTGTGCGTTCCCCTCCTAACTGTATTCTCCTGTTCAAACAAAAGGCTCTTTTCAAAATGTCAAATAGGCCAGGCCCCTGAACTTCCTCTCCCACCTTCAGCCCTGCTGCATGAAGAGGAAGAGAAGAAGTTGAGGAGGGGGAAGAAGGAAGAGGAGGAGGAAGCTGAAAAGGAGAAGGAGGAGGAGGAAGAAGAAGAAGAGAAGGAAGAAGAGGAAGAGAAGAGGGGGAGGAAGAAGAGGAGGAGGAGGAAGAAGAGGGGAGGAAGAATATAGGAAGAAGGAGGAAGAGGAGGAAGGGGAGGAAGCAAAATGAAGGTTGCACTTGGGCCCTGCTCATGCCGAAGCAGGCTGGAGGAAGAAAGAGTAGCTGGCCTGTGTTCACCCAAAGTGCTCAAGCAACATAATATTATGAAAACAATTGTGAATTTAGAGTCAAAGCCCTGTGTTTAAACTCTGGCTTTGTCACTGACTATTTATGTGATCTTGCACAAGTTGCTTTATATCACTGGGACTCAGTTCCCCCCTTTGTAAAATGAGAGGTTTTAGACAACACGGCCTCTGAGGTCTCTACCACTTACAAATCCATTATCCTATGAGAAGGAGGGGATGGCTTGGGGGCAGAGTGCATAGAGTGCTAGCTTTGCAGTCAGGAAGACCTGAATGCAGCCTCTGAAATTTCCTAGATGTGTGATCTTGGGCAGGTCACTTAACATCTGTTTGCCCCTGGAGAAGGAAATGATGAATGACTCTAGTATCTTTGCCAAGAAAACCCCATTGTCAGCATTGTCCATGGTATCACAAAGAGTCAGACATGACTGAAACAACTGGACAACAAAAAAAATGAAGAAAAAAGAAGGGAAGGGGAGGTATACAGGAGGACAGAAGGAAGCCTGAGAAGAGCCAGAGCAAGCCTGAGGGCACTCTGGAAATGCCAGGCATTTGCTAATCTCTTCACAGTGATGTAGTGAAGCCATCTGCGCATCTATGCCACTCTCCCAAGCTGTGCAGAGTCGAGCCCTCCCAGAAGCCATCTCTCTGTTGGCATCCAAATGAATGGGGAGCAATCCCCTTCTTTACCCCTTGTTCTTCTTGCAGAGAACCTTTCTTTCTCCTCTTATGGAATGGCTAAGCCCTTGTTAGCCCTCCCAGAAATTGTACTGACGACAGGTAGAGAATGCACAGTGCTTCCATCCCATGTGGTCATCCCAGCATTCCCACAGTCCCTGCAGGCTGTTGTCAGTATCCCTAGTAACCCTGTCCATCTCCATTTGCTTTGGCCCAGACTGATGCCATCGTACTGGTTTTCTCTCCGATGCTAGGCTGACCCTGAAAGCACATCTTTCAGTGAGATCTTTGGTTGGGGTATCCCTGAACCTCAGGCCACAACATCCTTGGTACCTGAAGCTGTCAGTCCCCTGACCTCCAGATATGCACTGTCTTGGCCCTTTCTCCCCAGAAGAAAAATTTTCATGGATGTCAGGCTTTTATTATCCAAAGATTAGGTGGTTTGGGAAAGTACCTTTCTGGAGGAGTGGGATTGGGGGGGGGGTGGTCACAGGAGTCTGGCCATTTACTGGCTATCTTCCTAGGCTCACCCCAGCATTAGGGGAGTCCCATTCTCCTTAGCTTGTTCATGTAGAGCTCATTCTCTGGAGCATAGCCTGCTAAGGAAAGGGTTAAGGGCCCATGCAGCCTCCGCCCAGGACACATCATGTACATTCCAAAGGCACGGGAAAGGCGGAAAAGAATGCTGTGTTGCCATAGCTATGGGTTCTGCAGACTGCAACCACCTCCACTCCCCCCCCCCCATCCTCCTACTCCTGCAAACTGAGCTTCCTCCAACCTCTTGCTCTTTAGAAAGTCACACAGACAGTATTACTGCAGGCTCTAGGGGGGCATGGAGGACCTTTCTTCAGGGGACTCTGGGCAGAGATGTGGAAGCTGCCCTTCCTTCCACCCTGAGCCTTCCTGCCTAGTTGAACTCTTCCCCTGGGGCACCACAGCCCCTCAGAACCTCTCCGGAGGCCTCCCAAAGATCGCTTCTCCACTGCCAGCATTTCTCCTCCTGGGCCTGGCTGGGAGGAATGGGAGCCTGCTCACACTGGTTAAAAATATCCAGCGCCATCTGGGGTAACATATAATTTAATAAATGCATTTAGAATGCAGCAGCGGCTCAGTTTTTCAAAGGAGCTGCCATCTCAGAGGTGAGAAAGCCAAGAGTTTTACCCCAAAGACTGCCTCAGACCAAAGGGTGATGCCAAACCCTTGGCTGTTGCTCTGAACGCTGTTGCTTTGAACACTCCCGTCACTGCAGACCAGAGTCAGCTGGAGTTCAGTGAGCTTCCTGGGAGCAGCTCTCACCACAATGGTGCCCACTATGCGAGCTCTAAATCTGCAGGGGAAGGGGAGAAGAGGATGGGGAACTGAGGGGCAAGAAGGAAATGGAAGGGGAAGAGATGAACTACATCTACTTCCCAGGTCACCCTGGCCATCCTGTCCAGTCCCACTACAAGATGGGCTGAACTACCTCAGGTAGCACTTACTTCACCTGAAGAAAAGCACTTTCTCTGTTATTTCCTTGGAAAATGCTGCTTGATATGGACTTAGCTTGGGTTCAAATCATGATTCTGCCACTCATTTGACCTTGAAAAGGTCATCACCCTTATTAGCTAGTTTTGCTGTTTGTCTAACAAAGGGTTGGATCTAAGCATTCACATGGTTCTCTGGTGTCATCTTGGGAGTCCATAATACCCACAACTTCTGTCTCTATTGACCTTTCCATACAAAAACTCTGTGAGAGTAAAAGGAGAATGAGCCCAGGGTTAGTGCTGTCCTTGGTGCTGGGGAGATGGGATGATAATCAAGCTCCTCAAGTTCAAGTTTTCAGGACACACACACACACACACAACTGTACAACACATTGATCTAATTAAAGGGCTTACTCACAATACGCAAAGTGAGTTAGTGGATATGCTTGTGTAAAAATGATATGAAATAATGTCCTCTCCATTACAGTCAGTCCTGGTTACCTGCTTTGGCCTGAAGACAAGTAAATCCACTTCTGTGGTCAGGTGGATCTAGCAAGTCAGTTTGGACCTGGCACCTTATTTGGGAGGGGGATCCATATGAGGGAGCAACTGTAACATATACACAAGTGGTCACATGACATAGTTGGAAATATGTGGCTTCAAAGTATGAAAGGAGAGCAGCTCCCCTCCCAGGGAGCGCAGATGCCTCATGCCTATGCAGCAGGAAGGACTATTTCCTTGTCTTTCAGGTAGGTTTTTAGCCTTTTAAAATGTTTGAATGGCATCTTTTCTTTTGATATCACTTACATTCCCCAACCTGTCTTCCTTTCTAGAGAACCATCGCTTAAAGAAAAAAAAAAGAACAAAAAAGAGATACAAAAAGCCAGTTCAGCTAAACTGACCCATTGAAGAGCCTGATTTATATATAGGGTTCTCCACCCATAGCCTCCCACCTTTGCACAGAAGTAGGGATGATGGAGCAGTGGGATTGTATGCTGAGGCAGACAAAGGGAAGTGGAGCTTCTTATAAAGGGCCCTGTCTTAGGGCAGGAAGCCAGGGCTCTGCAGAGGCTGGCACAATTCCTCTGGAAGCAGGGTCACTTCTCATGGATATTTATCAGTCACTTGGGCTATTTCTATCAGCAAGTCTCCCTTCCTCTGGACAAAAGGGCCTTGGCCTTGCCAACCTGCATTCATCACAAATAAATATTAGCACTATGGATTTAGATCTCAAAAGGGTCCTCAAAACCGTACAGGCCCACCTCTTTACTTCACAGATAATAAGTAAAGCATCCTGGGAGAGACAGCATGCTCTAATTAGGTCATCAGAGCTGGAGTCAGGAAGATCTGGGCTCCCATCCTGTCTTACTAGATGTGTGACCCTGGGTAAGTCATTTCACCACTGCCTGCCTTGGTTTCCTCACCTATAAAATGAGGTTACCCTTGATAGCCTCTGAAGTTCCTTCCAGCTCAAAATCTGTAGTCCCATGATTTAGAATCTTATGACCAATCAGTGAGGTCCTTCCTTGAGCTAAGGACTAGAGATACCTGGTTGAAAATGGTCCCCTCCAGGATGTCTTAAGAATATGCTTCTATAAATCACTTCCCCTGTGACTCAGTTTCTTCTGCAAAAATAGAGATAATGACATTGATGACATCTCCCTTACAGAGCTATTGGGGAAGTCAGATGAGATACTGTAGGTAAAGTGCTTTGCAAATCCTAATGCTATATATAAAGGTCAGTTATTATTGTTCTGGGGCTTGGTTTGCTGCTGTGCCCATCCCACCTCCCACCTGCTGAAACCTTCTCTTCCAACACTAAAGTCTTTGCAGTGAGTTTTAAAATAAACTTGCAAATTCATTGCTTTCCTTTGCACATTATGCCTTTATTTTAAAGTTATGAGTGTGTATATATTTTAATTAAATCTTCACAGACTCTGCTTATGTTCAACCTTTCTGAATAAGCAGCCTAGAATGGGAAAGCAGGAGTGAGGAGCTCTGCCAAGGTCACTGATCTCTCTTCCTGGATTCAAGAGGGCCACAGATCCCCTTTCTAGGATTCTTGGGCTGCAGGGAGTGATCGGCCAGGCAAGCTCCTCGCCTGGACCCATCCCAGCATTCAAACCCTCTTATTCAAAAGTGACTGCATGCAATCCTAGAGCTAAAACTTCTCGCCTGTGTGACCTTGAATATATTATGTAGCCTCCAGGAACCTCGCTTCTCTCTCCTATGAAATGAGAGGCTTGAACCACAAAGATCCCTCCTAGCTAATTTTTACGATCACATTAGATGAAGGAGACTAGAACTCCAAGCACCGTGGAGCCCATTGGAACAGGAATGCAAAAAGAGAGATGTCCTTCTCTGGATTGCAAACAGCATTAATGGCCCGGACACCTCATTCCCATGCAGCATGGATATTTTCTTCTCATCTAGTTACATTTTTAAGCCTGTAGATCCAGAACTGTACCTGTTCTCATTGCTATCCCTGGCTTCTGACTCCAGAACTGCCCTACCATAGAGTAGGCAGAGGAGGTCACCCACAAGCTCTGCTTTGGGGACCCAATTCTTTCCAATCCCTCTCCTACTAGTAGGCAAAGAGACTGACAGGCTTTATTTCATCTTTATTTTGTCCGGTAGTGACCAATGCCTTACGGGCCCTAAACTTTCCCTAAGTTCCACTTACTGCCAATTAATTAAGTATATTCCATATGCTCTGTGGAGATACAGACAGAAACCTATCCTCAGCAAGAAAGCATGGGAAAAGACAAGAAGGTGGTGGAGAGAGTGCTGGGCTTGGAATCAGGAGTTTGGGTTTGAGTTCTAGCCCTGCCCCTTTCTACTTGTGGGACCTTGGCTGAGTCACCTGACCTCTGTAAGTTTCTAGTTTCCTTATTTGTGAGAAGAGGGGGTCAAGACTGGATGTTCTCTCAGTCTCTTCTAGCTCCCAGTCTATCTATGTACGAGGAAGCATGAACATGGCAACTCACATTGGCAGAGTGGCTATTGTTGAGATTGGCCTACTAGCTCCATGATGTATGGGATTTAGGTGAGTTGCCTAGGGTCACACAGCTCTAGCTTTCCAAAGGGTCTCAAAGTAGGCTTGAACCTGGATCATCCTGCCTCAAAGGTCAATGCTCTATCCATGCACTGTGCATCTGGAGAGAAGAGTAGACCATATACGATCCAGTTCTAAATGGGTTGAATGTTGGCACTGAAGAAGACTAGAGAAGAGAAGGATGTAGATGGGCTGTTTTGGAACTCAGCTAAGTGCTAGGTTCTGAGAATACAAAGACAGAACCCCAAGAATCTTGGTCTCTTGGAGCTCCCACTCTATAGGCAGGAGGTGACCCCTGCATAGAGAAGGAAACACATGGTGAATGAAGAAAGGAGAGCCAGGCTGGAAGCAGGGAAAACTTTCTCAAGGAGGTGGCATTTCAGCTGAATTAAGAAATAACATGTGGGTTTGAATTGGCAAAGAGGAGGAGCAAGAGCATTCCAGGCATGAAGAACGACTTGTGCAAAGACATGGATATGAAGTACTGAGTTGAGGGAAGAGTAACTCTGGTTCCCTTTGGCTGGAACATAGCCAAATAAGGTCAGAAAAGTAGGCTGCAGTCAGAATGAAAACTAAATGAAATAGATTGTCTTTCATTCTCAAAGCATCTAGGTAATGCAGTGGAGAGAGCATTGTTTGGAGTCAGGAAACCTTGAGATCAAATCCTGTCTCAGATACTCTCTAGTTGTGTGACCCTGGGCAAGTCACTCAATCTCTCTCAGACTCAATCTTCTTATCTGTAAATGAGGATAATGATAGTAACTATCTCTAAGGGTTATTATGAGGCTCAAATGAAATCAACTTTGTACAGTTCTCTGTAAACCTCAAAGTGTTGTATAAATGTAGTTATTATTAACAGAGAATCACTGAAGATTTTGGAGCAATCATTAGGAAAGTAAACACCCATGCTTTAGGAAAATCATGTTGGCAGCCATACTGGAGAGGGAGGATGCTAAGCTGATGGGACCTGGACTGGGGTGATGACCACCTGAGTGGACAGACGGGGAGAGATTGAGAGGACTTGTTAAGGGATTAGGAAAAGGAAGAAGGAGGATGTGAACTTGAGAGACTAGAAGGATGATGAGCCAGTGCTCTTGCCTGTAACCAAAGTCCAGAGGAGCAGAGGTTTCATACAATAGTAATGTCCATTTGTTTTTCAATCAGAAAATGCACATCAGTGTAAAACATGGGCAAACAGAGCTTGACTATGTACATACATGATTGATAAGATGGAGAACATGCAGGGGAGAGAACAGGATGGTGAATGGTCTCAGGTTTATGGATTTCATGCCATATAAGGAAATGAGTTTGATTTTGGACATGCTGAGTTTGTGAATGCTTTGGGAGGAAAAGGATACTTCAGTGGGCCTGGAAAGTTACAGAAGGTTTGAATAGGTGAGTGGAAAAGGGAGGGAGAAACAGGAACACAGTATAAGCGTAGGCAGGAAGGGTTGAATATGGTGAGTGGGGCAGTAATGGAACGTTTGCATTGAGAGAGCAGTAGAGAAAAGGCCCTTTGGGTATCAGGGTGCTGAAAGTTAGAAGGGGGTGGGGTGGGAGGGTACTGGATCTCACAGACCACAGGGGACAGGGAAAGGTCTTAAATCGAGGACTAGCCGAAGGATTATGCCCCTGGAAGCATGTGTGCTGGTTGGCCTGGAGGCCTGGTGGCATGGCGGACATGAAAGCATCACCACCAAACTCTCATCTTTGTGATCTCCACTGTATCAGAATGATGCATCTGTAGACGCCTCCCTTTGCTGAGGCAGATGTGACTCTACATTCAAGCAACCACTGGAAGGCATGGGGAATGGTTGCAGCATTACAAAAATCTTACATTGGGAAGGGGTCTCCAAAGCCACCCATTGTGACCCACATCTGAATAGAAATCTCCTTTACAACCTCCCCAGCAAATGGTTATGCTGTCTTTGCCTAAGACTTCTGGGGAGAAGGAAGCCATTAGCTCCCTCACAAAGCAGCCCAGTCCACTTTGGGTGCAGTTGTTTGTTAGGAAGCTTTCCCTTAGATCAAATACGAACATATTTCTCTGAACCTTCCCTCATTCTCCTGATTCTGCCCTTTGGGGCTAAGTAGAATAAGGTCAGTTTCCATTCCCTATGACAGCCCTTCAAATTCAGGATAGTTATCCTGTCTCTCCATCCCCATCCCTTCCCTAGTCTTCTCTTCTTCAGGTTAAGCATTTCCAGTTCCTTCAACTAATTCATATACTTGATGCCTTTCACCACCCACTTGGTCTTCTTGCTCAACGATGTGCACGTGTGCAAATATATATGGTGGGAAAGTGACAGACACAAGGTTCATGTACCACAATGATTGGCCCATTCTGGTTTAAAAACTTGATCCAGAAATATCTTCCTGGTTCTCCTCCTTCCACACATTCCCCTTAGCGCTAAGGATGGTCTCCTCTATAGCTGTGGGCTCACACATCCTCATTTCATTATTTGCATCTGGCTCCTCCTCTCATTTGATTGCAAGCTCCCAGAGGGTAGATCCTTTTTCCTAAATTCCTCTTGTTCAGAGCCCACAGCCTGGAGCCTGATACATGGTAGACATTTGTTGGACTTGGATGACTATTATTTTCACACAATTTTCATAAAGCCTGCAGTTTATGAGGCTTATTTTACTGATCGCATTAACAGGGTCTATGTGATAAGTAGAGAACTCCTTTTGTGACCCACTTGATTAAATACTGAGGAGATCTCAGCATTTCAAGTAACGCTAGCCCCCAGGGACCACAGCACTCAAGAGGCAATCTTCTCCAGGACAATGGTGCTGATAACAAAAGCCACCAAGGACAGACCCATGTCCTCTCAGCTCCCTCCCTGTCTCCATTGTCTTAGTGGCTTTCAGTCCCCTGCCAAGTTCCCAGGGTCTTTGACTGTTCTGCTTGAGCATGAAAAAGGCCAGGAGGCAGAACTACAGAGTCAAAAGAGCCCTTCAGAAGTAGATAACCTGGGATCAATTCCCTTTACTGCTAATGGGATCTCTAATGGCAAGTCCCCTTAGTCTCTCTGGACCTCAACTTTCTCAGTGAAATGAGGAAGGTGGGTTAGCTGGTTTTAACGTCTCTCCTAGCTCTTGGATGCTGGCATTCATCTTTCTCTTGCAGCCCTACATTCCAGGCTAGAAAGCTAAACCTGTGTGTCATCAGGTGCATGTCCCCTTCATGTGCCAAGGCCATGGTGCCAATCCAGCCATTTCTGACTTTCTTCTAATCTCTTGGTCTCATTTCACTGTCATCAAAGTCATAGAGATGGAGAAAGTAGCTTCCTGTGTGGCATGATTTCAGGAAGTATCCTTACCCTCATATTTAATACCTCTGTCACCTACTTCTTAATCCCTGAAATTCCCAAACCAGAGAGCCATATCTAGCCTTTGTTCAGGCTCTATTTACAAAGTAATGATTTCTAGGAAATGGACCCCATTAAGTCTCCATCATCACTGGTGACTCATGGTCCAAGAATTTCTTTCTTCCCTGAGAGCAGAGGAGGGTAAAGAGGGCATCATGCACTGTGCTTCAATCATGGGCACAGTCCTAGTATTAGGCTCACCAAGTACGGGCTGCTCCAGACACGCTGCATTAGAAAGTATCCCAGGGGGCTGGTTCATTCCATTGGAATTACTTTACTTAAGAAACAAAGTCCTGGAAGCAGCATTAGATTTATTTGTTCTGGTTCCAGAGGCTGACCAGGGAGAAATTTGGGAGGCATTGTGCTATTATGGAAAGGGTATAGGAGTTCGAGTCCAGAGAGATACATTCAAATCCAGACCGCGGGACGCCGTGCACATTATGTCAACCCCCCCATCGGCACAAAGATGGTAACAGCACTTCCGTGTCCCCCTCACAGGGCTGTCAGAAAGAATGCGACCTGCCAAGATTTCAACACCTACTAAGCAGGACCTGGGATTTTCAAGCGGCAGAAAGGCAGCTCTGATGACAATCCGAACTTTCTCAGATTAAAATGGACTTTCGTGATAGGTGGTGAGCTCCCTGTCCTTGGAGGAACTGGGGCGGGCACTTAAGGACCACTTGGCTGGGATGCTGCACAAAGGGTTTCTGGTCTAGTGTGGGCTGAATGTGATTCCTCCTGAGTCTCCTTCCTGATTCTGTCAGGTGGTCACTTACGTAGGAATGGGAGTTTTTAAGGGTCTTCAATGAAAACATCTGAGGTCCTTACTCTGTGCTTTGCTATATGTACCATTTTCTTAAAGCAACAGCTATTTATTTTCCTCTTCTAATTAGATAGAGAGAAACTGTTTGCCCCTTTCAGGGTGCACTCAAGTGGTTCCGGATGGGCCAGACCAAACTCATTTCCTGCGGAGACCCAGGTGTTCCAAGAAACACTAATCTGGCAGTTTGTGATTAGTGCTAGGGATCAGGCTTCTTGTATTCTATTTCTATCTCACCGGTGAGTCACTATTAGAACACCAGGAGTCTCCCAAGCTTGTGAAAAATTATAGGGACAGCATTTCCTAATTTTAAAAAAATCTGGATAATAAAAGGCAATGTGACCCCTAGGAAAGCCATAGTAGACATTCCCATTAACTTGTGTGTGTGTGTGGGGGGGGCAGAGAGTGGGGTAGGAGGCAGTGTCATACAGTGGGCGCGTGCCCTGAGCTGGGACTTGGCTGTCCCAAATTGAGATGGCGGCCTTAGGAGAGAGTGAGCTCCCTCTCTAGGAGATCTCCACCCAAAGACTGAGCTCTCACCTCTCAGGGACATAGGAGTAGCACAGAGGAGACAATGAGGATGCAGGCTGTCCTGTATGGCGACTCAGGTCTAGTCAAGTCAGCCAGTCAATCAATCAACAAGCATTTATTATATGAATATCTTCCCAGCACTGGGGCTAATGCTGGGAATGCAAAGAAAAGAAAACAGGAAAAGAGCAGTAACAACAAGAATGACAGTTCCTGACCTCAAGGAGCTTCTGTTCTAATGGAGAGAGAACATACAAGACAGACAACATATAGTATTTGGTTGTCCAGTTGTTTTTGGTTGCATCCAACTCTTCTTGACCCCATTTGGGGTTTTCTTGGCAGAGACATCAAAGCAATTTGCCATTTCTGTCTCCAGCTAATTTTACAGATGAGAAAACTGAGGCAAACGGGGCTAATTGACTTGTTCAGGGTCACACAGCTAGAAAGCGTCTGAAGTCAGCTTTGAACTCAGGGAGAGAGTCTTCCTGACTCCAGGCTCAGCACTGGGCTGCTGCCTAGCTGCCCCTTACATAGTATAAATGGGAGGTGATTTCAGCAGGAAGGTACTAGCAGTGGATACAGAGGCTGGATACATTCAGCCCTAAGATTCTTTGATTGGATATTTCAGTTTAAAAAAACTTGTGGCCTAACATAGGGCTCCCCCAACAATGTCCTAGGTCCCCTAGAAGATCTTTGAGGCCACCCCTTCCCCTCTTGGGCAGCTCTTACCTAGGCACTGGTCCAAGAGTCTTTCACTAGTAGTCATTCCTCTAGACCACAACCATTGCAGAGAACAGCAAAGGCAGAAATGGGGCCCAGTAGTAGATACGACTCCCCTAGACTCTTGTCATCTCTTCCACATGGAGCTGGATAGCAGGGAGAAGCAGCACCAGGCTTCAAGGAGCAGCTCCTCCACTGCCTCCTCTGAGGAATCAGGTAACTCTTGCCCTTTCCCCTCCCCATGACATAGGGCTAATGGAGAAGGAGAATGGGGGTGTGAGCAGCCATGGCTCTGGTAGTTGGTGGGGGGGGGGGTGAGCAAGATGGCAGCCTTCTGTGGCTTTAAGTGGCCTTCTGTCTAGATTTATAAGGGAAGGAAGACAAGAAGATGGTAAAAGGCTAATGATCCAAACATTTCTTGGTTAAGTCTGGTTTTTAAAAACAACCCCCTCAGAGCTCTGCCATATTTCTAAAGTAACAATAAACAGGAGAGATGATGGCCTAGAAAGTGGAGGGTTTGCCTTAGAGTGCCAAAGGCTTCATGCCCTAGCTGTTTCACTTGGAGCAAATCTCCAAGACTAGAAGTTACAGAGAAGTAGCTGGTCTGCTGCATCGGCAGAGGAAACTTCCCCACTGGGAGCACCCTACACTTAGTCCCAGGACTAGACATAACAAGACTGCCCACAATAACGAGAGATGCCACAATAATCTTTGTGTGTTGCATAACTCATTCTGTCCTCACAATAGCCCTGGGACATAACAGTCAGCTGATCAGTCAACAAACATTTGTTATTGGTGAATCACCAGTTGTCATGTCTGACTCTTCATGACCCCATTGGGGATTTTCTTGGCAGACATCCTGGAATACTTTGCCATTTCCTTCTCCAGCTTATTTTACAGGTGAGGAAACTGAGGCAAACAGGGTAAAGTGACTTGTCCAGGGTCACATAGTTAGTGAGTGTCTAAAGTCAGATTTGAACTCAGGGAGATGAGTCTTCCTGACTACAGGAGTAGCACTCTATTCAATGCGCCACCATCTTCAATGAGGGATCTAGGAGGGGCGCTAACGGCCATCTGGTCCAGACCTCTCTTCTTCCAGATAAACTAACACTGAGCCTTTGGTTTCACACCCATCATCCTGTGCCACTTCCTGTTTTTAGCTGCTAGCACTCCTGGTAATCTTGAGTCTAAGCTGATATGGTTGATGGCTGCCATTGGATCAAGGTCTCCCCTGGAAGGTCCCTGGCCTCCCAACCTTTGGTTAGAAGAAGTTTCTAATCTGGCCGCCATATTGGTTGGGAGACAGAAGAAAAGGAAAAGTTAGGAAAGAAGGAAGGAGGGGAAATGGAGTTGTGGGGGCAGAAAGGACAGTGACTGCCTGGTCTTCCTTGCTCATTTACTAGACTAAACCAAACTGACAACTGCCTGGGGCTCAGTGGCCAGCAGTGGGGACTGGGAGTGGGGAGACCTGAGGTCACAGAACTTTCCATTAGAAACAATTGAAAGGAGCTCCATAGGCCACGCAGTCTAAGCTGTACCTGGAAAAGGAAGGAGAAGAGCAGCCCCCATGACCTCATTGTTCTGGGGAACTCTTAGGTGAGGGAATCCCATGCCAAAGAGCAGAGGTTGGCACCTCTTAGTCTTACGGATCTGCCCAGAACACTGAGGTTAAGTCACTTGCCCGGGTCATGTAGTGTCAAAGGTCCGACCTAAACTCATGGCTTGAAGGCCAGCTCTCTTTCCATTGGGACATAACATCTCTGTATGTGAACATGAACCACCCTCTCCTTCCTAAAACTCCAACATTCTATAGGCCTTTGCTGGTTGACTAACCTTTGGAGACAACCTCATTCCACTATGGGACATTTCTTCCCAAGAACAAAAGGGACACGCAGAAAGAATGTCTGATTCCTCCCCACAAGGCAACCTTCCTGAAGACTGATGACAACTCTAAGGGTGTCCCCAAATCTTTTTTTTTCCTCCAAGCTAAAAATACTGACTTCTTTCAGCTGTCTTGGGTAGGTCTATCTCAAGGTCTTTCTCTATTCCGGCCATCTGCCTCTGGACGCTGGCCAACGTTTTCCCTAAAAGTGGTGCCCAGGCTTGAAAATGAAGCTCTATGTATGGTCTGACCTTGGCACAAGGGCACAAGGAGTAGGACGCCTCCCCTTCTTTAGCCTCCCAACGCATCCTAGATCACAGTAGCTGTTTTGGCTGCAGGGTACTAAGGCCTGCTCCCTCCACCCTGCCATGACACACTGTCTAGCAATGGCCATCTTGTGAGGTTGCCCTTCTGAACCAGGCCCAACCTTCCCTGGATCCCTATTGGATTTGTCTGATGATGATCATTGCTCTAGAAAAGTGAGCCAGATGGTATCACTATTATTGAGAAGCCTGGTTCACACTCCTCCCCTCCTACTTTAGTGAAGATAGCCGTTGGAAATGCCAGGAGTCAAAGGGACCCTAGGCATGCTGTCTGTGCGTCAGCTCTCCCGGCCCAGACATCATCGTGGCCTGCAGGAAGTCTCTCTGGTGCAAGGAGCTGCTAACACTGAAGGCGGTTTTCCTGCCCCAGGGGAAGGCGAATGATCTACTTACTGGCTTCTCCTAGCAGTAAGAAGTGAGGATGGTGGGCAGATGGTGCCCAGGGCTCAGAAGGAGAAAGAAAGCAAAATGCACATAAAATTCCTTGTGCAAATAATGAAGAAGGGGTGCTGAGGCAAGGCCCAAATGGACTTTTAATGAAAGCTAATGAGTATGTTGGGGATGCTGCACTCGAGGACATATGCAGGAGCTGCTTACTCCCAGGGACCCTCCCTCCGAGGGCCCAGAAGCTTTCTAGGAAAAGCAAGCACCCCAAACCTTACTAGGTGAGGCCCTTCCTGACCCCCAGCCCTCAGCTGTGGTTACTTTCTCCTTTCTCCAATTACCATACACTGACTTAGCTGGGGGTGGGGTGGGGAGATGACAGATTCAGAGCTGAAAGGGACCCCCAGTTCAAATCTCTCATTTTACAGAGGAGGAAACGGAGACTCAATGAAATGCAGTGACTTGGCCAAGGACATACAGGAAGGAGGCAGGAAGGCTGGTAGTTGAACTTGGAGCCTCTCACATCCATCCTAGGGTCTTCCCTGTATCTGCCTGATTCCCCATCCATCCATACTGGCCCCCAGGAGAATGTCAGGTTCCATGAGGGCAAGGACTGCTTCATTGCTGGCCTTGTATCCTCTGTTCCAATCAGTGCTGAGCACATGGCAAGCACTTGATACATATTTATTCCATCCATCAACAAACATGGCCATGGAAGACAATGCACAAACAACATGGAGGTATGTGTGGAATACGCATTGTGTGATTTGGAGGGGAAGGCACTAGCAGCTAGGGGGGATGGGAAACCAGTACATGCTTGACAGAGGAGGGGGCACTTCAGGAGAAGGAAATTAGGGCTTTCAAGAAAGGAATGTGAGGAGGGAGAACCTTCCAATCCTGGGTTATAGGCAGTGCAAAGGCATGGAGGTGGGAGATGGGGACTGTGAAGGAAGAACAGCAAGTTTCTATTTGATCCTGAAGGCAACAAGGAGTCACTGGCATTTATGATATAGAAAAATCCCTTTCATATCTGAGTGGACGAGAGACTGGTGGGAAAAGGGACTTGAAGCAGGAAGACCACTTAGGAAGTGACTGAGGTGATCTGGGGCTGGATGGAGGCTGGTGGCCCTTGAGGTGGAGAAACCAGATTGGGGGTGAGAGACAAACACGGCTGGCAGAAAACCATCAGAGACCAGCGGTCATCCAGAGCTCTCTATGTGTCCTCATACCAAATGCCACTCAAGAGTTTCCTCCTGGCCTTCGTACCCATTGAATTCTGTCCTAGGGCAAACCCCTGCCTCCTGACATCACCTTCCTATTGACAGATGGGGCAGACCCCCAAACACCAGAGAGCTCTGTGTGGCTTTCAGTCTGGTTAGAAAACACCTGTAGGGTTAGTGATGAATCATGTTCACTGGCAAAGGAGAAGGGAAGAAAGCACTGGGAGGGGCCCGGGAGGGATGGGGGCAGAGCACCTGGTTCTAAATGCAGGTTTTCCTGATCACTCTCAGTGAGACCTCAGGTACTTTATCTTTGGACCTGTTTCCCTTCTGTGAAGGCATGGAGGGCTTCAATGAAGAGGCCTTTATCCAGGCTTCGCTGATGCTAGGCATTGTGTTAAACACTGGGGGTGCAAACATGAGCAAGATTGTCCCTTCTGTGTCCTCCAGGAGGGCAGAGGAGGGCAAGATGATAGTGCAGTGATGGCAAGGGGCAGGGAGTCAGGAGGACTGGTGGAGAGTCTCAGGACAAACGCTTGACACATTCTTTACAGGAATGGGAATAGAGAGTTGACTACCGTTCTCAAGGCTCAAGACAGACTCAGTCCTTCCCAGCTTGCCAACATTTAGGGAGTCAGCACCTACAGGGCTCCTCAAGGTCCTGGGCTGGGCTTCTTGGTAGGTCTATGGACCCTGGGATTTCAGGCAGATCACTAGACTCGCTTAAGAGACAGTCCCATCTTTCCTCCAAGTCAAGTATTTCAGCTGAGCTGGGAACTGCACCTTGACCCACCTGGAGAGGTTAACCTGATTGAAGAGGTGAGGGTCATGTCCTCTCCTCCCAAGGCTCAGATACGTCCTTCTCCTTGCAACATTCGGGGGCATTTGTACTTCCCTAATGCTGCTGGCCTCCAGCCCTTCCGCTACTGCCGTGTGGCAGCCTGAGGCCCGGGGCTGAGCCGGGCAGCCTGGGCACTTTCCAGCATGGCTGAGGGCCTTCTCTGACCTTATTCGGAGGCACTTCCACTCCAGTTGCTGGTCACTGAAAGCTTCGAGATACTCTATGAAGCACAACTATTTATTTTGTTTTCCTCAAGTAGATAAAAGGGTATAAGCAACCTGAACCTCGACCTAGCCCTTCCTTGCTTCCTTTCTGCCAAGCGTCCTTGGCATTCCTCCTGGTGCCAATGCTGAGGGAGGACAATAGCAGGGCGGTTTCTGGAGCATCTGGAGGTAGTGTGGCACAGGAAGGGACGATGTAGGATTTTCATGCAGGAAAACCTGGGTTCCAATTCTACTTCTGTTACTAGCTGTGTGACTGTGGGCAAGTACCTCAACCTTTCTGAGCCTCAGGTCCCTTGTCTATAAAAATGGAATCATGTTGCCTGTAAATCACTTTCTCAGTGGTTTCTTAGACGGCCCAAAGCATTCTGAAAACTGTTCAATGTTCTAGAAATGGCAGCTACTATGGTAATTCAGGTACCTTAGGACTTCGAGAGGACGTGGCAAGTTTGTGAAGTCACATGTGAAATTACTATGATACCCATCATCCAGATGAACTAACTGTGGCTCAGAGGAGAGAACAGAGCCCCATTAACTCTGATCACAGAGGAGGAAAAGTGGTCAAAGAACCTTAATGGGGCTATGCTCCTTCATGCCCTGGCATGAATTTCTTTCAATGCCCTGAGTGACAAAGGAAGATTAATCGGTTTCATTGCTGTTTGATATTCATTTTGTGATGAATCATTTACCTGAAATAGCTCTCTCCCTACAAAGGGACAGGGAGCCTCTAGGGTAGGGTGCTAGACATCTGCACCCCCACCTCTTTTCACCCCCTCTCTCTACCTCTGTGCCTGTGGTAGGCGGGGCTGGTAGGGAGAAAGGGTCAGGGAAGCAGAGGGGGGCAAAAGTCAAACTTCCTTCTTCTGTTGGCCCTGGCAGGGGTGGGTGGCCTCCTCTTGTCTAGTAGGATCTGTCAGAAATCTGTGAGTACAGTTGTGGGCCAATCTGAACTTTGGGCAGTTTCCTGGGAGCCTGCCTATGGCTGGGAGTGCTGCTGTTTCAGCCCTGGGGGCACCGGCTTGTCTTCATGGCATGAACATCTCTTCTTTGGCCCCTTCACCACATGCAGCCCCTCCAGCAGTGTGTGGCAGGGGTGGCAAGGTTCTCAGTCCTCATCCAGTGCTTCCTTAGCTATGTGATCTCAGGGTCTCTGCTTTCTCCTTTTTCAGACAAGTAGATTGGATCAGATGAGCACAAGAGTGCCTTCTAGCTCTAAGTAATAGTGATGGTGGCTACTGCTTGTTTAGCTCCTTAATGGTTACAAATCGCGTTCAAACAGTATATTCTTTGAGCCCCCAAACAGCTCTGTGAGGTAGGTACTCTTACTAGCCCCATTTTGCAGATGAGGCCAGTGAGGCTGAGAGGTGTGATGGGCTGCCATCCATCTGGGGAGTATCTAGGGAAGATTCAAATTCGGATTCTCCTGGTTTTGACAGTCCACCTTCTGGTGAGGAGCCTGCCTTAACTTCTTGTAGGCTAAGGCTCAGCTGGCAGGCAGCTTCATGGACCTGGCCAACAATGAAGATTTGATAAGACTGGCAGAAAGAGCCACGTGGTGAGGTCTACAGACAGAGCCTGGATTCCAAGAGTGGAGCTTTTGAGACCCTTGAATCACCTCTGGGATGTGAAGAACTTCCAAGGAGGAGGCCAGAGGTGCTCACAAGTCTAAAGCAATCAAAATCCCTGATCCACACTCTGATCCCAAAGATGCCTGCAGGCTGGCCTTCAAAGCACACCATCCCAAGAGATTGGCTCCTCTTCCCCTTAACTTTTCCTGAACGGTAAAACTATTGCACACATTGAAATAGATCTGATTCTGAAATGTTAAAAACCATATATCTTCAGCTCTTGGCTTCTCAACGGGCCGATTCCTGTGAATGAGTAAACTGGGTAGACTGGGTGTCTGTTCAAGCTGGCTGCTCCCAGGTGGAGGGAAGACTGTTAGTAAGAAGGGAGGGAGGGTTGGTCAGAAGGGGCAGCCTTCCCCTGCTCTGCTTATTAGTGTCACTGACAGTGACCGCCATCTTCCTGCCCCACCCCCCAACCACAGCCTCGCTTTTGAGATCAAAGCTCTGAAGAAAATCAAAAGTAGTCCCTTCTTGGGGAATGCTTGGGGCCCTTTGTTCTAGGCCAGTGAGCTAGAGAAAAGGAGGTGTTTGGGGCTGGGCAGGGAGACAAATGCCCCTTCAGGGCCACTTTGTCAGCGGCTCCCAGAAGCTTCCGCTTAAATTCAATGGGGGTGAAACTGAACTCAGCGCTGGAGATAGAGAGACAATGTGCTACAACAAGACAAGCACTTATGAAGCACCTACTATATACCAAATCCTTTGCTAAGCACTGAGACTAAATCATAATAAATGATAAGAGCTAACATCTGCACAGCACTCCCGGGCCAGGTGCTGCTCTAAACACTTGGCAGTTATTACTTCATACAATTCTCACAACAACCCTGGGAGGGAGGTAAATGCTTCTTTGATGATCCCCATTTTACAGATGATGACACTAAGGCTGAAGGTCTTCCCCAGGGTCGCCCAGCTAGAAATGGAGGCAGGATCTGGACTCGGTTCTACCTGACTCCAAGGTCAGCGTTCTATCTGCTGCACCATCAAGCTGCGGGTAAAACCAGTCCCTGTCCTCTTGGGGTTCGGTTTAATTAAGGAGATAACACACTAACAAGGCACGTAGAAAATGCGTGAATGGAAGGTAGTCTGAGCGAGGAAAGACTAAGCAAAAGACACAGGTGAGGCACTCTCTGACTGTAATGAACTTCTGTTCAAGCCAGGGGCGGGTCGCTCATGCTGGCTGAAATCCATGCGGTTTGAAATCCAAGAAATCCATCCATTGCTTATCAAGGGAGCTCATCAGGCCAGAGAGAGATCTCTGTTCTTGGAATCCTAAATAGGAGGGAGAACCTGCCTTGAGGATCAGGGGAGGCTTTTCCTACTAAGCACTGCCTGGGCTGAGCCTTGGGGAAGACTCTGGAAGTGGGAGATGCAGAGGTACAGCACCACAGGCATGGAGGATCGGCAGGCTGTGTGCATGCTTAGAGGGGGATGACAAGCTGCCAAGACTGGGGAGGAACTCCTGGGTCACTCCAGCTGGGACAGTTTATGAAGGAGAGTCATGTTAAGACAAGGAGGGGAAGGTAGGAGGGAGTCAGACTCTAGAGCAGTGGTTCTCAACCTTCCTAATGCTATGACCCTTTAATACTCATATGTGGGCATATCTGCATGTGGGTGATGCCCGCCTGGAGATGGATAGAGGAGCCGTCTTGGGTCCTAAGACCATCAGAAATACGTTTTCCTATGGTCTTAGGCAACCCCTGTGACACCTGTGAAAGGGTCGTTTGACCCCCAAAGGGGTTTCAACCCACATGTTGAGAACCATTGCTCTAGAGAGTTCAGATTTAATGAGACTATAGAATTTCAGTGTTCTCTAGGGGGACTGGGGAGCCAGGGAATGACACGGCCAGACCCATACTTGAGGAATGTCAACATAGTAGATGTTGTGAGGACAATGAGAGAGACAAGGAGCATAATTAGGAGGTTATTATATCATGGGGGGTGGTGGAAAGTACTGAGGATTTCTAGGAGAGGTGGGCTGGGGAAGGTGATGAATGGGAGAGATGGCTGGAAGGATAATGAGATGTGGCAACTGATTGGAATTAGGAGAAGGAAAAGCCCAACACTGAAGAGATGCATTGGAAGGGTCTTAAAAAAAAGCTTGTTGTGTCAAGACTGAGAGTCAGCCTTCCCTGTTTGTCTATAGTTAAAAAAAGACAGGGCCTCTGTGCTCTCAATTCCCAGTCAACCATTTCTCCCAGCAGCTCTCCTTGGTTCTGATCTCCCTCCCTTCCTCTCTCTCTCTCTCTCTCTCTCTGTGTCTCTCTCTGTCTCTGTCTCTCTCTGTCTCTCTCCCTTTCTCTCTGTCTCTGTCTCTGTCTCTCTGTCTCTGTCTCTCTCCCTTTCTCTCTGTCTCTGTCTCTCTCTCTCTGTCTCTGTCTCTCTCCCTTTCTCTCTCTGTCTCTGTCTCTCTCTCTCTCCCCCCCCCCCTTCCCTCCCTTCCTCTCTTTCTCCCATCACAGGGACATTAATTTGGATCAGGGCATCTGGTTCATTACTTTCTTGATAGCAGGGTTTGAGTCTTATCTATTTCTCCTCCTCCCCCCAATCCCAAGCTATCCTACCTACCAAAGCATAAAATAGAGCAAGCACTTAATAAATGTTTGTTGAACAAATGAATGACAGTCGATTCGATTATTTATGATAATTGAGGGCAGCAGCAGTCTAGGTAATTCCCAAATGATTGCTACTGGTCTTCCGTATGCACTGTCTAGATGTATATGTATTTCTATATAACACACACCATATACATGCACACAGGCATACTGGCCTGCACACACACACACACACACACACACACACACAAACAAATACACTTTACCTTTCTAATTGTGTTGTGATTAGCCATTATTAAAATGAGTTTGCATGCCTGCTCAGGCAGCAGGAGCCCAGTATCCTCAGCCAGTGGGGGTGGGGAGGGAGCAGCAGCTCAGAGCCCACAGGGGCAAAGGGAAGCTAAGGAAGGCTTTCCAATCTGCCAGAGATAATCCACAAGAAGACAAATCAAGAGTTGATTTAAATGAGAAAAGACACAGAATGATCCCTTGTATTACCAGATTCTGGATAGCACTCAAACATTTTCTTCCAGATAATCTTTTTTTAAAACCCCTGGCTCTGATCCTTCTTCTGCCCAGGTACATAGTTTTGGGCATCTAAGATGAGGGTAGAGAGCGTTTGGCCTCTCCTCGCACCCACTCTCTGAAAGTAGAGCTTAGAGGCTTCCTGGGATGCCCGACCTTGGTGCTCAAGGAACCTGGGTGAGCTCCGGCAAGTCTGGCTAAGCTGGGAAGGCTTTAAGCCCAGGCCCAGGGACAGGCCCAGCACAGGTCAGGGGGCAGATGCTCCCCACCAGGGTGTAACCTATGGTCATTATGACAATGTTTGGGGGTAGGAAATAGAGGGCTGGATTTGGGAGTCAGAATGATGTGAGTTCTGATCCTGCCTCAGACACTTAATAGCAGTTGCACCGTGGGCAAGTCATTTAACTTGTGTCAGGTGAGAGAAGAGTGGTTAGCTTCTAGCACAATTAGCCCCCATCATTGGAAGGATGGGAATAATAATAGTGCCTCATTAACTGGAAAAAAGAAAACCAACCCAAATTACATTAAAACAATTATAATGCCTCCATCCTACGGAAAGGCACTTCACAAACCGTAAAGCACCGTAGAGATTTCATAGAGATACGAACATTTCTCTTTTCATCTTCTCACTGGGGATCAGACAGAAATGGTCCTGGACAACTGCTATCCTGCCAGCCCGCTAACTGATTTAATGTTCTAGAGAATGTGGCACAAGAGGACAAAAGAACCCCTTTGGTAATTTGATCAACATATTGGGATGTCAGCTTATCCTCTGAAGGCCAAGTAGATACATTTTGCGCCTGGCTCCGGGAGCAGGATGTGACCCTCACCCAGAACCCCCGGGAACCCCCATCTCCTCTGTTGCCTCTCCACATTGTGAAAGCTCTTGGTTCCAAAAAGCTTGGAGGCTAGAAATGTTGGGAGGGAGAGGCTATTGCATGTATGTGTTATGCCTGAGTAACTATGGGAGGGCAGTTACGTCCCTCTCCCATCATGGCTCTGGGCTCCATGGTTTCCTGGTTGAGTTCTTCAGGACACTTTGAGGCTTTATTATTACCAACCATCAATATCACGACCATCACTATTACTACTAAGGTCCTTACTTAAGGGCAGGTAAAAAATTTTTTCTGGGGGTAGGGGTAGGAGGTGGGTGGGGGGCTTGTTTTTGTGTTTCCAGTGCTTAGCATGGTGCCTGGAACACACTAAATGCTGCATGAAAGCTTCATCTCTCTCAAGTCTCTCTGTTTCTCTCTCTGTCTCTCTGTTTCTGTCTCTGTCTCTCTGTCTCTGTTTCTGTCTCTCTGTCTCTGTCTCTTTGTCTCTGTCTGTTTCTGTCTCTTTGTCTCTGTTTCTGTCTCTGTCTCTGTTTCTGTCTCTGTCTCTTTGTCTCTGTTTCTATCTCTGTCTCTCTCTGTCTCTGTTTCTGTCTCTCTCTTTGTCTCTGTCTCTCTCTGTCTCTCTGTCTCTGTTTCTGTGTCTATCTCTTTGTCTCTGCTTCTGTCTCTGTCTCTCTGTCTCTCTCTGTTTCTGTTTCTGTCTTTGTCTCTGTCTCTCTGTCTCTCCTTCCCCCTTTCACTCCCTCCTATTTATCTTCACCTGTCATCCATCTTTTCTACCTTTCTGTCTGTCTCTTTCCTACCTACAGATTCCTGCCATGGCTGCAGATCCCAAGCTGGAGAGGGCCTGAGAGATGGTCTAAGCCAGCTCTTTAGTTTTCATTTTGATTGATGCCAAAGACCAATTCCTCATGTCCTGAGGAGGAAACCAAGACCCAGAAAGAGCCAGGGCTGCGCTCAAGGCACCTTAGCCAGACAGTGGCAAAGCTGGAGATGGCATGAGATCCCCCCAGGTCTCTCCCCTCCCCCTACCAACCCCTCCTCAGCCACCTCCCCATCAGACCATCCTTCCAGGACATGGCTCTGCCTCCCTCTCCATGCTTTCTTTCACTATAGAAACAAGGTCTGCCTTCGTGCTAATTGGTGACGAGAAACTGTATCAGACAATAGGCCTGTGCAAAGCATCCTCCCCTAGGCGGGCAGCTCCCCCAAAGCTTCTCTATTTACAGAGATCTCAGAGCCGAACGGGCCATGCTTTCCCATCCCCGAAGCTGCACTGACATGTGGCTAACAGACGAGTTCTGCAGGGGCTGGCCCAGGGCCCCAAAGCAGCCCCAGGGCCTCACACAAAGAGTGACAAAAGACTATTCTGAGTCAAAGAGACACAACGAGAGCAATGATGGCTCCCTTTGCATGGATCTGTGGTCTGTGGTCAGTCCAGGGGCACAGGGAGCCCGAAGAGGGGAAGGCAGCGGGACCCCTAGGAAAGCAACAAGAACTTGCAGGATCACAAAGTCTGGAAAGCAAAAAGTGCCTTATTTAACCCTCATAACAACCCTGAGAGGTGACTGCTACTATTGCCCCATTTTACAGATGAGAAACCTGACACAGAGGAGAAGTGACTTGTCCAAGGTCACACAGCTAATACCCATCCAATACAGGATTTAGACCCAGGCCTCCTTGACCCAGGGCCCTAATCCGCCCATCCCCACTGCTATGCTCCATTGGGAAGGACACACTGAACGCCTGTTGGGTCTGAGAGGCTAGACTGTGCTCGGCTATGCTTCCTCTTGGGATGGGTCCCTTTCCTCCTGAACAAGCTCCAGTGGCTCCTTCTGGAGGAAGCCTTTCCTTCCTCTCTATCCCTTCCCCCACTCTCTGCCTCTCAAAGTGATATGGCATTCCTTTGTGCTTCCTGGCACATAGAGTGGCCCTTTCTTTGAAGGCTGAGGCCATCTCACTTTTACCTCTGAGCTCTGGGGGATATGGAGCCTCACAGAAGTTCATGTCTGTGGAGTGGGGGGTCGGTGGCATCCTGGAGACACTCTGGCTTTGGCAGGGGCCCCAGTAGCAGGGATGCTTGAAGCTATAGGCCTCCTAGTTTAACTCATTGCACAGAAGTGGAGACTGAGGCCCAGCGACTTTTCCAAGGTCACAGAGGGACTGAGAGTAGCAGTGCAGGCGTTCTACAGCCTCTAGACACTGTGGGCTTTTTGGTTGGGTTTTTCTTTTTGTGTTTTTGCTACTCTGATATCCCTGGAGCTCAGGGACAAACTGACCCAGGGAGGGTGCCTGGGCTGTTTGAGGTAGGGGTCGAAGCCTCTAAACATTTTACCTGAGAAGCTGATTGGATCCTCTCTAGCGCAGTACCCAGAGCTCAACCCAGGTCACAAAGCGAAAGAAATCAGACGCCCTGCCTTCAGGAAACTTACTGAAAATGAGGGAAAATGTGTAGCTTTTCGTGTCCTGCAAACCATCCTCCTCAAGCCCAGGGTCCACCTGGAATGGAATCACTGTCACCCAGTTGGTAGAAGAGGAATCTTAGGCTCACGGGAAGAAATGACTTTCCGCTGCCTCAGGTGAGTGACCATCAGTCAGGATCCCAGCCAGGCCTTTGGACTCCAGACCCCACGCTAGACCTGCTGTATCACACAGTGCCCTTCCTTGACCCTGGCCTGGAGCAACACACACACACACACACACACACACACACACACACACATACACTCACACACAGATACACACTCACACGCACTCATGCACACACACCATCTTCTTTGGCCCCAAGGCTCACAACTGAAAAATGCTTTAAAAAAAATACCCAAGGACAAGAGAAATAGCCTGGAGCTCACAAAGACACCATCTCCCTCCAAAAGCTTTCAAACTTAGATGGACCTTCCAGCCCACCATGTTCAGATTTTTAAAACTTGTGCCGTCTCTACCAGTTCCTGTAAGCACTTCAGAAATGCACAGAGGACGTCTGCCCTTAGAAACGAAGAAAGATTTTGTCTGTTCATTTCACTTTTGTTTGTCCTCTCTCTTTTTCCCTCCTCCTCCTTTCTTTCTCTCCTCTCTTCTCTTTCTCTATCTTCCTCCTCTTCCTTCTTCCTCTTCCTTTTCCTCCCTCCCCCTCTCTCCCTCTCTGTCTCTGCGTCTTTCTCCCTCTCCATCTCTGTCTCCACTCCTTCCCTCTTTCTCTCCCCCTCTCTTCCTCTCTTCCTCTCCCCCATCTTCTCTCCCTCCCTTTCTCTCTCTCTCTCTCTCTCTCTCTCTCTCTCTCTCTCTCTCTCTCTCTCTCTCCCTCCCTCTCTCCCTCTCTCTTCCTCCCTTTCTCTCTCTGTCTCTCTCTGTCTGTCTCTCTCAACCAAGATCATGGATCTTGATCTACAGAGAACCTTTGAAGCTACCCAGGACAAGTCTATCATTTACAAAGAATAAGTCATAAGGTAGTGTCAAAGCTTAGACCTGAATTCCTCCCTCCCTCTCCAGAATGATCTCCACTCTCTGCTGCTGCTCAGTGAGAACAGGGCAGAACCTCTCATCTGGCTGCCAGAGGCTGGATCTTACTGCTGCTGGTGCAGGAGGGGCTCAGGCAGTAGAAGCTACCCCTCTCCTTCTCTTCTTCCCTGTTCTAACCCAACTGGCCTGCTAGCAGCTTCCCACCCGTCAGCATCCATCTCTTACCTCTGCACCTTTGCCAAGGCAGTCCCCCACCCCCAGATGTATTTGGCTCCTTGGCTCCACCCTGGCTTCCTTTAAAGCTTAACACAAATGCTATCTCCAACACATCAGGTAAATTAACCTTTTGAAATAACACTCTTCTTTAATGATCTTACACAGTTGTACAAATGTGTGCTTACAGAGGGCACACTCTGTGTGCAGAGGAGGGTAGACTGTCTCCTGTCTTTGTATCCCTGGGACTTCGGGTGACAGTTGAGGCCAAATGTTTGTTCCATTGAAATAAACAAGTGAGCTAAGATGCAGAGAAGGGGACTTGTCCAAGGTCACACAGCTTGTACCTGACAGGAATAAAACCCAGATTTTCTGCCTCCCAAAACACTGTTCTTCCCATTAGATCATATTGTTTTCAACCTTTTCCACTTGTTTAAGAAAAAAAAATCCCTTTCTCCATTTTCAGGAGGGCTGACGGTCCATGGTCTGCCATCTAGGATTTCCCAAGGAGGGACCTTAAAGCAAAAAGCAGCCCCATAATCAGCCTTAGAAGAGGGAGGGAGGGGGAGAGAAGCAGGTTCTGCAAGCTTTCCTAGGAGAGCAGCCTGACAGGAGGCACAGTGCTTGGGAAGGTGGGCTGATCCCCGTAGCAGACAAGAGAAAGCTCCACTTTGGAGGGGAAGCTCGAGTTGTACTAAGTTGTTATTAGCCTTGTCTTCCAGAAACATGGAAAGCCAGAGACACCCAGTCTTAGTGACTGACAGGTCGGAGGTGCTGAGTCGGCTCTGGTCCCAGCTCCAACTTTGCTCACAGGTGTTTTTCCTGGCTTGCCAACCTTGTCAAAACTGTGACATGGGCTCATCCGCTTCTCTCCCCCTTTCTGACATAAAGAAAACCTACCGCATCCCCTGCCTGCCAGCCAGACAGGCAAGAGGCATCTCCTGGGGAACTCTCTGTGTGTGAAGCCAAAACTCAGCCCTGAAAGTAGCAGAGGGACCCATAAAAGCTCAAACTGGAGGATGCCCATGTGACCTGAAGCATGCCACCCCTTGCCCCATCTGGTAAAAGGAATGTGTTGGGCTTGGTAATCCCTAGCTTGCCCCTCCATGGCTCTGCCTTCACATGAAACACAGCCTGCCCTGGGGAAAGGCTGGGATGGTGCCTAGTGAGTGTCCTCACATTTCTACCCTGCCATCTTCCTTCCTTCCTTCCTTCCTTCCTTCCTTCCTTCCTTCCTTCCTTCCTTCCTTCCTTCCTTCCTTCCTTCCATCCAGGGGCTGAGGATAAAGCAGGTTCCCTTCCGAATGAATCAATGAGAATGCATTTATATGCACCACTATTTCCAGGCAGGGAATATAAAAACAAGGCTATCCCTAAAAGCCTTCAGGTAACTTACATTTCAGCTACTGAGAGAGGAAGCCCATGTTGGGAGCCATGACTGGGAGGAGTGTGGCTAAGGGAAGTCACAGAGATGGTGAGCAGGGCCCAAAGGGAGTCAGTTTCCTGTACTTTCCATTAATAATGGCATCCATGGTTCAAATATTGCCCCCTGAGCCAGAGGTAGAAAGTGGAAGCAGGTTATGTCACCAGTGGCGGACAAGGGGGCAGGATGCCCAGAGAGGTCCAGGTGTCCTGGTGGAAAATTGGATGGGACCTGAAACCTGGGCTGGCCTGAGCCACGCGTCAGCACAGCTGAGCCCCGGGGGGAGTGCCAAAGCTCGGCTAATTCTTTCCTCCCGACAGGGGACACTGAGAAGTCTGGTCCAGAGGGTCACTGGTGTTGATGAGAAAACAAGGACCTTGCCTTCCTCACGGCTTTTAGAAATCTACTTTATGGGGCGGCTAGGTGGCACAGTGAATACAGCACCAGTCCTGGAGTCAGGAGGACCTGAGTTCAAACACAAAACTAGTCGTGTGACCTTGGGCAAGTCACTTAACCTCAAATGCTCTATCTCCCCCCCCTCCAAAAAAAAATCCACTTTGGCAAACAAATGTCTTTAGGAGAAAAAAATGCATCCAAGTTGAGAGTTGAACCAGTCTCCTGAAAGAGGGATGCTTTGATTCTTGTGGGTAAATGGGGTCCCCACAAGTGGGCCAGTTGTGAATGCCAGGCAGTTACTGGAACTATCTTCAGAGACCCAGGAGACTCCTGTTGGGCCCTCAGTGTTCAGTCCTCAGAAAGTAGCCTGAAGGCAAGTGAGGCAATTATTTAACTGAGGATTCCAGTCATAAAGAGCATCCCCCAGTAGCTTTGGGGAGTGTGGTCAGGTGCTTGGGCCTGGTTAGAAGATACCTGGAGTACCGTGGGCAGATCTGACCAGTCTGGCTATCTGTAATGAGGATGGGGAGCTTCTGGAAGGGATATGCTTCTCCTCACTGGAGGGCCACTTCTCAGATGGTGAATGCTCACTTGTTGAGGAGATTGTAGATGGAATTCTGGCTCCGGTCTGGCTCGGTCACATGTCTTGGAGAACCTCTCTGGCCCTGATGCTGTGGGATGCTGTGGGATGCTGTGGTGGAGGTGTGGCTGTGCTAAGCAGCCCAAGGGGCAAGCAATCCTTTTGACCTGACACAATGCCCTTGGTTCTCAGGTCAGGGGTTGGACTATTGCTTTCCTGACCTATTTTAGTAGGAATAATAAGAGCAAGAAAAGGTGAGGGGTGAAGAGAAGGACTTCATCCAGCAAGATAAAAGCAAGACAAAAGAATAAAAATCAACCAAAAGAATAATCCCAGCCTCCCAACAGCCCCAAGAGGGAGGTACTCCAGGCATTATGCTTCCCATTTCACTGAGGAGGAAGCTGAGTCTCAGAGAGGTACCGTGCCTTGTCTGGGATCACACAGATTTGAACTCAGCTCTTCCTGACTACAAGACCTACATTCTATCTTCCATTCCATACTGTTGCTCATGCTGTCCTCTCATTTTTCCTGGCTAAGAGAATGGTTTGGGCTTTCCCTGATGCTTCCTTTGGGCTTCCTGGTAATCATGGCCAATTGGAGAGTCGGCTGTCTTTTTGGCCACGTTACCTTGATTCAAATCTGGTTCCTCCCCTAAGCTGTCTGTACGAGCTTGAAAAAATGATTTTGACTCTCTGAGACTCAGCCCCTCCTCTATAAGATGAAGGTTGAACATGATGAGCCCTTTTAGCTTTAAGGTAATGATGGGGGCGGGGGAGCATTGTTTCAGTCTGAATCTGGTGGGAATAACTCCATCACCCTTTCCAAGTTTCTGGCAGCTACTGTCCCAGGATTCATGTTGGGCACCCAAAGTTCCTGGAGGTAGGTACCTCCCTTGGGTTTCCCTGCTGATGCCACCCTCTGAAACCCGGTGGCAGTGGTGTCCTGGACGATGAGTCTTCACCAAAGTGAGGGACTTCTCTCTCACTCACTCTGACTAACACTTCCTAATGATTATTCAGGATTCTGCTGATAGCCCATATCCCCTTGCAAGCATGTTAGAAAGCTGAAATGGTTGAGTAGAGAGAGAACAGAGGTGATTTCAGCTTGGTTAAAAATAAAAATTAATAGCACAACGCAAAGAGAAGGTGATTTCACGGAGGATAAAGGAGGTGCTCATGAATCAAATGGCTCTTTGAAAGCTCATGGCTTCAGGAACAGTTGGCAGCAGCCAAGTTAAACCGGCTTGGTGAGGCTTGCTCTCCTGCTTAGAAAGCTGCCACCAACCTGCCCCATGTGGCTATCCCTGGGCAGGAGAGGCCATCCTCCTCCTCAAAGGGAAGCAGGAGGCACAAGGCTTTTTTGGGGGAGGCTACAATTAAATCACTAACTCTAAGGCTGTCTGCTTACTGGAGAATTAGGAGGTGCTGTCATTTTGGAAGGCTGTAATCCAATATAATAAGTAGGGATTTGGGGGGCAGCTGGCAAACTCTCAGGGAAAGGTGGCTGAAAATTAAACAGGGCTGTCATCTGCCCTTGCTTCTACAATGAAGAATGCTTCACCCCTTCCCTGTCACAAAAAATACATCAAGACAAGAAGTGGGTGCCCAGCAACATGGAAATGCTGTTAGTCCCAGCCAAGGCAGCCCTGGGAAGTCGCCATAATAGCAGGAGACAAGAGGTTGGTTTGGTGAGAGTCACCCTCCTTTTCTTTCCCAACCAACCCAGCAGAAGTTCGACAAGAGCTGTTCCTGACGGCAACTAGATTACAAACACCAAGCTGGTCTCAGCTTTGTGTCCTGACCTGCCTTCTGTTACCCAAGTAGTATCCAAACTGACCATCCTGATATTCAGAAATGACAGGTGACTCCCGTCAAGAACCTTGGATAGCTCCCCATTGCCTCTAGAATCAAATAAATTTCTTCTGTTTGGCATTTCATATCCTCACCATTTGGCCCCAGCCAACTTCTCCAGTCTACTCTAAGTGACTGCCTGTGTCACACACTCCCTCTACTTTCATCTAACTGGTCTTTAGGCTATTTCTGACCTACTGATACTCCACTGCTGCCTAGGTGCCTTTGCTCTGCCTGAGTATGGCTGTAATCCCTCTCACCATCACCTCTTATAAGCCTTGGCTTCTTTCAAACTCAGCCAAAGTAACACCCTACAGGACTGCTGAGCACATAGTAGGTAGTTAATCAATGCTTGCTGACTGATGAAAAGTGACATCAGGTAAAGCCAGAACAGAGGCTTACTCTAACCCTGCATTTGATGGGGGGGATTATAAGAGAAGGTCTCTCCATGGTTCCTTCCATCAGCATGAAGAAAATGGAAGAGAGAGTGGCACCGAGTTCAAATCTCAGTTCTGCTGTCATCAGTGTGACATCAGACAAACCACCTCCCTTCTCTCGCCCATTGATTATAAATAAAATGAGGTGGGTCAATGAGACAACCTCCAAGACCTCTTCCAGCTCAAAATCTACAATCTATGGTGTGGTCTGCGTCAAGATCCAATGATCCTGAGGGCCGTGTAACTTCTGTCCTCCTGAATCCCAAAATACAGGGGCCAGCTCTGCTTTTAAAGCCCCTTAAAGGAGGGTGTATATATGCCAGTCCAGAGTCTCCCAGGAAGGTATTAATGCCTTTAGGTTCCCGGCATTTCCATGCTCTGCTCAGTGGAGACAAGCACCATTCATCACAGACTCCACTGACCACCTCGTTCAATCCAAGCAATGTGAGCCCTGTTCCTCTGCTTGGCATAAGCCACTCTGAGGTCCTTTCCCCCTCTGGAACCTAGGATTAAAGCAGTCAGAGGCCTTCCATATCAAATCATCCAAGTCTCATTTTACAGGTAAGGAAACCGAGGCCCAGAGAGGGGACCTTTCTAGTCCCCCGGGTGCCAGGTATCAAGAAGAGCCAAGATTTGAACCCAGATCATTGCTCTAACTCTGGCCACATCATAGTGCCTCATGGGAGAAGGAGATGGATTGTGTTAATGTTCAGGAATCAATTTATTTTTTCAGAAAGTAATAAACTTAGCATTCAGTGAATGAGAATGACTTGGAAATAAGAGTGGCTGAGGTTAAGCTCCCTGCAGACAGCTGGCCTTGAGTCCAGAGAAGCTCAGTAATGCCTGACTGGGAGGATGTGAATCCCTGCCCTCCTCCCCCTGGGAGCCTGGTCTTGTCCCTCTGGGTGGCTTCCCCCCTGGCAGAATGCAAACCTTTGAGGCAGCAACTGTTCCTTCTTGGACTCCCCCTGTAAGCGCTGAGCACAAGGGAGGAAATCAAACTAAGGAAACGTGTGAACGGATGGGTGGGTGGGTGGATGGGCTTTCTGTCCCTTAGACACCACACTAAGCACCAAGCATGCAAAGCTTTCCAAAGAGACAGCCCTGCCCTCCAGAGGGTTGCATTCCAATAAAGGGAGACAGCACAGGTTGGGAAGGGAGTCTTGCTGGGTGAGCTGGCAGCGCTTCGGCCACAGACAGGGACAGATGAGATGGTCATCATGAGTCCTTCGTGGATGTCGCTGCAAAGCTCCCTCTGCTGATTATCTTTGTAGCTACTGATCCTGTAGGCAGCAAGGTGGTGAGCAGATAGAGTGCTGGCCTGAAGTCAGAAGGACCTGAGCTCAAATCTGACCCTGAAGGATGGGGGATGGAGGTTGTCCGTTTGGGGGCCCCTCTGTCAGTGGCTCTGACTCTGGGTACTTAAGGAAAATGGGATCTGCAAATCAGGGATCTATGGCAGGGCCAGTAGGGCTGGGGAAGAGAGCTGAGGTCAGAGGACCTGGGTTCGAATCCTGGCTCCAGCTACTTACTATGTGATGACCTTGGGCCAGTCACTTGCTAGCTCCAGGCTTCTGTTTCTTCCTTTGTAAAGTCCAGGGACCCTCCCACAGTGATTCTGCTCAGGGGAAAGTCTGACAGCAGCTGGGAGGAGGGCTCAGTTTTCCTGTCCATTCTCTGAAGTCTTTGTGAAAATTATTGTATGATTCAATTCTTTTCTTTTTAATCCATATTTACATGTCCAGATTTCTGGACATGGTAGATGGAGCATGGAGGCAGGGGGGCTTCCCTGCTCTCAAACCAGTGAGTCTTCCCTCAGCAGCAGAAAACAGTTCCATAAAATCCGTAGCAACCACATCTGACATCACATGCAGCCCTCTGCTCCCTGGGCTCCCACCTCTCTAGGAGAAGGAGGGCTTGGCATTTCGTTTTCTCTGTTCAGCAAATAAGACTTATGTCTGGATGGCAGGAAGCTTTGTATCCTTCTTGGGAATTTGTGCATGTTGGGGTGGGTTGGGGAAGGGGGAGACAGGGCATGGTCTTCATAGTTTGAGGAGGAGTCCCAACATAGGCCCACGATAATCCAGATGGGGAAGACAGTGTCTGAGGAAATGATTATGGCTGAGGAGGAGGGCATCTCACCACGAGTCCTCTACAGCAACCTCCATGAAATGTCCCTTCTACGTGGCTAATGGGAGGATGGAATTAGGCATGACGGATTGGGATTTGGGGGAGAAACCATTTAATTTCAAGGCCTTCAGAGATTTTCTGTCCAGCAGCACCTGGGGAATAGAGTCAAAGACTGGGGGATCTGAGGCTCACACACCAGGGGGATGGGGAAGCCAAATCAACTGGGGAAGGGGAAAGGGATGGGGAAGGAGGAGAGAGAAGCAGGTAGACCATCCTCCCCAAACAAACCCAAGGGAGAGCCATTCTCTGCACAATATCAGCTCCTCACTGTTTGGGCTTTTGTTCCTTGGAGCTAAAATCAACCTGCCCAACCCCCAGCCCCCGCCCACCTCTGGTGGAAACTGCGGCTGCCTCCGGCATGCCAGAATGGAGTGGGCTCTGCCAAGGTAGACTTTTCTCAGGGAGCCTGCTGGTTCTGCCTCCTCTAGCTCCAAACAGCACCCAGAGGGGGCTGCTTTTGGGTGTACGCTGCTAAGATCTGGAGGAGGCAGTGCGTGGGGGACAAAAGACCCCTTTGCTGAGGCTGCCTGGTACAGCCTCCAATGATTCATATCAAGAGGCAAATCACTTCACCTCTGGGCCCTCAGTTTCCCCCTATGCAAAATGGAGGGACTTCCCTAGATGGCCACTGACGTACCTTTCAGCCCTTGATCTAGGACTTTTGGACTTGTACAATGTCCTTTAAATGGGATTCTCATACCTTCTACCTTCGTAGAGACCTGGGCTCAGCTCTGGTCCTGAAAATGTACTAGCTCTTTGACCTTGGGTAAGACATTGAGCTTCTCTGAGACTCTGTCTTTATCTATCCAGTGGGGATGATCACTGTTGGTTATGAGAATCAGATGAGACAATGTGTGCAGACCACTTTGTGAACTACAAAATGCTACAGGAATGTGTCAGGAAGACCTGAATTCAAATTCTGCCACAGACACTAGCTCTGGGACCTTAGCCTAGTTCCTAGACTTCTCGAAGCCTTTGTTTCACCATCTATAAAATGATTTTGATAACAGCATCCACCTCGGGGGTTGTTGTGAGGCTCAAACAAAATAAGATGCACAAAGTGCTTCACAAACCTGCATGCCCCTGGCAACGTTCCCTGCTGTTATTTTCACCACCATCATCATCACCACCAACAGCCGGACAAACTCAAAGTCAGGTCCGGTGGGAGAAGGTCTCATGTGCAGCCGCAGGCATGATGTGCAGCCGCTCTGTGCCACAGCCAGGAGCTGGGGAGCCCAGATCTCTGCCGCTAAATTTACAGGAAGGTTGAGCCTTCTTGAGAGAGCATCAGGAAAAGCTGGTGGCTGCGGTGCCTCCCCATCCACCAGAGCTCTCCCTAAATCCTCCAGTACTGCCAGAAAGGGGCTCCATAGGGCTGCTTGGGCTCCACCTCAGCCTACTCCCTGCACCTATGCTCCTCCATCCATGAAAGAAGTTTGCCTTTATTCACAGTTGACCTTTGGATCCCTGGTAGGAGGCATAGTTTGGCCCAGAGGAGGAACTTGGTAAATGCTTGTGGCACAAATGGAAAACTTGTAAATGGTGGCCAGTAGATCTCCCTGGGGCCACAGTAGCACTGCTTTGGAACAGGTCCAAGCCCAGCCCTCTCACTTGACAGAGTTGGCCCAGACAGTGGTCACAAAGAGAGCAAGTGCTGGAGGCTGAATGCAGAAGGGTGACGTGGCCTCCTCAGAGGTCTTCAGTTAGAGGCTGGCTGCTCCCTTGTTATCAGAAGCACAAGAGCTTTTGGGTTAGGGGTTAGACTTGAGGGGCCAATGAGGAGATTCTGTAATTCTTTGGACCCAATTCTTCCACCCCTAGTCTGTTGTTTTCTCTTGACACTGGATCCCTCTTGCCTTTATTCCCCTTCTCTCTTCCCTACAACTTCCAACTGAACTGGATCCTTAAGCTCAGACTGAAAGCCTTCCAAGCCCATCACCTTCTGATCACTCAACTTCCCATACGGAGAACATGGGTGGCTTCAGGCTGCTCCCTGGACACCAGGGGCTTCATCTCCAACCTCAATGAGGGATGTGGCAGTGGATGTGTTTGCTCTCCACCGTGCCCCCCCTTCCCTCCCAGCGAGTCACAGCCCCAGGATGTTGCTAGGAGACGGTTGCAGAGAATTACAACTCTACTCACAAAGTAAAACAGCAGCCCCAAGCACGGATGGCGGATGGCGGATGGTGAGGCCATGTTTTCCCTTGTTGTCCAGTGTTTTATTTCTCTCATAGGCATCTTAGATGATTTATATATTTACTAGATCAAGGCGAAATCTTTTTTTCTGATGCACTTTCTGAGATGTTACTTCGGAGCAATATATTTGGAAACATGACACTGAAAATTTTGTGAACATGCCTGAATTCTTTGAATTGATGTTCCTGATGTATACAGATCAGCAAATCGTGATGAAAAACTCCATTGCCTTGGACAAGGCAGAGCCTTCAAGACAGCATCAGATGAGTAGGGACCTAGGGCTGGAAAGGGGCCCCAGATGCCTTTGGTCTAAGCCCTGACTTGATAGAAGAGAAAGCAGAGGCCAGGGGAGATCCTTCCCCAAGGGCCACAGACAGCAAAGACCAGAGCCAAGAGCCTGAGCCTGAACCCAGGCTTTGGACTATAAATCAGGATCTCTCTCTGTCATGCTGGGTTGCTTTTCTGAAATGATCATTTTATACCTGGTGCCAGTGTAATTGCAATCAGGATGGTAGGCCTCTGCCCTTCTTGGGAACACCAGTGCAGGGCTGAAACCTGGGGCTGTGCGTGGAGGTGAGTGGGGAGCATCTGTCAGGAAAATCTTGGAACCCCAAGAGGTTTTATGCTACTAGGTCAAGGATACCATGTAGGGTATAAGAAACACATTCTGGGACATGGTGAGGATTCTATACAGCTCAAAGCCTAGCCAGTGCTAGGGATATGGGGCTGTGGCTCCTGGGTGGGACCATGGCTTTCCTAGGTCTGGTCCTACTTCTGTGAACATCCTCTTGGACCAGGGGAGAGAGGGAGTGGTCCCCCGAAGCAGGGTGGGACTCCAATCTTTTCTCAAAGAAATATCTCGATATAAGTCCCTGCTGCTGGAGGCTTTTCAGGGTTGTGGTAGGGAGAGAATGGGGGCATTGAAGGTGCTTCTTCCATGAAGGCAGCTTACATAGTATGGTGGTCCAGAGTGTCTCCCCCATTTGCCAGGACCTACATTTGATACTGCCTGGATCAGCAGGACCAGCGAGTCCATGGCACGGGGGCTGCCTCTTCCTATGTAGAACCCAAACCCCTGGTCTTGGGTAGTCACTGTGGGAGATTACTCTTTGTCCTGTAGCCACCCTGGGGAAGAGCCCCCTCAAATGTTATAAGGTGGGCCCTTAAGCAAAAGATATAACATTTTATGGTCAAGCCTGCCTTCAAAGGCTTGCCATACCGACAGGATCTGCCTTTGCCAGGAGTGTCCACTGGTAAGTGTCCACCCTTGAGGTCGGTGGCCATTAGATGGCACAGGAGATAAAGTACTGGGACTGGAATGGGGAAGGTCAGAGTTAAAATCTGGCTTCAAATATTTAGCCAGCTGTGTGACCCTAGGTAAGTCACTTAACCTCTGGCTGTCTCTGTTTCTTCAATAGTAAAATGGGGAGTCAGAACAGCATCTACCTGACATGGTTCTTGGGCCCACTTGTGCAAAGCCACACTGTGCTCCACCCAGCTGAAGCCTTCACAAACTCTGGAAATCATAAATTTCTCTTCGTATTCAAAAAGAACCAGGAGGCAGTGTGACACTCTGGAAAAGGCACTGGAATCAGAAGAGCTCAGTTTGAATCATGTCTCTACTACTTGTCCCCGTGTGACCTTGGGTAAGTCACATCTAACTTCCTCGGGGCTCAATTTGTTCCTCTGTAAAATGTGGCCTCTGAGGCCCCTCCCAGCCCTGGCTCTCAGATCTCTGATGTCCAGCAAGGGTCTTACAAGCACTGTGAAATTTTCTCAACACCTCAGAGGATGGAGGGGGCAGGTGAGATGGGATGCTTACTCCAGGGTGCTATCAGCTAGGGATTCAAATGGTCTTGTTCTTGCAGAACTCATACTCTCCCCTTGAGGAAAGAAAAGCCTCTTCCTCCAGCCCCACTCCAGAGCCCTTGAGTAAAGAACCACCCCAAATCCTGGGTGCAAATTTCAGCTCTCAGATCCTAGCCACTTACTACCTGTAGTAAGACCTTGGGGCAGTTTTTCTCCAATCATGGTCTCTGTTGTCCTGGAGAATGAGGGGATTGGACTCGGTGCCCCCCACCCAATTTCTGTTTGCTTTCAATCCTGTGACTCTTTGGTGTTTTTATATTTTATGAAATCAAGAGGAGATTGTTCAGAGACTCAGGGCTGCTCCTTCCAAACCAGCCTGTGTCCAAGGATCAGAAGACTACAGATCCAGAGGGGTCAAACCCCTCATTTTACAGAAGAGGAGATTGAGTGCCCTTGAGGGGAGGAGGACTCTGAATCTCTGTCTTGGAGCTCAGATGCTGGAGCCCCTCCCTGCCTCTGCCTGTTGTGGTCCTCTCCCCTTCCCAGGCAGAAATCTAGACCACATGTCCTGGATCCTGGAAGACAGACAGCCCATTAACTCAGCGCAATTGGATTAAAATGGGTTTTTATGACAGAGCATCTGACTCCTGGGCTGGTACCAGGTGGGGGCCTATGAAAAGGACGAGAGGAGGGCCAGTTGGCCACATAGGCTCCTGGGCATTGGCTTCACACGGGCACAGCCAAAGCTATAGATGTGTGTATGTATGTATACATACACATGCAGGAAAATATATGTATGTATGTGTGTATACGTATACACACGTATCTTTCTATCTGTCTGTCTGTCTGTCTGTCTATCTATCTATCTTCCCTGGCATTCAAGGCTCTACACAGCTTTCAGCCTCCTTTCTTCTCCAGTCTTCTTTTCCACATGTTTGGTGCTTGGGATGGCTTCTTATGCCTTGTTTTGGGTCCATGCTTTGGCAATTTCACGCCTTTATTTCCCTCTTCCTGGAATATTCTTCTCTTGCCATGGCTGCTGAGCTAGACCTAGGAATCCTACACAGCCTCATCTCAAATGCTGCCTCTTACAAGAAGCCTTCCCAGATGCCCCTCACCTGAAAGGATCATTTTCCCCTTGACTTTGCCCAGGGCTCAGTTCCTCTCTTACAACCTTCAAGTGGATTCTCTTTTCATTCTTGTGCTGCTTTTGCAGATTCGTGTGTAATTGCCATTCTCCCTGCTGGGCCCTGAGCTCAGTAAAGGTGAGGTGCAGGGCTCAGTTCTCCTGGTACTTGTTTAAGCTCTCAGCATCTGGCCCTCCTTGCAGAGTCAGTGACTGACACAAGGCTGTTGAATGGATGGATACAGGAGCCTTCACTCTAAGTCCTTCGAGAGGCTGGTGGCAGCCAAGAGAAGGAGCCTCGAGTACCATGGTGGGGCAGGGATGGCTCAGAGCACAGACCTGGGTCATCCATTCTGGGCAAGCACCATGATCTGGGATAGATCCTGATTTTAAGGGAGTCAAGTGGTACTTGATGACTCAATGACTGAGAAACAATATAGTGTGCCCAGTGCATGCTAGACCTGTTTTGTCTTTGACACCCATTGACTAAGTCAACAACTTGACCTCTCAGGGCTTCTAGTAATTAAGACTCTTATGAACTGTATGATTTCTGAGGTTTTCTTCTAGCTCCAAATCTTTGCTCCTGGGAAATGCCATGTCAAGCAGGATTTGGATTCAAATCCAACAGAGGAAACGTTACTGACATCGGGTCCCTGTAAATCTTATCAGGGCTGTTTGTTAATGGGACAGAGGAGGTCATAGCAACAAAGGATTAGAGCTGGAAAGGAGCTCAGAGCTCTTTGGTATTTTAACTCTCCCAAGCCATCCTCCCCAGACACATTTCCTCCAATTCTCTGCCTGGATCTCTCCTTTCACTGTATCACACTCTACCTTTAGCTGCCGTGCCTTAGCAAGGGTTGGTCTACCCTCCCCTGCTCACCTCCACATCCTACTTTTCTGGCTCCCTAGAGTTGGGGCAGAGGGTCAAGGGGCACTTCAGGCCTAGGCCTTAAAATCAGAACTGCAACAAAATGCACACATTTCCATTTGAGGAGAAAATACATTGAGACTCCATACAGAGGCACAAGCAGTGACCTCGCCAGCTGCACCAGCACTGATAATGGTGCACACAGAAGCTTCGCATTCTGGAGACACTGAAGTCAGCTAGGCAATTACTAGGAGAAGACCCAGTTGTTTTTGATCCCCTGCTGAACACACCCAGGGCCCTGGGGAAGCCAGTATTGCAAACACATAGTCAATCTGATTTTATTTTCTGCAACACTTGAAATTTTCCCAGCCAGAATCCAGGCCATAGGGCCAACAGACTGAGATACTGGTATAAAAATCCCAAGCCCAAGCACATTGGCGGGATACTAGGCCAATGACCGCCTATCCTGGAATGTCTCTCAGATGTGCTCTTTTCTTCCTCCTCCCTCTCCTCCCCACCCAGAAGTCTTTTCAGCCAGAATTGTGCATCCTGATATTCTTGGGTTTCTTGCTAATCTCTGCCCTCCTTCTGATTGGCTATCTTGGAGACAGGATGGAAAACAGGATGGCAGCAAATGAAAGCCTTTTTAAAAGGTAATTTTCCAGATTAAATTTCTCAGAATCACATCTGGAAGCTCGCTAACTTGATTTTTCTCATGCAAAAGAAAAATGACTCCTGGGACGTAATATTTTGAAGATATGTTTGAAATGTCCAACTCTCCTCAGGATCAGGAAGCAGGAAGGGGCCAAGAAGAGCATGGCTGCCCACAAGCTGTATTGTACCCCAAGAAAAGCTGGATTTAGCCAGAACAGTTCATGGGTTATGTCTATGAATATAGATCAAGACTGAATGGTCCCAGGAGGTAGATTCATAGCACACAGGGTGTCCTTCTGACACTCAGATGCTCTGACTTCTTTGGGTGACAGAAATCCTATGTTAACCCTAAACTGGAGGCTTTCCAGTTTCTCTCAGCTGTTGAAAGGAACTCTTGGAGGGAATACCTACACCACAGAGCCATCCAGGAAGTGAAAGTGAAAGTGCAGACAAATTTGGTCACCTAAAAGGAAGGTTTGCTTCTGGGATGAACCACAGTTGGCAGATGAGTGACCAAGTATGGTTCATGGTTGACCCCCCCCCTCCCCCAGGAGAGAGGGATGGTGAGTAAGTGGAAGGTCTTTGGAGAAATTAGAAGTTAAAGGATTATCTTGGCTGAACTCCTTACTGATGGGCCAACTTTGGAATGGACACAAGTCCTATGTACCCATTTCCTTATCTGTAAAATGAGGGGTGGGTTGCAGCAGATGACCCTGAAGGGCCCTGACTGCTCCATATCTCTCATTCTCAGATCACTGGTACCAAGGACAGGACCCTCAGCACTGAAGGACCTAAAAGATGATCTTGTCATTTTCCATATGAGGAAATTCAGGCCCCGAGATGGCAAAGGACTTGCCCAAGGCCACTGAGCAATTAAGAGGCAAAGCTAGGATGCAAAAGAATGGCATTGTGGGATTGCAAACTCCTCAAGGGGGTAAGGAACACACTAAATCAGGCCAGCAATAAATGTGTACTCTGTGACAGGCACTGCAGTGCAGCTGGGGACACAAACACCAACCTGAGACAGTTCTTGCCCTGCCCTGAGCAGACATTTACTAAGCACCTACTTTGGGTCCCTGTGCTAAGTGCTGGGGCTACAAAGAAAGGCAAAACCACCTCTGTCCTCAAGGAGATCCCAATCCAATAATACAAGAACCTACTAGGGACTCAGTCTACAATAAATAATGAGATAATTAAATAATAAATGGATACATTGATAAGTGAAAAGTAATTGGACAGAATGATTTGGCTGACAGTGAAGGAAGGGTGATGACTAGATAGAGAAGAGGACCTTAGCTGACTAGATCAAAGACAAAAAAAAATGCAATCTCAAAAGTGGAAACCGGCTAGCCATTGAATGACCTTGATCTAGGACTGTGCTTCTCAACCTTCCTAATGCCATGACCCTTTAATACAGTTCCTCATGTTGTGGTGACCCCCAACCATAAAATTATTTTCATCGCTACTTCATAACTTTAATTTTGCTACTGTCATGAATTGTAATGTAAATATCTGATATGCAGGATGTATTTTCACTGTTACAAATTGAACATAACCCACAGGTTGAGAACTGCTCATTTAGGAGGAGAAAAAAGCCCCCAAACCCAGGAATGAAAATGCTTTCAAAAGATGTTGGGTGACATGTAAGGTTAGCTAGGACCTCTAGATAAGGGCATGTGATGCTTAACAGAGGTGGGTTCAGCCTGTACCTGAGTCAAGAAAGTACAAGCTGGATTTAGTGTCTAAGCACAGCATCTATAATCTCATGTTCAAGTTACCTTGACCATTTTGGAAGGGGCACAAAGAGAAGGTAAGACCTGAGAAGTTCCCCTAGAGCCTCGAGCCATAGTCTCCAAAGGTCAAGATACCCGAAGGGAAGTAGGGAGGCCACTGGGCCCAAACCAATGATTTCAGAGCTAAAGTCAAGGGAGGATAGTTTTGTAAACAGAGAATGGCCAACCAATGATCAGCCATGCCTTCTATCACATAATTCTCAAGTCAACTTTTAGTAATAAAGAGAAAAGTCAGCCACACATATGACTAAAACATCTGAGACACTTATTAAGAGATGATGCAATCCCATATTTTCTCAGTGTATGGTGTTGTCCCACATGGACGGGAGACCATGTTGTCAGACTCCAATTACTTTCCCTATATTTCTGTGCAAACAGGAATCAGTTGAATGACAGCAAGCGGCTTGTGATAGAAAGCTCTTTATTGGGCCCTTGGGTGAGCTAGTAGTATCAAGTGGCATTGGGTCAGTTGGCAATGAGTTCCCAGGAACGTCCCATGTGCCTAGCACTGATAAGAAAATGATCCTGTTTGCAAAGTGAATAATTATTTCTCATTTATCCTTTTTTAGAAATTTGAATTTTCTCCCTAGTGTGAATTCCCATGACACTTTTTTTCTTCCTAAGGCTCCAATGCCTCTTGAGTTCTCCTTGGGAAAGAGACCAAGGTCAAGTAAAGAGGCAGATCTTTGCACTATTTTCCAAAAGGACACTACAAAGGCAGGTCTTAGGCCCCAAGCCAATTCAGTCCAAGGTCCTGAAACTCATGGATAAGCTCTTACCGCTCTCCCCTTACAACTGCTGTCATCAGGCTCACTCCTACACTGACCCCAGAAATAAACAGCTAGCCACGTCCTGGCCTCTATTCATTTGCCCAGGCTGTGGCCCTTTCCTGGCCCATCTCTGGCTTCTTCCTCTATTCTTCTAACCTAAATCCTCACTCTCCTTCAGGGCTAAGCTCAAGAACCGCCTAGAGCAGACCTGTACTGTCATTCTGGTCTCCTGTAATTTCTCCCTTTCCTTTTTATCACTTACCAGCTCTACCCTGAGAAACACGGCTACAGACTCATTGATGTTCTGTTCTTTACCTGCTACATATTGTTCTGTTCTCACCATAGCTATAAACTGTAGAAATGGAAACTTCCAGAAGTCAAGGGTGGCTTCCTCTTTTTCTTTGCATCTTCAGAGGCAAGCATGATGCTTGGGTAGGGTCTTAATGGCTCACTAATTGATGGGTAGGATCCAAGGCAGCCTTCTCTCTCCTATGACACAATCATGGAGGTCGCCCCTTCTCCCTGCTGTGCCAGATGACAATGTTTACTGCTCTCCTGACATGGTGGTTCACCCAAGGCTGGCATCCTGGGACCTCTTCTGCTCTCTGTACACACTTTCTCCACTGATTCCATTATCATCTCAGTGCACGCAAATCCCAAATCTACATATCCAGCCCTAGCCTCTCTCTCGGGTTGCAGTCCCGCAGCATCCATTGTCTGTTTTCTCCACTCGAGTGCCCCATAAGGCAACTCAAATTCCACATCCTAAGTGGGACTCACTGTGTTTCTTTCCAAGCTCCACAACTCCCCCAAACATCCCTGCTTCTGTTGAGGGCTGCTCTGCCCTTTCAGTCATCCAGATTCACTGTCCACTTCCATATCCGCTGAGTGGACAAGCCTTAGCAGTTCTAGCCCAAGGTCTAGCCCCTTCTTACACCTGTATTTTTTTCTCTACTCACTCAACATGTACTTTAGATCAGAACTTCATTACCCCTTGCCTTGACTATGATAATGAGCTTTCATCTGGTCTGTTTCCCACCTGTCCTCTGTAATTTAGCCTTGACACAGCCAGCAAAAAGATATTTGAATGATACTCTCACTCAAACATCTCCATGGCTCCCTTTCATCTGTGGGATAAATCACTATCTCCTCAGCCAGAATTTAAAGGCTTCCCAAATCTGACTCCTACCCACCTCATCAGGCTTAATTCACATCATTCCCCTATAGTTTCTCTCCATTCCAGTTAAACTGGCCAGTGATCTGTTCCCCACACACACTGTTTCATCTCCCACTTCCATACATTTGTATAGACAATCCCCCATGTCTGAATACACTCCATCCCCATTTCTCTGGTTTCCACCCAAACACAGTTCAGGTTCAGCCTCATGCATGAAGCTGTCTGGGATTCCCTCCTGGTCATCAGTCCTCATTACATACCCTACATTTAGCTTATCTGTGGACCCAACATTTCTGCTGAAGAGAGTGTGTTCTCCTGGAGAACAGGACTTACCTGGCTTCTCGGCTCTGCACCTTCAGTGTCTAGCATGAGGCTCAACACAGAGAAGGTGCTTAACAAAGGCTGATCAAAATGAGTCCAGAATTCAGTCCACTAGGCTTCTAAACGTCAGCGCTCTAAAGTGGAACTTGTGGCCTGGTTCCCTTTTCTTTAGAGAAGATCAGGATGATATTGTGTTTCTTTGGGGAGAAGGGTGCATGTAAGTGTATAAACAAAGGCTGCCCCTGCTTTGAGAACATCTCTGGCTTTACAGGTTGTCTCTGGAAAGAGCTCACTTCTGAGGAAGTAGCTGGTAGATAGAAAAAGGGTTAATTCACAGCAGTAGTTCAGGGCCTCGCTCCGCTCTGAGACCATTCAGAAACCATCCCCGTACATGAGGAGTCAGAACATTCAATGTCAGGCTCAGCTATCCAGGTGATAATTATACTGTGAGAGGTGGCGGTTCAGGAAAGGGGAATAATGCCCCCAAATATAGCAAATGTGGCTGGGAGTTGCTGAGATGCATTCCCAGTGTCAGGAACTACAGCCAGGGGCATGAACATGTCTGAGGTCACTCAGTTCAGATGCTGCTTATGTGAGAAGGCTTTCACCATGGAGGTGGGGTGGGGGTGGCCTGCTGGGCAGCCTGGGTCCCAGGTGTCTCAGCTCTTAAGCTGGGAGGCTGTACATGAAGGCCTAGATATCTGGGGGCCAGCAGCTCCTGGGACTACCTGTGGCCACTTTACTTCTCAAGGAGATGGGAACAAGGAACAATTTTCTGGGGAGCAGAGGACTTTCCCTAAGATAACCATGAAGGGGAGGGTATTTGAGTGGTGTATTCATAACAATAATTTCCTCCCCTCCCAAGGAGGAAGATCAAATCATTGGATAAAGGACTTTTATAAAGCCCTCAGGACAGCAAACTGTCCTTGTAGTGCTGGAAGATGAAGAACAATTTGGGACCATTTTTCCCAGAAAAGAAATTAATCTTATAATCTGGTAAAGACAGCAATCAGCGGCATATCCCCCAGAGAGAGATGTGGAGTCTGTGGCTGGCCGATGTGAGCCTTCCCAGACAAGCGAATTGCATTGGACCCTCCCTGGAAGGCAAGACTTTCTTTAAGACTTGGTAGGAAGGTAAATGGGACCCTCAGTAGAATGTTAGCTCCCTGAGGGTAGGGACTGCTGCAGACCGTCTTTGATTCCTCAGGAGCTGGACAGAGCCTGGCACGTAGTGAGAATCTCCCTAGTCAACACTGCCTGAATGGAATAAAAATTCAGGCTCACAAAGAAAGGGAGTAATTACCTTAAAACATTTCATTTAAAGGAATCCCTTTGTCAAGTATGTTGTCTTCTGGCATGTTTGAAATAGCATGCAATTTGTACAGAAGTGACACTGATAAACTCAGATGCCATGTCCTCCAGGAAGCCTCCCTTGATCTTCTCTCTCCATCTCCTTCCAACACCTTTCTCCCTAGGACCTCACAGAATCCTTGGTTTGCTCCTCTCTGAGGAGCTGATTTGATCATACACAATCCAGCACACAAGACCACAGGCTGAGGTTGAGAAGACTAGCTAGAGAACATAGAACCTGTTACAGAGAGGCAAACCGAGGCTCAGGGAGCAGGGCAGGATTTATCTAGGGTCATCACTCACTGCTCTGCCTCCCTGTCCAGCCTTGGCTCCCTACCTCCTTCCCAGAGGTAGGTGACTTCCATGAGGGCAAGGACTGTGTGGTAACCAAACTCTGTGCCTTCTCTAGTGCCCAACATAGGACTCTGCACATAGTTACGTCTGTTACACTTATTAAGTGCCTTCTGTGTACAAAACACATGTGAGGCAGCCTGGCGTGGTGGCTAGAGAGGGACCTTGCAATCATAAAGACCCAGGTTCCTCATGACATATTGACTGTATGACCCTGGGCAAGTCCTCTACCCTTTCAGTGCTTCAGACAGGGTAGGTGCAGATCTACACAAAGAGAGGGCAGGTGTCTTTATGAAATGAAACCCCAGGTCAGGTGTGTGTGTGTGTGTGTGCATGTGTGTGTGCATGTGCGTGCGTGCGTGTGTGCGTGTGTGTGTGTGTGTATGTGTGTGTAGGAGTGGAGTATGCAAAGTATTGTGCTGGTTCTAAGAATTCAAAGAGAAAAAAATAAATCCTTTCCCTTAAGGAGTCTGCATTCTAGTTTTGGAGGGTCATGGGAAAGGAAGACAATATGACAACTTAAACGAGCATGAAGTCACACAAAGTCATTTCAAGAGGGAGAGAACCCTGATAATTCATGTGTGTGGGAGGCGAGGTGGGGGAATCAGGGTGAAGGAACCAAGTTTTGGATAAAACCTGTGATGTAAGAATAGGTGCGCCTGCACGCATTATTGGAAGGTCTGCCTTCTCAAACAGAAAGGAGCTTTCCAAGAAACTGAGGGTCCCCTGGGAAGCATCTCTTGCCATATTAATTTCATAACCTTTTAGTATATTGAGGGGAGGGCAGCTAGGTGGCAAAGTGGATAGAACATGTGGCCTAGAGTCAGGAAGACCTGAGTTCAAATTTGGCCTCAGATACTTACCATGTAGCCCTGGGTAAGTCACTTCACCCTACTTGTCTCAATTTCCTCAACTCTAAAATGAGCTGGAGAAGGAAATGGCAAACGCTCCAGTATCTTTGCCAGGAAAACCCCAAATGGGATTATGAAGAGTGGGACCGACTGAACAAGGGCATTGAGAGTGAGGTAAGTTCACCAAGCAGGAGGTGAGATGTCAAGGATTGTTCAGGAAAGCTCCATGTCCAGAACTTCCTCCTCAGCTTCCACTCAGAATCTTATTCCTTTAACTTCAGGTCTCGAGCCTTGTTAGGGAGACCAAACATCTTGGGAGAAGGTGCCTACATCAGATTCATTTGAAGAAATCCATTTAGGTTTCAGGAAAGTAGATTTTAATTGAGTGGATGCAGAGACAGGGACAGGTGGGGGAATGTGGGGGTATAGGAACAATGCTGAGAAGGAAAATGGAGCAGCTCAGAGCAGTCGAGGAATGGCTGAAGCACTGAGGAAAGATGGTACCAGAGGCAAACACTGACCCTTTCTCATGGTACCAGGCATATAGCAAGCATTTAATAAACGTATTATTCATTCATTCAGTCCCTTGTTCGTTGATTCATCTATCTATCCCTCGGTGCTCATTTCACCAAGACATCCAGCTGCCACAGTTTGATCTCTTTCTGTTAATCTAGGGCACTTTCAGAGAGAACCTGTAAAGGGAGTTTTGAAATGTTTATTTCCTTGCCTTAATTTTTGTTATGTGTGTCACAGGACTATTCTCTCGGCAGCTTTTAATATTAAATTAATTTCTTCTGTTAATATTAACCTTTCTTGACCAAGACCTGTTCCACGGTATGTGAAAGTTTGCTGAAGGTTTTAAACGTTGCTTCGATAAGAAACCGGAATATCTCAATTATGCTTGGCAGCTGAGTAATACGCACATCTCCCCCATCAGTCAGACTATTTGTAAAGCCCCTAAGTGTAGTTTAATCTGTAACTTCAGCTTATCTACAAAGTTTAACTAGATTTACCTATATATGAGCTTATGACTCTGTTTAACTAAGTTTGTTCACCTTCTATATACTAGAAGAAGTATAGGATCATGAATCTGTCTTTTTATTAACTGTTATGGCCTAAGAGAAGTGTACAAGATGGCAATATGTAAAAGAATTATTTCCATCACTCTGGCATAATTTTGTCTATAAGAGGCCCTGTTTGAAACATAATCTTCACTTAGATTTATTTATTTTTACCTGCGATCTGAACCTAGGTTTAAGCATAATAATAAAAGCTAAGTTTTTCTCATTTCTGTAATTTCTGCATCAGGGTAGAGAAATTTTAGCAGCCGGTCTCTATCACATGAACTCAGAAGAGAGATATCTCTCCCCTAACCAAAGCCACCAGAAATCTCCACACATTTCCAGCTGTGTTCCCTGCCTTGAAGGTATTTCAATCAATCAGTCAACATTTGTTAAGTGCCTACTCTGTATGAAATGCTGGGAACACAGAAAGGCACAAGCCAGTTCCTGCCATCTAGGAACTTACCATCCAATGAAGGAGACAAATATATATGAAGCAGGCTATGTACAGGATAAATAAGAAAGAATCAGCAGAGGGAAGTGGGGTTAGGAAAGGCTCCATGGAAAAGATGAGATTTTAGGTGTGGCTTAAAGGAAGGGGGAGTCAGAAGGTGGAGTTGAGGAGAGGGGCAATTGCCTTTCAGACACTCATCACCGGTTGTTCTGGCTTGATACTAAATTTTCTGAGTTGGACATGCCCACCCAGCACTGTGGCTTTGATTTTCCATCTTATTTGAATCTGTGTCCTTAACAAGAGCGTTGGAAAGCCTCCAGATATCAAAGACAGAGACAGAGTTCTTGGTGAACGGTGGGCTAAGGGGGCATTTAGCAGGTGCACCAGAGGAACTGGACACATTAGCACCAAGGGCCCAGAGTTGCTATTCCTGGACAGTGTCCAGAGGTTAGCTGCACGGTCTGCCAGGATCACGCCTTGAAGACCAACCCTGCAGTTTGGATACTGCCAAGGTGACACATCCCAAAGACAAAGAAGGTTGGGCCCACCAGCTTCCAAGAGAATTCCTGACCCCTCTCCAATCCTCTCCCTGGAGACATCTGACAACAAAATACCGCCCTCATTAGCAGATGACCCAAGGAGAGGTCATTTAAATGCAAACTTTTTTCAATCCCACAGCAGGTAGGGAGGAGAACTCAAGGTCCTGTGGCCAACATGCCCTCCAGGACAAAAGCAAGTCAACAGATCCTGCCTCCTCATCCTTCTAGTCAATGCTCCAAGCCCTCCAGCTTCTGGCTGCCAAATCCCAGACCCCCCTGCCAGCCTGGAGAGTTCAGGGCCACGGCAGGAAGAGATGGGGAACCTAATTGAACTTGATTCCATGATACCATCATCGGACAGCAGACAGCTGGATGTACATAAAAAGAACAAGAACCCCTCCTCAGACATTGTTGCTCAGTCACATCTGACTCTTCATGACCCTATTTGGGGTTTTCTTGGCACCGACGCTAAAAGACTTTCCCATTTCTTTCTCTGGATCATTTTACAGATGACGAAACCAAGTCAAACAGGGAACAGTGACTTGCCCAGAGTCACACAGCTAATAAGTGTTTGACACCAGATTTGAACTCACATCTTCCTGACTCTGGCTCTGGTGTTATATCCACGATGCCACCTAGATACAGCTGGCAACTTCTGTTTGCCTCTGTCTTGATTCCTAAAATGACTACATGGCCCCTAGCATTCTAAGGGCTATTTTTAAGGCCAGGTTTCAATGGAAAATGCTTGGGAGGAGTAAGTGCAGAGGGAAAGCCCATCCTTTTAGGGACTCAGGGGCACTGAAGGTCTGCAGCCACCAGAACTACGGCAACTTCCTAACAACTCCCAACCAAAGGCCTGTGATTGACCTCAGGCTGCTCACACTCACCTGGGCCAACCTTGCCAAGGTCTCTGCTTCATAGCCATGGGCATTGGGGAATAAATCAAAAAAGTTTGCATGCAGATTTTCCAGGCAGCAGCTCTGCAAAGATCCTCCCATGATGCATCCTGGGCATCATCCATGACCTGTCCTTAGACAGCACTAGCTCTAGAATTCTCACCCCTGTGTACTCAGCACTTAAGTGGAGCCTAGCCCCCTTCCTGGGGCTCCCTTGAGACACTCCACTGCTTCACTCCAGGGGGTCTCACTGACGCTCTGGTCCCCAGGTCTGGCCTTCTCTCTAGCCTCATGCCATCTCCTGCCCTCCCACCCTCTTTTCAAGCTTTGGTGAAATCCCACCATCCTCAAGAAGCCTTTTCCTGATTCTCCACATCAGCGTCTTGTGCGATTAGCTCCAGTTCATCCCGGCAGGCTGTCTCCTTCACTAGACTATAAGCTCCTTGAGGGTAGCAATGCTGCTTTTTAACTTTTCTTTGTATCGCCAGCACTTGGCTACACACAGTCGGTGTTCAGAGGTGCTTGGTGACTGACGGAAGCCAGCCAGCTCTCTCCCACTGGTTTTTCTGAGATGTGCTCTATTTGCTCTCAAAGGGATCTTTTCCTTTAGGCCAAGTAATGTGAAATGGAGCCCAGTGAGTGAAGAGAGCCTCAGATACTCCTTAGGCAAAGGATCAAGCGGTAAAACCTGACTAAATCACATTGGGCCAGGCCCTGGGGACACAAAGCAGCCCCTGCCCTCAACAGAGTTACATTCTGAAGGGGAGACTCTACATGGACACAGGAGAAGTAGAAGGGCATCATAGGAAGGCCACTTTGGCTGCTGAGAGGGGGAAGAGGCAAATGGGGAGACCAGCTGGGAGGCCTTCCAGGGGCCAAGGGAAGAAGATCCAAGTCTGAGGGGAGCCTCTTGCTGCCCCTTGCCACAGCTTCCCTTTGCAGGAGGTCCCCTCCCCGAAGCCCTAGAGAGGGGGATTTAATTCAGCTCCACCCCCAAGTGCTTGTGGTAGGCTGGGCACTGCCAGCTACTAGGGCTACGAAGGGAAAAGGGAATGGGCGAGGTCTCGGCCTCCAAGTTCTCACCACGGTCAGCTGCTCAGTTTGCACAGGTGGTAAGTAAGGCCAACAAGTAGTGGGCCTCTCGTTTTTCAGATGAACAAGAAGGACACACAGCCTCTCTAAAGGTACGCCTGTCAAACAGCCTCCGTGTATTCAGGGTTAGGAATACGAAGCCTTTGAAAAAGTAATATTAATTCATCTAAAACGGATTCTTTGCCTTTAGAAAGCACTCGAAGTACCTGGGGAAAATGACCTAAGACTAAACAGAATATTTTCCCAAATCAAGGGGTTGGCCCAGACCCTGGAATTCCACCAGTTTGTGTAGGCCCACCTTCATGGGGGAGGGGCTGAGTCCCCCACCTTCCTGGTAGGGGGAAGTGTGGGGAACATGACTCAGCTGCGGGGCAGGCGGGAAGGCAGGAAGGCGGCCGAGCAGCTGAGTCACAGCCTGAATCTCTCTGCCCATCATTCCCTTGCCCAGCTCCAGGAGACAAGTGGGCAGAATAAAGGTGGCATGCCCAGGACAGGGGCATGGGCAGAGCAGTTAGAGCACATGGGGGCCTAGCTCTCATTTCCCACCTACAACAGGCTCCTTTGTCCAGGTGTCTGTTCTCCATTCATAATGCCTCAGACCTCTGATGAGCCCAGGCAGTGAGTAGCTACACCACCATGGGATCCTGCCCTTCTCCCTGCTGAAGAATCAAGATTTCTGGGCAGCTTTCTCAGAAAGGGCCCTTCCAGGTTCGCCCGAAGTCCCATCAGAGGGCTGTGAATTCCACTTGACCCGAAGGCGGCTTTGTAGGCTGAAGGTTGCACTTGGGCACCCATGTGTCTGGCCCATCCCTCTTCTCTAGTGTTCCCAGATGACAGAACAGAAGAGTGCTGAGTCTGGAGGCCTGAGGACTGCCTCTTCTACTTGCCACCTCTGGGAATGTGGAAAATGCTTGGCCCTGTCCTGCCTTCAGTGTCACCATCTGGAAGATGAATGGCTCGGAACACCCAACCTCTAGGTCAGTGAGATCATGAAGGCAGTAGCAGAATAGGGGATTTGCACCCCCTCCTCTGACTCCAAATCTAGCACATGGCCTGTTACTCTGACAGCAGCAACCAGAGGAGCCAGCTGACTGTGGGGGAGCCCCCATCGGTGCCCTGATGCCCGTGTGAACTAGGGAAAGGGAAAAGGTTGTGGGTGAACTATTCTCTGTTCCTCAGAGGGGCTGAATCTTAGTGGGGGGATCTTTCCTGGGGTGTCTGGGCCTCCTATTTCCACGAGAAGTCAAGCTTCTCCACTTCAGAGCCAACCCTTCTTCGGGGAGTTCAGGAAACAAAGGGCCAGGCGGCTCATTGGGGAAGATAGATGGTCTTCGATGCCATCTGTGAAAACAGCACTTCTGTCCATTGTTCCCTCCAATCTCCATCCTTCCCACATTAATAACCACATGACAGCTGCACACAGGATGGATAATTTATTATAAAGATGGGAGGGATGTGTTAATTATTCTGCCAGAGACATGCTGGGAGCAAGCTGGGAAAGAATGACTTGCCAAAGAGGGGGATGGATGGGGAGTCCCATCCCCAGAATGTGTGCTCGGCCATTCAGCTGGGCTCAGGGGGTGTCTCTCCCTCCCAGGGCTGCTGGCCCTGGGTTTGGGGAAGTGGCCTATCCCCTCCCTTTCCTGAGACTCCTCAGTATCAGGTCTACAGAATCCAACTTTCTTAATCCCAGAGAGGCAGGACAGAAGCCAAAGCATCTTTGGAGACTCCTGGAACAAGGAAACAATTAGGCTCTTTTGTCCTGTCCTGTCCTTTTCCCCTAGACCCCCTGGCCACATCCTGCTGCTTCATTCTCTAAATGTCTCCCCATGATCTTGTATTCTGAGAAAGGAATGCCCTTGAAGGAGATTGGGAGCTGGGCTCCCTGACTCCATGCTCTCCTTTCAATCAGAGAGTCATTGGGTGAATCTTTGAGGCTGTCTACTCTGAGCTGTAGCCTCCACTTGAAGGCACCCATTGGGGAGAGCCACCCTGCCCCACCTCCCAAGGCAGTCCCTCTTTCGCTTTGGGGCAGTCCTAATTACCAGGTAAATTTCCCTTATGTCTCGCCTCAACTTGCCTCTACCCCAGTGACTCCTAGCTCTCAGGGCTCTGCATCCCAGGGCCAAGAGGAAGGAGATCTGGATTCCCGCTTGGATAATTCCTGCTGCCACAACCAAGTCACCTCTTTTGAACCTCCCTTTCTTTTCCTGCAGAATGGGTATGATAACACATCTGCTTCCTACCTCCCAGGCTTAGGAGAAGGGTAAGTGCTCTAGAATTCTTCAAGAGCTTTTGGGCTGGGAATTATTCTTATTGTCCCAGGTTCTTGCTTGAACAACTATAGAAAGTACCACTTTTCTTCCTCCCTTCTTTTCCTGAGGCCTCCAAGCACGTGCCCAGAGGAAAAAAACTGCAAAGTACAACCAGTCATTTCACGAGGCAAATGTTGGTGCTGTGGGTGGTTGGGAGGGGGATCAGGAAGGTCCTTGCATGTGAGCTGGCATTTGAGAGGAGCCTCAAAGCAAAGGAGAGGTTCTAAGAAGCCCAGGTAAGGAGGAATGACATTCCAGACAGGAGAGACTGCTGTACAAAGGCACACCCACCAGAGATGAAAGGTTGACTAGATTAAACCAGGTAGTCTAGAACCGAGAGAGTATGGGCAAAGGCATAGAACACAATGCCAGAACGGGGGAGAGGGGGAGGGGACAGGGTCTGGAGGTGATGAGGTACAGGCTCAGCCTCTGAGGAGCTCAGTCAGAAAAACCACTGAGAAAAGCCCTCTCAGCCAGGGAGGTCAAATATCCCAGCTTCACCACCTTAGCGAGGACCCCAGTGCACAAAGGACCACTTGCCATAGATTCTTTTAGCAGCAAACTCAACATCCATTACCATTTGGCTACTGGCAAACTGGTTTCAGAAATGGAGTGCATCTTGGAGCATGCCAGCACATCCAGTGAAAGCAGAGAAGACTGGGGGAACGTGAAATGGTGCTGATCCACAGAAGATCAGAACTGTGCTTCAGGGATCCTAGTGTGGAAATGACTTCAGTTAGGGAAGCTTGCACTCCCTCCCTCTCCATGGGTCCTTGTTCTCTCTCCCCACCCCCTCCCTCTCCAGGGCCTAGATACAAGAAGGCTATGGAGTTATAAGAGACACAGAAAGGATTAGTGACCAGCTCAAGGTCACCCACCTAGGAATGGCTGGGTACAGAATGGGAACCTGAGTCTTCCCGACTCCAAGACTCAAATTCTATCCTTTAAATCACATCACCTGGAGGAAATAAAGGAAAAAATCAGGCTTTACAAGGGTTTAATGATGAGTATAAAGGACAATAGCTAATCAATATATTTCAGGAGGATCTACAGTTTTCCTAGAGGACGGTCTCCAACTGATGCTGCCTGCAGTGTGTTTGTACACAGCATTTTCATCCTTTCTCCCTCATTAGAAGGAGTCTCCTTTCTATCTATAGTGCCTGGCATACAGTTTTTCATAAATAATTCTTGACTTCAGTAAAAATTTGTCCACTGTCAAAATGATCAAATTCTCCAGTGAAGTATTTCTGGCTGCTTCACAGACAGAAGGCATTTATTTGAATGCTCCAAGGATCTAGGATGCCCTTGGCATGGGTGGTGCCACCAGCCATGGAGATGGGCACCCCCTGTAGCAGATGGGGGCTACTGTGGGTTGTGACAGAAGTAGTTTCTCACCAGGAGACCAAATAAACTGATCCTCATTCACTGACCATTTATTAAGCTTTCTCTTATGCTCCTGGCAGTATGAACCCCAAAGGTGACAGATACTCAGCTCATTAATTGCAGCTCTTCTAGTTCAGGAGAATCTGCTGGCTGACCCAGGGTTCAGAGAGCCGAGGAATACTACTTCTGATGCCTCACTGGTATGGAGAGGACTCAAGCCTTGCAGAAGCTTTGCAACTGCAGGCAAGTGCTAGAAAGTTGGAGAGATTTACTGATGGCTGGTCGTAACTAGGAAAGCAACACGGAGGCAAGCTGGGCTAGACCTGAGGATAAAAAATGGTGGGAGCTGAACCTGTCCCTGCCCCTAGGAAGATTTATGGAATGATCTGGGGAAAGTCCTAAGGAACAAGCAAGTCAAAAGGAACCCAAGCCAGAATGGTGTCCACTTGAGTAGTTGGACCAGGTGACCCATAAGGTCTTTTCTGCTTCTAAATCTTGCAATCTGAAATAAATCTGGATTTACATGACAAAAATGGATCAATCACTTGGCATTTATTGCCTACCATACACCAAGTGCTGAGTTAGGGGCTAAGGACAGAAATATCAAAGGAAAACAGAGGGATGCCCATCAATTGGGGAATGGTGAACAGTTCTCCATAAGAATATGAAGGAGATGGGTTCAGAGAAAACTGGGAAGACTTGTAGGAACTGATGCAGAGGGAAGGAAGCAGAACCAGGAGAACACACTGCAAAGACACCTTTGAAAGACTTAACAACTCTGTTAACACAACAATCAACCACAATTCCAGAGGACTCAATGATGCACACTATCCATCTCCTTAGAGAGAGATTATGGACTCAACAAACTACTCGTCTCAGGGAAGGTGACTGAGCCACACTTTTTCTTTTTCAACATGGATAATGTGAGAATTTATTTTGCTTGCAAATACACATTTGTAATGGATTCTCATTTTCTTGCTTTCTCAATGGGGGCAGAAAGTGTAAAGGAGAGAATAGAGACCTGAAAATAAAATAAAATTGAATTGAAAAAATTCTTTGGCACAAGAAAAAACACAAAAGGAAACATTTCTGCCTTTGCTAAGCTTATATTCTGTTGGGGAATTGACATTCAATTCACATACTTTGACCCAATGAGCTCACAATATACTCCAATACTTTGTGTGAAATCATAGCAGCAGTTTTTCATGGTAGGTAAGAAAACAATTATAAAAAGGGTGCCTATGAGTTTGGGAATGGGAAACCACCTGAAGTATGAGTATTAAAAGAAATGAAAAATCTGAGCAACGTTGGGAAATCTGGAAAGATTTGTTGGAATAGGCACAGAACAAAAGCAGCATGAAAAGTATAAGCACTCTGTGTACCAAAACTTAACAGAATAACACTAAAAGCCATTATCAATCAGATCATGCACAATGGCCAATCTTAATCCCAGAGAAGATATGATAAAATTAATTTCCCTCCTTCCTCTTGGTAGGAGGTAGAAGGCTGTTTCATATTCTGCTAGTTGTGGCTGAGTATTCATTTGCTTTGCTTAACTGTTACAAGCCGGGGGTCTTTACTGAGAAATGACAGGAAGAGAAGGGAAAATCCTGTGATCTTATTCCCACCCCACCCCCCCCTTATACTGTTTTCACACTTTCATTCATTATGACTTGTATTCTATTTATCATCTTACAAATCATCATTATCTACTCCGCTGGAAGCTCCTAGAGGACAGGAGATGAGTTCATCCAGTGCCTGTATATTACAGACGGATAACAATTGGCCAATGAATGAAGGATGGCATCTTACCTCTCCTGAAAGCTTTCCTTGACTATATCCACTTGCACAGAATTCCCTTATGAGAATCTCCTTTAAAGTTGCTGCTTAGAAATGCTATTTAGCATGAGCTCAAGCCCATTTCATTTGGGGAGCCTTGGGGACTTGCCTAGGGGTAGACTAGCTGGCCCAAGAGGTTCATCAATAAGGATTAGAGTGGGATGGAGGAGGTGGGCCTTCAGGTCGGCCTCAAAGGATGGCTAGAAGTGTGATAAGATAATGGGAGAGACAGCAAGTACAAAGGTCCGGAGCCAGGAATTTGAATGGTGTGTACTAAGGACAGTTAAGACCAAATTGTAGTAGCACTTCAAGCGGGAGCCTTGGAATCAATCAGGTTGGAGGGTAGTGACCTGGCTGTGGCTGGCAATGGGGAGATTGTTGAACTAGATCACTGGTTCTCAACCTTCCTAATGCCCTTTAATACTCGTAATGTGGGCGTATCTGCATGTGGATGGACCCGCCTGGAAATGTATAGGGGAGAGGTGTCTTGGTTCCTAAGACCATTGGGAATATGTGTTTTCTGATGGTCTTAGGCAACCCCTGTGAAAGGGTCATTTAACCCCCAAAGGGGTCATGACCCACAGGTTGAGAACCACTGAGCTAGATGGTAACACAATGAATGGTACGTTTTAGGAGGCCCCTCTCCCACTTTGGTCAGTGGTGTGTAGAATAAAGCAGAGGAACACCACCAATGTAATAATTTCCACACAGCCCAAAGTCACTCTCTTTACAACACCATAGGTATACAATAGGTATCCAATGAAAAAGAGGTTATCTCTATTTTATCACTGCAGAGATGGAAGCAGAAAAGAAACAAAGCAAAGTTTTTAGGGTCCCACTGGTGAGAACAAGACTTGAACTCAGACCTCTGACTCCAGGGAGGGCCAGTGCTCTTTGTATTCCACTGTGTTTGCCCACAGGCCACTGGAGAGCCAGGGGAAGCAAGGTCTACCCAGGAAAGTCCTGGCTAGGGAGAAGGCTTGGGTCTGAGTCCTGGCTCTGATGCTTGCCAAGCATTTGGCTGTGGGCAATCCTTTCTCCTCTCCGACCTTCAGCTTCCTCAAGTGGAGAAGAGGGCTGGCAGGGCCCTGCTACACAGGGCACTTGGAACAGTAACTTTCTTCAGTCATGATGGGCTATAAGAGGCAGACTGACCAGGTAGCAAAGCTGAGGGATGCCAAGGGAGCAGACTAGAAGAAGGCTCTCAGCATGCTGGCTGTATGCAGAGACTGAGAGCTCAAAGGTCCTTCCAGCCAAGCCTGACACTTTACACAGATGAGGAAACAGACTGACAGAGATGAAGTGACTTGCCTAAAGTCACACAGGTTGTAAGTAAGAGGGATGAGACCTTTTGGGAGAAGTTTGATGAGAGGACAAGGAGAGAACTCCCTGAGGGTGAAAAGGCACTCAGAAGAGGAAATACATGCCCTGACAAGATCATGGCATCCTCATTATTACTGCCGTCAGGAAGCTGCTTCAGGAATCCAGGTGAGACATGGTAAGTTCTCGGAGGAGAGTGGAAATGGAGAGGAAGGGAGAGTTCTGAGAGATGCTGTGACGGGAGAGTCACTCGTTTACATAACTATGAGGAATACTAGGTGGATTCCTGGATAGAGGGTGGGGCGTGGAGTCAGGAAGACCTGAGTTGTTTGAATCTAGTCTCTGTCTCTGTCTCCCTATCTCTGTCTCTCTGTCTCTGTCTTTGTCTCTGTCTCTGTCTCTCTGACTCTCTGTCTCTGTCTCTCTCTGACTTTCTGTTTCTGTGTGTCTCTCTCTTCTCTTTCCTCTCCTCTCTGTCTCTCTTTCACCCTCTCTCCTCTCCCCCCCTCACACACCCCCCAGCTGTATCACCATAGGAAAGTCTTTGATCTTTTCCTGACTCAGTTTCCACAGCTACAAGTTGGAGCTGATAATAACAGCACTCAACTAGTGGGGCTGTTGTGAAAATGGAGTAAGTTCACATTTACAAAGTGCTTAGCCTAGGCTTCACACGGTAGGTGCTAAGTGAATCCACATTCCCTCACCTATTCTTCCCTCTACCTAGTCATTCATCTGAGCACTTATCAGTTACCTACTGTGTGACAGGGACTTACAAAGGAGACAAATTATCCAGACCCTGCCTTCCCAGAACTTACATCCTCTTGGATGAAAGGGACCTGCTTAAAGATTGACTATAATGGGCAAGTCTTCCTTCTCAGGAGAAAGGCAGGACTTTCTTGCTTATGTGCCCCCACTAACTCTTTCTCAAAGTCTCTGCAAATATGGTCACATGTAGGAGCTTGGAGCAGATCAAATAGTGCAACCTATGGTAGGGAAAAATAAATCAGAGCTAGTACAGGTATCTGAGCCTAAAACCAATTCCTCAGACACCTTCTGACTGGTCAATGCTGACTGGCCTTGACAAGGAGGCCAAAGGAGAGAACCTTTTGGACAGCACCAAGAACTGTACAAGGTCCTTCAAAGGAGCTCTGCATTGGCTGACAAACCAAAGCCCTGGGGCAGAGTTGGGTTGTTCCCCATTCACTGGGTCATCTCAGGCTCGCCCCTTTCCCACTCTGGGCTAAATTTACTTTTGTAAAACAAGCACCTTGGCTGAGATTGGATAATCTAGTTTCAAGATCCCTCCAAGAGCTGCCACTCTCCAGACTATCCTGTGAAGGGTGCCAGTAACCTCTTGGGTGGCAGCAGATGGGGCGGCTGATGGTGGCTCTGCTGAATCATCCCAGCCCCAGGGGCAATCAGATCCTCGGTGGAGCAAAGGTCTAGTGTGAGCAGGAAGTGCTTTCTCAGCATGAGTTTGGGCTAGAGCTAAAGGACTCAATGTGAATAGATAATTTTGTTTATTGAAGTTTGAAACCAGGGTGGCAACAGATGCTGGGACCAGTGCCTTAGCAATGCCCTCTGGAGAAGGGGGGATGCCCATGCTCTTACTGTAGGTCCCTTGCCTGAGAGTTTTTTTTCTGTTTCTAGCTATAAAGACAAGGGAGCTGCAAGAACAAAGTACTTTCATTGCTTTGGACAGTATGGGATCTATACTGTATCTGTACTTTCAGGACAGGATAGATGGATATGCCCTTTGCTATGAAGGGTCTTACAGGCAGAAATGGTTGCATCTTTTCACAATGCACGTTTGGGCCCTGATGCATCTTTGGAGGTTGAGTGCTAGGGTTGGGAGAGCTATGGGAAATGGACATGGGATTCACTGGCAGAGGGAGTACTCAGGTGAAGAACCTTCTTCTACTGATGCAGATTGACAGCTTCTCTGCATCTTGGAGACTCTGGCAGGGGCTTATGGCACTGAGAGTGACTTGCTCAGGATCTCCAAGATGAGGTAGAAGCCCAGGGCTTCCCAATGCAGATCGGTCCTCTATACATCATGCTTCTCTATGCATCCCAGGCTTTCTACAAAACTATTCCTCTTGGAGGTGGACCTTCATTTTGAAAACCTTTGTCACAAATAGCACCAAGCAGTGACTCAGAAGAGGTGGGACACACTGGCAAGTGCTCTAAAACAAGTTGTGCTCACTAGGCAATCTACCTCAAAGTGTTGGCTATCCCCAAACAAGGACCACATTGACTTCCAAATGTCCGTCTCTGCCTTGAAACCCCATCCAAGAGTACTAGAGCCTCCAGAAAATAGCCCACCTCTAGGATGTAACTAATGACTGTATGAAACGGCTTCACCTGCTAGCTGCTGGAAACTAGCTGGGTGACCTCAGGCACACCTGCTCACCTGTTTACATCCACTTCCTCATCTACAAAATGGAGATAATATTAGCACCTACATCCCAGGCTTGTTGTGAGGATCAAGTCTGGCACACAGTAGGTGCTTAATAAAGAATTGCATTTTCCTTTCTTCCTCTGGGCACTTTCATGACTTTGGTGACACAAGGTAACATCTCACCCATCCTATGCAGGGTGTTCCTTTGGTCCTGAAGACTAGGTGGGCTCCTTGGCAGGCTGCTCTGGAGCTGAGGACTTTGCCATGCCCATCCCACAATACCCTGATGAGTTCCTGGGGGTTTTCTCCTCCATAATCTGTTATATGCCTGCCTGTCATGCTTAGACGGGAAACCCCCCATTTTGCTCCCCAGAAAAGACAACAGAAAATGACTTTGCTCCTAAGTTAGCTTGGATGGGGACAAAAAGGCAGTTGGAAGGACCCAGGGCTTTGGATGGTCATCAGAGCTCACTAATGGTGAGTTCTACATATGTCTAGCTGGGCATATAGTTATGGGCCTCATATCTTTCAGTTCCAAAATCAGCTTTTCCCCCAGCTGGGCTTTGCCCCTCACATCAGCTCTCTCTTTCCTGTACAAATAACAAGGAAGAGATGGTCCACTCAAAGAATTTCATGAGCTCAACTCAATTCCACTCAGCTTATTGAGTAGTTTCTCCATATGTCAGTGCTAGCATCTGGGGATACATGGTAAAAAAAAACAGTCCTTACCCAGAAGGGGCTTCCCTTTTGCTGAGTAAATGGACTTGTATCCAGAGAGGCAGCCTGCTGTGGCCCAAAGGGGGCTGACTTCAGAATATTGAGACCTCAGTTAGAATCCCAGCTCTGCCATCATCATCATCATCATCATCATCATCATCATCATCATTATTCCCATCATCATCTACTTAGGCCTGGGGTATAAAATTTTAATAGAAACAAGGACCACTGGGGTGGAGCCAAGATGGCAGCATAGAAGTAGCAAGGTTTCACAGCTCGCACATAGCCACCTCAAATATCCATAAAATATGACTCTAAACAAATTTTAGGGCTCCAAAACTCACACAAAAATGTAGAAAAACACATCACCCATTGAAGGCAGCTTGGCACAAAGGGCTTATCACAGAGCTGGGAGCTGAAACCAGCCGAGCCTGAAACTGCAACTTGGCCCTGGGGGTGGCCAGGATAAGCTGCAGCTGGAGCCTTCAGGAGAGTGGATCAGTGGCAGCTTTGGGAGTTTCCAGAATTATCAAGCCATAAGAAACAAGGACTAAGTGAAAGGTCAATGGAATTCAGCTAAATTTGGGGAAGAAAAGCTGTCCAGCCAAACTCCTCCAGGGCAAGGAAGTGGCAGCAGCAGCAGCCCTGCAGTGGCTTCCACCCGATTGCTTCAGAGCTCCTGGTCTGCAGACTGCTGGGGGTGGGGGTGGTGCGCAAGAGATTGTTCAGAGGTTAAGTGCTCTTGCGTTGAGCTGCTTGGATCCAGATCCGGATCATGGTTTTGGGTAGTGGTCCTGGGGTGTGTTTTCAGTGAACCAAAGCTGGTGGGGGCTGCAGTATACTCCTAATAGCTTTGGAAGCTGCAAAACCCCCAACAATTTGGGACAGAGCTTTCCCCCCTGGAAGCAGAGTTCCACAGAGCTAAAAAATCAAGTAATTCACTGGCAACATGAGCAGTCAAAGGAAGCAAAGTAAGAATAGCATTTGAACTCTAGAATCCTTTTTTGGGGACAAAAAGAATCAAAGCATGGAATGGGAGGAAGATGACACAGTCAGAACTCCCACACCAAAAGGTTCCAAGAAACATAAAGAATTCCTACAAGCCATAGATCAGCTTAAGAAATATTTTAAAAACCAAGAAGTGGAGGAAAACTTGGGAAGAGAAATGAGAATGATGCAAGAAAAGCATGAAAAGAGAGTCAACAACGTGACTGAAGAAAATAACACCTTAAAAATAGATTAACTCATGGAAAAAGAGGCCCAAAAAGCCAATGAGGAGAAGAATACCTTAAAAAGTTGAATTTGCCAGATGGAAAAAGAATATCAAAAGCTCACTGAGGAGAATAATTCCTTCAGAATTAGAGTAGAGCAAATGGAAGCAAATGACTATGAGAAATCAAGATACTATTAAACAGTTCCAAACAAATGAAAAAATAAAAGTCAATGTGAAATATCTCCTTGAAAAAACCACTGACCTGGACAACAGATCCAGGAGAGACAATTTAAAAATTATTGGACTACCTGAAAGCCATGATCAAAAAAAGAACTTAGAAAGCATC